>OZ026849.1:20080479-20450479 GCA_964023205.1 Lutraria lutraria
TGTTGTATTGAAATAATGGAAACAATGTACCTTGGAGAGGTGTGAACATAAAATGTCTTTGTGTCACTTTGCAAAGTTATAAATTTGACATGTATTATAATATTCAAGTATAATTCTATTAATTAATGTACATATGATTAAATGTTGAATTACTTGACAAGGGCCCCTTTGATGCATGGGACTGAATTATTTGTAGTGTTTACTGCACTTACAAAGTTTTTTTATTGAAGAAAATGATAGAATTAATGCAATAAGGGCAGACATTTTTTCTAATACAGTAAAACCTTCATTATCCGAACACCAATTATACAAATACCCGGTATTATCCGAATAAAATCTACGGTCCCAATTACGTCTCTATATATTTCAACTACAATAAACCCCGGTTATACAAATCAGATTTTACGATTACCTGGTGTAATCGGAATACATTATTTGGCCCCTAAAGTTAGGAATGTGCATATTTTACACCTATTATGTGAATTCGTCAATTGACAACAATGGCCGATTGAGAATCAAATGTCATGTGACAAACAATGTATAACATCAATTCATACACGAAGCGTGTCAACAGTTTAATTATCGTTAAGTTGACCATTTTGTTTGTTACGATTTTATACTAATCGTAACAAATATTTCACTGTGATCTCGGGTATAATAAGTTAATATGCATACGTAACTCATTGTGATCTGTATGAACTTATTTGCATTTCAGTGTCATTCAAAATTTGAAAATGGATTCGAACACAATTAAACAAAACTAACTAGAATATGATGATTTAGTGAAAAAAATGTATCAAACATAAAAACATTACGTCTTCGATTCTTTAATTGTCTTTTGAAATATGATGATAGCAATGCCTAGTCAATTGTTAGTTAAAGTCAAGTGAGAATGATATATTATTGTGTTGGATTGTGTTCTGCATAATCCATAAATGCGTGAGTATTTATTTAACAAGAATTATTGTTTCATTTGTTAACTCATATACATTCATAAAACGTACAAGGATAAATAATAAGTGTTTGTTATACATTTGATGTTATTATTATCATCACTAACGTGACGTCCTGTTTGCATACAAGAGTTAACTCCCTTGTAATATACAGACAGTACAGAATTTATCGTTTCCAAGCAGTACATCATACTGAAATGGATAATTCAAAACCATGGATTATCTGAATGATTTTTCAGGGCCCAACAACATTAGAATAATCGAGGTTTTACTGTACTCAAATCTACAAATATTCGTCTCCACGAAAATGTCGTTTTATTACAAAATACACAAATGATAATGAATAATTCAATATGTGCAGCAACTCTTGCTCATTCCTTTACTTGTAATTAAGTCATTTGCTTTAATATGAGACTAATAAGAATAGTTTTTTCTGTTCGACCATTATATGATTACACCAAATATAAGTTTATTATAGGCATATATCTAGTACGTATAACAGAAGAACTGAAACAAAACATAATGTGTACTTAGAATTTGAAATGGAGGGGCAGTGTCTTATAAAAAACTTACTTTAAATGAATGGACAGGGCACGATACCTAACACATGGGTAGTACATGCAAAAAAGAAGTGTTCCTTACCTTCTCTTTTTACAGTAGAACTTTTCTAATTTGAACTTGTTCAGACTGACAAAAACTTGGCTAAAAACACTCGAGGTAGTGCTTGATTGCTTTTAAGAAAATAGAAATGCATTTTTTTGTCTTATCTAAAGTTGCATTTTTAACACCAAATGGAAAGTATTTGTTCTGCTTACCTGTAATATGTACCAGGTAACTAGCTGTCATTTCAGTCCACTGTCAAAGCTCATCTGCTTGCTAGTGTTTGAGGTTGTTTTTAATAAAAATATAATGATCTCTATTATCTAAGATTAATTTGTATTCCATTTTCTTTCTTTTTTCTTATAAATTTAATTTGCTTTTGTTTCCTTGGCCAGTTAATTTTTTTTGTGTTATACTTGTATTTTAACATTTGTGACATCATGTTTCAATTTTTTACCTATATTTATTTATACTTTACATAATTTTACAATCTCAACTTTTATATTTCAGTAATATATTTTTGCTTGGACAATGTAACTTTATATGCTAATTTTGCCAACTGTTAATTCTATTATACATACTATTATTAATAATGGTCAGCTAATATCAGTCTATCTATAATAATACACACCAACAAAGCACTAGGCTTATATGATGTATTCAAATATTTGGGTACTGGTCATGCCCATAGCTCAAATTTTGGAATGCACAGTTTTTAAGCTACCATGTGCAGTAAATGATCTTAATGATCATTTGTGTATTGGGAGAAGACCATTTATTCAAAATAAAAATTAAATTGGCATGCATATATTTAGCCATGTTTGTTGTCTAACTTTTCTCATGAAGTTGGAATAGTCTTGTTTTTGACAGTTACTACTGAGACAATTTTTTCAGTGCAACTTAATTGTTTTTAAATTTTTCAAAACTTCTTGACATTAAAAGATAAGATTGTGCTAGAAATGTTGAGTAAAATTAACCTTAATTTTTTAACATTGCTTTGAACCACTTTGGCATTTTTTAATTTGTTTCTGAGAATGTAAATTTATAGGTGTGAAATTGAGAAACAGGTGAGCTTTGAAGCACAGACCTTTGGACATTTGTGATAAAAACAGTCTCTAGATCAGATTTTTATATGCTATGTGATTAACTGGATTTTGTTAAAATAATTGACTTCCGCAATGTTCAGTGTTGCATACAATATTGATATTTTTTAGTTACTACAAGTCTTTAGTAGAAATCTGGCCTTTTATTCGAAATTCAAATAGATCAATTTTCAATGCCTGAAATAGGGATCACACTTCTTCATAGTACTCATCCATGATGTTTGTTATTGTAATTCTAACTGATTGAATTCTGACACTAATCCTACTGTCACTAAGTCAATGAATTTGTATGTATATTGTAAAACAATTCATAAATGATTACCCTCCATTTTGAACCTGAGTAGAATGTGTCAGTATCATAAGGTTTTGTGTAAAGGAGAATATTGGCAGGAATAATAGATACGTACACTTATGAAAAACTCATTGTATCCAAATTCAGTAATATTATACTTGAATATTCATGTCAAATTTAAAAATTAAGATTTGCAAATTGACAGATGTGCAAGAAATGAGCAAAATATTAAGGGGCCAGTATGGTTTACACATCTTTCTTAGGTACATATTGTTCGTTATGTCAGTGCGAGGGTTCAACGCAATAAGGGCGTAACTACGTTTTTGAAAACTTTTCAGGAACGGAAAAAAACTGGATAATTTCCTTCCACTTTGAATTATTGACATATTAACATTTGTTTTACCTTTGAATGTGCACATTGCACATAAAACATGTAATAATTTAAATGATATTCAAGAAAGGAAGAGTATATATTAAAACATTTGACCTACGCCCTTATTGCAGAAATTTTTAGGTGATTTTGGAGAAATTTTATATGCAAGATAGGCGTAAGTGTACTTACTTGTCATGCAATATGGAAGTATGTACAATAAAATATTTACAAGTAAAGAATAATCTGGGACATCTGTACTGACTTTAATTATTAGTTTAATACATCTTTGAATGCAAAGAGATATTTTAAAATGTCAGACTTAACGCCCTTATTGCAATTAATTTTAGGAAATTTTTGATGGTTTTGATATGTAAGAAAGGCGTAAATGTTGTACTGGTTCTGTTGCAGTCAGATATAATAAAAATTAAACCATATTTTTGCCAGATTTCAAGCAGACTAACATTTTGTGCAACAAAATACATAAAATGAATACACATTTAGATTTTTGTATCCATTTTTTTTATTTTTATCAAACTTTTGATGTAACAAATTAAGTGTATCACTAAATTGACTAACTGTGACAAAACAAGTTGAAATTTTACATATAATTCTGTTAATACTTTTAAGGAATACAATTGTATATATATTATAATATATTACAACAAATTAAGTGTATCACTAAATATTGGCAAACACTGATGAAAACTAGAGCTTGTTGTCGACTCTGATGGTCGACAAGAGGTCCCATTAACATAAGCTTTTCCCTTGTGTAACATACAGAAATGACAAAGGGCAATTACTCTGGTGGTAAATGACAAATATATTTCTTTACGCACATATTCATACGATAATTAAGTTAATAACTACTTATCTGTGAAAGTTTGAAGATGATCAAATTTAAACTATAGGAGAACTATAGAAAAATGACAAAAGGCAATAATTCTGTTAATTTGAAAACTAATAATCTGTGAAAGTCAGTCTGACTAAAACTGAAGGAGGAGTTGCACACACAAGGTTTCACTTATTTAACATATAGAAAAGAAACTGTCAAAGGGCAATGAATCCAGTTGGAAGCAATGTATGCCAAAAAAGTTCTTTACGCACATGCATCTTCATATAATAACCAATTAGTCGTGAAGGTTTAAAGTCGATCTGACTTAAATTGTAGGAGGAGTTGCACATGCAAGATTTCTTAGTAGAAATGATATTAACAAATCATACAAAAACTACATGTCCCTCCCCCCTTCAGTGAAGGGGAGACATAACAAGTTTAAATTTTACAATGATTTCAAAACAACAATGTAAGTAATTTACAGGAATTTTCTTCGATAGAAACTTTTTCAAGTGATTCATAATACCACATAATTATTACTGATGTGACAACAACAAGAACACTTGGTATAATGCCTTTACTAAACAAATTTAGTAAGTCAACATATTTGTCTCTGTTAAGTGGCACACCATCTTCCCTTAATTTCTGTAAGGTGATATTTTTGGGACATGGGATATCTTCAGATCTCAGGCGTTTGAAGAGTTCAACTGACTTGGTTACTCCATCGTAGTCATTTTGAGAACTAAAAACATTAGGTTCCTCAGACAAAAAGGAAATTGTTTTAATGCTGTGCCACTTAACAGTTTCATTTTCAGTGTTTAAGACAAAAAATTTCATATCACTTGACAAGTATTTGAAATCGAAAAAATCAGTAAGACTCATCTCAATGACATTGTACGGTTGTTTAGGACGAGCTGTTCTAATTGTTGCTGCCCACTGAGGAGTAGAATACAACTTTATATTTTTGGATGCTGATTCGACAGCAGCATGAATGCTGTCAGCTTCATTTTGTGTATGTCCTTTTATTAAGTATTTATGTTGAATGGATGTAATTTCAAACTTTCCCAGACAAAACCATAACATTGAAACATAAAATTTGTTTTTGTTCTGTGCACTGCAATTATCAGAATAGAAAATGAATTTCTTTTTACCTTCATTGACTTTTGTTTTAATGACGTTAAACACACAGGAAGCAATCTCACATGCACCTCTGCTGGCATTTCCCTCATGCCAAACATAACAAAATGCATTTTTAGTTTGGAAGTCATATACAGTAAAATTGTAGGTGTTCAGCCTACGCTTATAAAAAAGGCAAGATTCATTACTGTGGGGTGTCAACAAGACCTCCTCTAGATCAAAACATGCTGTACATAATTCAGCATCATGCATAGTTTGACTTTTATCAAAGCTTTTGTTTTCTCTAGCTCTTTTCTTACTTTCTATGTGGTTAGTGTATTCTTCATACATATTTTTTTTGTCGCTTTCAGAAGCATTTTCATATGACACACAATAATCACACCTATCTTTGGTTGGTTTGTGAAATGGTACCATCTTTTCTGAAACACTTAATGTATGCAAGAAAAACAATTTACATACCCTGACTGTGATTCTGGCGTCAGTTTTTGGCAGCGTCCAATGTACTGTATGAGTTCGATTCCTGATTCTATCCCTTGTTTGTTTACTTTTTTTAGGTTCATTCACAGCATACTTACACAAATAATGTCTTTGATTTTCAATGTCTCCTAGTTTCCAAAAATTATGAAAGAGACTCTCTCTTTCCTCTTCAGAAATTTTTTGTTTACATTTATATCTACAGGATAATCCACAACCTGGCTTTATAAGTCTACCTGACATTATCTTACCTGTGGCCACTGATTCATAGCTCTGCCCTCGATTTTTAGCTCACATGTCACAAAGTGAGCTATTAGGATCACTCTCCGTCCGGCGTCCGACGTCGTGCATCGTGCGGTGTGCGTCGTCAAACTTTATGTTGTGACCACACTAGGGGCCACATTTTTAGCTCAATTTTAGCAAAACTGGGTCAGAACGTTAATATAAACAAAATCTCGGACGAGTTCGATATTGGGCCATTTTGGGTAAAAAACTAGGTTACCAGGGCCAAATAAGGGAAAACCTTGTGAACACTTTAGAAATCACTGTTTTGACTGGATCTTCATGAAACTTTGTCAGAATGTTTATTTTAATAATATGTAGGTCAAGTTTGATAATGGGTCATTTCCGGTGAAAAACTAGGTCACTAGGGCAAATTGCTGGAAAACCTTGTGAACACTCTAGAAGTCACTGTTTTGATTGGATGATCATGAAACCTTGTCAGAATGTTTGTCTTCATAATATCTTGGACGAGTTCGAACATGGGTCATCTTGGGTCAAAAACTAGGTCACCGGTTCAAAACAATGTTTTAATGAGTGAACAGTGATTGTCATGTGAGTGATATAGGGCCATCTTGGCCCTCTTGTTTTGTTTCTTGGCGACATTTCTTTTCCAACCAAGCTCATTTCGAACCCTTTTTCTACCTCTCCCTCTAGTTGGATACACAGCTATTTCATCATCAAGAGGATATTGCTGGTCTTGAGTCAACTCTTGACTGCTGGTCATTAAATTTTCTTTTCCTTTGTAATTTATTAAAGGAATATTATCCTCAGAAATAAACCAGTCATCATCATCAATATCAGCCTGATAATCAGGATCTCTGACATCATCATCATGATCACTATCAAATTTAACATCATTATTATCAAAAACAAATCATTTTCAACAAGAGGTACAGCAGATAAAATATCGTTATCAACATTTACATTATTACAATCTTCTATGTCAGTGACATTAAGAGTTTCTAGATTTATTGACTGAAAGTATACAGAACTGTCATCTAAATTGGATACGGCTTCATCTAATAGGAAATCATCAATGTTGTTGCTAGACATAATAACTGCAAAATTACGTGGACTGTCTTTATTGTGTAAGAGCTATTTAAGATATTTAGCTGAAATTTGTACACAACACTAATATACAGTACATATACATTAATAATTATATAATTTTCCGGTTCACTGCTTAAATTGCAAGAATGAAATAAATAAAAATAATCTCTGATGTGTATTTAAAGTTTTTAGTGTGCTACTATTTTCACTCGACTGTGCAAGAGAACAAAGAGAAACTCTGACCTTGTGTTTGCAGTTAACACTGTTTTTGCTATGTTTCATTATTTGAAATATATAAAGGTGTGAAAAAGAAATTAATTGTGCAGGAATGGACCCTTATACTTAATATCACTGACACATTTATTTCATATTTTATTAACATAACGGGATTGGCTAACAGAGCTCTTCTTAATTGAACATTTCTTCAAAATCATGCAGTTTTTCCAAAAATCCAAACTTTCACCAGCTATCTTATTTCCCAAATCAGCAATTTTAGCGATAATTCTTCCCAAAATCAACAGGCTAAGGCCTCTTCCCAATGAAGAGAGAAAAAGCACTGAGAATATAAAATAATATTTTAAGTTATTTACAAAGATTAAATATCATACTTTAATACCAAGTAACAAACAATTCTAACCGAATGCACAAAAAGCATGTTTTATTGCGATAAATACTGCACCCCTTTATCGACTTTTCCTTATCATCTCTAACGTGAATGTGCATTGTAGTGGTATGATATGATACTATTTATTCGTTAATGACAATAATTGTTATAAAACTCTCACTATATATCAAACCTGGTTTCAATTATTGAACAGTAAACATTTGTGATTTTGATGACGATAATGATCAGACACTTTAACAGCCAATTAAAGCGTTAAGTTGGACAATTCTGAGACTTTTGTCTCATTATATTCACGAACACAAATGTTATTTTATTGATTAAAATCGAATTCTTCAAGGCCTTCTGTATCTTTTCTGTGCTACAGTATCAAAACATATTCATTCATAATTTAGTACCATTTGATCAAATATGGGTGCTATTTTGTGCCTGTGAATTATGTTACTGACAATACATTTGTGTGTATAGTATTCTAAGGAAAAGATACAAGTAAATAAACTTATTAGATATTCCACTTGCATTGATTAAACGCTAACAATTTTTTTTAACTAGCATCAGCATAATGAATAAATCCCGTTTTTCAACAACTTGATTTTCTGTTTTACAAACAGTTTTAAGCAGGATCGATAAATATCAAACTTTCAATTATTATTACATCCTTTTTGTACATGAGTAAATACATTAACTTGATAAAACAATTGTTTATTCATATCAGAAAATAAAGTGAAATAAACACATCGAAGGAAACGTAATTCACACTAAAACTTTATTATAATGTAAGCGAAATAATCATAGCTAATATTAATTTGGTAAATATAGCTCACTAAAATGATGTAACAATTAATGTAAAAGGAAAATTTGTCAATCAATCTATGGCATGATGTGGCCGGACAATCAGAACATGAAATAACCTCTAATTAAATAACTTTACATCAATATTATAATTATACGAAACATTATCATTTCTTACTCATTTAAAAAACACACACGAATATTTAACAATGGACAATGTCAGTATTTACAAACAAAGGCCTCGTTTCATCAAACATCTTACGCCACTTTTTAAGTAAGAAGTGTCTTATCTCCCTTCTTAGCGTTAAAATACGTTTCATCAATATTTTCTTAGCTACGAATTTTTAAGTTTGGGAACGATTCTGTCTTAGCCTTACGATAGCTCATGGGCTATCTTAAAGATAAGAAAACGCAGCTTCTGCCATTATTATTACGAGACAGCCTTTTACTTTAAGACTGTTGAGTGTGATGTACTAGATATTAGTAAATAAAGGAAAAGAAATTCAATTTTATGTTCAGGGGCGTAGCCAGTTATAAATGAATTTTATGCACACAATGAAGAATGTAACCCCCGCTGTTGCTTGGTTCTGGATTTTTTATGCCCCGCAATTCGAAATGGCGGAAGAGCGTAAAGTGTTCCCCCTGTCCGTCCGTGCGTCTGTGTGTCCGTCCGTACACACCAGAGGGTGTTGTGGGGTTAGGGTTTGGGTAAGGGTTGGTACATTTTGGCATTGTGGGGTTCAATTACATACAAACTGAAAATGTGGGGATAATTTTGACTTATTGGGTGCGACTTGTGGGATAATAACACCGAAAGGATCAAAGGGTGCACCCCACAACATACCTCTCATGAGAATGTCTGTCCGTTCCGAGAAAGAACTCAAGAACTATTTCAAGGATTGGTTTCACATTTTAAATGAAGGGATACAATATTAAATATAGGTCAAGTTCGATTTCACATAAAATCCAAACAGGAGTTATATTATTATTTTATGGTCCCTTTTTGACTTAGCTCTCGGGAGGCATTTGTGTCAGACAGACGGACACATTTCTAGTTTAAATTAAAACTCAAATGGTGAACTTTCAGTTGTACTTGCAGGGATTAGAAGCACTGTCGAATAGTATCTATTTGAATCATGCATTTTATTTCAAACACCGTGATTAACAATTATTAGACATAATATTAGCTTTCGATCGCATTTTTATATTGTTCACTTTTCCAATTAACGTTACGCACGTGCGTATGTGCTCATCACTGATGTTATAACTTGTTAACAATCTGATATTTTTAGAACTTATTTTAAGACCGTGAACACATTTTTGTATTCAAAAGAAATCTTTTTTGGCATTTCTCTTTAACCAATCGTATGTGCGTTTAATAAATAGCCATAAAACATATTTTTCATGATAAAAATGAAAAATAAAGCTAATATATTAAATGCATTTGGAGTTATTGTATTTATTAACTGTTCTTCTTCGAATCTTACTATGAAATCTTACGACTCAAACGATAACAATTTGATCAGACTAGAATTAATCATAAACGGTATGGTTGGGTTGTCCAACATACATAGGCGTGCGAATAAAGTAATTCTTTGTGCAAGTTTGAGCGACTCAAAAAACCCGTACATTTATCATGATGCAATATTCACATTGTTTAAAACATATTTTCAGTTAAGATAGTTATAGTTTACATTTTCTGAAAGATGAGAGCTTCATCTTTAATTTGGTATATACTTTTCAAAAATCGGTTGAGAAATAAAATAAAACTCTATATATAACACACGTATACAATCAATTGTATTTTCTTATTTACATAGCTAGGGCCGGTGAATACACTTTACCCGTGTAGACTGTGTCGCGGTTTTTACACATTTAGATAAGAACAGTTGATAAAACGGTTTAAGAATTTCGTAACTTTTGTCGTAAGTGTCTTCGTAGGAAAGAATCTTACGTAAAATAAGAATATATTGATGAAACGAGGCCAAAGTCACTAATAAAACAAAGTAACAGAACAATCTATATGTTACTTCAATGACCACGATGGTAACGTAATTCACAAATATGTTTTAAAATTGTTATACTCAAGTGCATAGATTATCAATATGTTAACAACTACATGACTGAGTTATGTGTGTTAAATAATATAAAATTACTCTTGAACTTATTCATTTACAATCCATTTTATTGACTATAAAAACAAGATTCATAAAATCTGAGATACGTTTTTGCATATATTAAACTGATAATGGTACAGTGAATTGTTATCTCCAACACTAGGGCTCGGACGAGTTTCCAAGTAATCAGGTAATCACGAATCAAATTAAAAACTCTAGCATGAATAATTATCATTACTGAAATTTGTGCTTGCTTGTTTATAAAAAGTATAAGGCTTTGTTCTTAAAAATATCTATTGTCTGCATGAATAAATATAGTCTCATTAGAGTCTGCTTTGTTTGTGAAGAGGTCTGACAGGATCTTTGAAGAATGGGTCAAACTTATAAACCAGAAAATTAAACTGGTACATTATTAATTTTCATCTTTATTTAGCACATTGGATATACAGACTGTCATGCGTTTGGTATTTTAAATACAGAAATCCAAATTAGTAAAACCATGATACAATAGTAGTATATGGCGGTACCCTGGGTACCAAATCAATGTAATTGGTACCCAGAAGTTTTCAAAATTGTGACAAATTGGGACAAATTGGAAATCAATGTTGTACCCCAAAATAGTATGAAATGGATTTTAGGAATGTTCTGGGTACTGTGTGTGTTTTGTTATTTGTACTGTATAGACTAAATATTTAGACAATGAGAGAATTTTCTTTCGAAAAGACATGGTGGCCCTGAAAAGGGCCGTTGGTGGTCCTGAAAAGGACCGTTGGTGGTTTTTTAAACCGTGTTTGCTGACTGATCTGGTTGGGTACATAGTTCGCATTGGCAGTCTGGTGGGGGATAGCAGAGCCTGCATGTTGAATCCCCACAGGACCATTCCTGTTCTGGTACTGGTGGTTGTTCCGTGTACTCAACTTGAGCGGTAGTGATGATACGCCAATGCTCTTCTTCTTGTTGTTGTTCCCGTTGTCTATTCACCGTTCGTTCCCGAGCATCTCGCTGCCTTTCTCTGACTTGATCTCGAAATTGCTCTCGCATTTGAGATAATTCTTCTCTATGATGAAATCGATTGGTTTCAATGGTATTCAAAGTCTCACCAATGGTTTGAAGATCACGTTCCCTTTTTCTAACAATGCTAGCCGCTAAGCGACTGATTGAACGCCATACCCTGCTCTGTTTTTCAGTCAGTTGTTTTGCTGTTTTGAGTTCATTGAATAAAGCCTCCATCTTGAGTGTTTGAGTTCTCAGAATGAAATGAGGCATTGTAAGACGGAGTATTGTATTACACCCCCCACTCTCGTGGTTGGATGACGTCATATTGCTTGGATGACGTCACCCTAGGGTTGGATGGCGTCACGCGCCGATGCATGTGCGGAGCTTGATTTTTTATGAACTTAGAAAAAAGACAACAGACACCTAGTTCTCTAAACTTTTATTTTTGTAACAAGAAACAAGAAACTACATGAAACATTAACATTGTTTAATGATCACCATAAAGAGTTGTATTTCTATGTATGATACTATGATACAAACGTCTGTGACCTTCTGGTCTAGAGTTACGTTGAGCACAACACTTTTGTCCACATTTGAATACTGTACACTTAATATATACTATCACAGCAATTTGAACACTGTACACTTAATATATACTATCACAGCAATTTGAACACTGTATACTTAATACTATCACAGCAATTTGAACACTGTACACTTAATATATACTATCACAGCAATTTGAACACTGTACACTTAATATATACTATCACAGCAATTTGAACACTGTACACTTAATATATACTATCACAGCAATTTGAACACTGTACACTTAATATATACTATCACAGCAATTTGAATACTGTATACTTAATATATACTATCACAGCAATTTGAACACTGTATACTTAATACTATCACAGCAATTTGAACACTGTACACTTAATATATACTATCACAGCAATTTGAATACTGTACACTTAATATATACTATCACAGCAATTTGAACACTGTACACTTAATATATACTATCACAGCAATTTGAACACTGTACACTTAATATATACTATCACAGCAATTTGAATACTGTATACTTAATATATACTATCACAGCAATTTGAATACTGTATACTTAATATATACTATCACAGCAATTTGAACACTGTATACTTAATACTATCACAGCACTTTGCAGACTGTACACTTAATACTATCACAGCAATTTGAATACTGTACACATTATACTATCACAGCACTTTGCAGACTGTACACTTAATACTATCACAGCAATTTGAACACTGTATACATTTGTTGAAAATGATTGTACATCACATACTAACACTTATATTTGTGGGGGAAATACTTTGTTCTTCATACAATCACAGCACTTTGTATACATTTGTTGAAAATGATTGTACACATCATACTATCACTTATATTTGTAGGAAATGTTTATAGAAAACTTACCTCACACCGTATATTTGTATTTGGTGTTATCAGATAGGACTGTAAATATTGACAATATGAGAATGATTCTTTCTGAATTGTATGGGGGCCCTGAAAAGGGCCGTTGGTGGTCCTGAAAAGGACCGTTGGTGCTTGTATGGGAATTAATGGCGTTGACCGCATCTCCCCATACAAGCGGGACACCACTTGTCCCATTTCTGGACATCCTTGGGGTCCGGTGTGGGTTGATAGAGGTTCGAAGGAACCTCCGTGAGTTCATCTTCCCAGTTCTCTGGGGTTGATTCTTGAGGGGTATCCCCCCAGTCCTCTTCCCCAGAGCAGACCTCCACCTCCTCTGCGAACTTCTTCCCCTCTCTCAGGGTCTTCACCTCCAACCGCAGCTCTTCTAGCTGCATTTCCAGCTGTTCAATATACAACCCTAAGGTTGTATACTTTCTCTTAATAATGTTAAGCGTACGTTGAGACATCTCGATACAGAATGAAACTAGATCAAGGTAAGGCCACTCACTGACTATGATACAAGGACTCTGATTTGTCCATTTTAACAGTATTTCATTGGTCCATTTTAACAGTATTTCATTGGTCTATTTTAACGGCATTTCATTGGTCTGTTGTTTTCTAGGTCAGTTAGTGTTTTTTTTTCATGTTCCATAGCTCATTTATGTTTCATGATTCAACATGGTCGACATTGTCATGATTTGATATTAGTATATACAGTCAGTGTCATGATTTGATAAAAGTATAGACAATTAGTGTCATGATTTAATATTAGTATAGTCAGTCAGTGTCATGATATGATAAAGGCATATACAGTCAGTGTCATGATTTGATATAGGCATAGAAAGTCAGTGTCATGATATGATAAAGGCATATACAGTCAGTGTCATGATTTGATATAGGCATAGAAAGTCAGTGTCATGATATGATAAAAGTATAGACAGTCAGTGTCATGATTTGATATTAGTGTAGACAGTCAGTGTCATGATTTGATATAGGTATAGACACTCAGTGTCATGATATGATATAGGTATCGACAGTCAGTGTCAAGATTTAATATTAGTATAGACAGTCAGTGTCATGATTTGATAAAAGTACAGACAGTCAGTGTCATGATTTGATATGGTATAGACACTCAGTGTCATGATATGATATAGCTATCGACAGTCAGTGTCAAGATTTGATATTAGTATAGACAGTCAATGTCATGATTTGATGTTAGTATAGACATTGTTATGATTTAATATAAGTAGATACAGTCAGTGTCATGATTTGATATTAGTGTAGACAGTCAGTGTCATGATTTGATATGGTATAGACAGTCAGTGTCATGATATGATATAGGTATCGACAGTCAGTGTCAAGATTTGATATTAGTATAGACAGTCAATGTCATGATTTGATATTCGTATATACATTGTTATGATTTAATATAAGTAGATACAGTCAGTGTCATGATTTGATAAAAGTACAGACAGTCAGTGTCATGATTTGATATGGGCATTGACAGTCAGTGTCATAATTTGATAAAGGTATAGACAGTCAGTTTCATGATATGATATAGGTATAGACAGTCAGTGTCATGATATGATATATGTATAGACAGTCAGTTTCATGATATGATACAGGTATAGACAGTCAGTGGCATGATATGATATATGTATAGACAGTCAGTGTCATGATTTGATGTTGGTATAGACAGTCAGAGTCTTGATTTAATTTGAGTATATACAGTCAGTGTCATGATTTGATATCAGTATAGATAGTCAGTGTCATGATATGATAAAATTATAGAGAGTCAGTGTCATGATATGATATAGGTATAGACAGTCAGTGTCATGATTTGATATAAGTATAGACAGTCAGTGTCATGATATGATATGGTTATATACAGTCAGTGTCATGATTTGATATTAGTATAGACAGTCAGTGCCATGATTTGAAAAAAGTATAGACAGTCAGTGTCATGATATGATATGGTATAGACAGTCAGTGTCATGATTTGATGTTATTATAGACATTCAGTGTCATGATTTGATATTGGTATAGACAGTCAGTGTTATGATATGATAAAAGTATAGACAAAAGTATAGACAGTCAGTGTCATGATTTGATTTAAGTATATACGGTCAGCAAGGTTTTATTTGTTCCAACACTTCAAGATTGTGTTAAATTCATGGTTATATTGTATAACTATTATATTATATCACTGTTATATTGTATCACTGTTATACTGTATTACTGTTATATTGTATAACTATTATATTATATCACTGTTATATTGTATCACTATTATATTGTATCACTGTTAAACTGTATTACTGTTATATTGTATCACTGTTATATTGTATCACTGTTATATTGTATCACTGTTATATTGTATCACTGTTATATTGTATCACTGTTATATTGTATAACTATTATATTGTATCACTGTTATATTGTATCACTGTTATATTGTATCATTGTTATATTGTATCACTGTTATATTGTATCACTGTTATATTGTATCACTGTTATATTGTATTACTGTTATATTGTATCACTGTTATATTGTATTACTGTTATATTGTATAACTGTTATATTGTATCATTGTTATATTGTATAACTATTATATTGTATCACTGTTATATTGTATCACTGTTATATTGTATCACTGTTATATTGTATCACTGTTATATTGTATCACTGTTATATTGTATAACTATTATATTGTATCACTGTTATATTGTATCACTGTTATATTGTATCACTGTTATATTGTATCACTGTTATATTGTATCACTGTTATATTGTATCACTGTTATATTGTATCATTGTTATATTGTATCACTGTTATATTGTATCACTGTTATATTGTATAACTGTTATATTGTATCATTGTTATATTGTATAACTATTATATTGTATCACTGTTATATTGTATCACTGTTATATTGTATCACTGTTATATTGTATCACTGTTATATTGTATCACTGTTATATTGTATAACTATTATATTGTATCACTGTTATATTGTATCACTGTTATACTTTGTAGAAAAATGTTACACATCACACAATCACATTATACATCACACTTTATACATGATTGAAAAAAATGTGACAGTCTCTTAAGGTTTTTGAAGTCTATTACGAAGTGTTAAGGATCGTATTCTAAATACTGTCAGAAATTCATAGTAAATTGATTTTCGTTAATTAACCATATATAAATTCCAATAAACTAGACCCAAAAAAATGGAATAAATATTTCCTTCCATATTACTGTATAAATTCATGTTATTAATAGGAAACATTACCTAAAAACTAAAAAAAGAGAAAAAAGTATGGTCCCAGTGGGGTTTGAACCCATGATCCTAAGGAATATGTCAATATGTCAGTAAAATTCATGAAATTGAGTATTCTTCAAAATGGAGGTTTCGAATTAGAGATTGAAATCCTTAACTCTTTGTATTATAAGTAGCAAACGTACACTTACCCCATAATATCTACGCACTAGCACATTAGGTTTATAAATGACGTCATGATTTGACGTCATCAGATAGGTATGTAAATATAGTATTATGATACTGACAATGTGAGAGTGATTTATTTATTTTTTGGAATGGTATGTTGGCCCTTATTTGAGCCACCATGTGTTAGATTCGTTTTGTTTCTGAATCAAAGACAAAAGCATATTACATTGTATATCATTTATTTATATATAATTTCTTTAACTTAGTTTAAATAAGAAAGTACAAATAACAAAGTACAGTATGACAATAAAAGCATTCATTGTTGAAGGGTTCCGTACAAACCGTAGAATTCCACAACGAAAACATTCTATATGATCCCAAATATGCTTTCGAAACACAAACTCTTCTTTTGTGAATTTCTCACATACTTCACAAACCAAGCCACACTGCTAGGTGCAGGAATCCGAATTCTATGGGAGTATTATTGTCCAGGGCAGAAATGGAATAATGCTCAGTCCATTGACCCTCTTGCATGGCTGTCATGGTAGGTTGCACAACAAACACATCCAACTCTGTCTTACTACATTCGCAGGAACCGTGTTGCATCATGATTAATCGAAAATATCAAGAGGTCTGGCCTGCTTAACTCGGCGACGATGAAGTTTCGAATGAGGTCTTTTCTTGACTGGTTTGCTCTTTATACGTCTTTTAGGGCTGGCCACGGCACGTAACAAGGATTCACCCACATCTTTTAATACAGAGGCTCCACGTTTTCGTATTACTTTTTTAGCGTTTGATCCTGTCAAGATATCTTGCATAGCGGCTCTTCCTTGCTGGAGTCCTTCTTTTTTCAAGGTGTGAACTCCAGATTTCACCAATGGACTCAGTAAAGGCATGATTCTTTTCATGGCTTTCTTAAACATGGATCCAAGTCCGTGTCCATATTGTCGAGGTTGACCTTGGTAAGTAGGTATCATTGTCTTTGGCGTAGGTGTAGTTTCACCATAGACTTCCCATGAATAAACTGAATAGACTGGCCAGTGTCACCCCTTATATGGATAGTGATGGTGTTAAAGTCGGTTTTAGCCAGTGGTACATAGTGTAAATTCAAGAACTCGAAATGAATATGGGGGTTAGTTCCTGCTTTCGTTCTCGGATCAAATGGAGCTACACGTAAGATGGGGGCTTCTATGTTTCCCAAATAGGTATAAGCCGCGAGGTCAGAATAAACAAACAAATGATTATGACCCATGTTAATATCTACACCATGAGGAAACGGCTCCGGAGTGTCTTTTAAAAAGATGGTAGGAGAACTATCAGGAGCTCCACCCAGTTTAATAAACATGTGAGGATGAAACTGAATGCCTAGACTATCTGAACTGTCCATTTTCACGCGTTTACTTTGTCTCGAGAAACCTAAGGTAAATCGAAGATTTTTCTGTTTAAACATTTTACCCAGATTATCTTTAATGGTAAAGTCAATCGTCTCGATCAAATGTTGTGGTGTGACATAAGTTCCTACAGGAATACAAAGTCGTACACCCTTTTCTTCTTTATTGGGGAGAGTACAATAGGAAATTAAGGATTCAAAGGTCTTAGCCAGGACAGGATCGTGTGTAACAATGCAGAAATGTCGCTCTTCTTCAGTGACATTGATCACCTGACTAGGAACAATCATTTCCACTAAGGCAATTTCCCAGTCTTGTTTATTGAGATGGATGGGTTTTGCCAGTTTGGTACGAAAACAACATTGCGTATTGTCTGGGAATAAATCCATAGAGCTATCACTCATGAGTGTTATGTAAAACGAACTCATGTTGATTTAGGTTTATTGAATTTCAAGGAGCGATTCGGTAGAATATAACCTAAAGAACTACTTAAAAGCAGAAGCCACAATTCCCGATCGGGTCGTTGAAAACACAAATTAAATAGCGATACGGTAATAATAATAAATACCACTACAATTTGTGACAAAAAAGCGACCTTATTTTTAGGTTCACACAATTTGGCTTGCTCTGAGGCAGTCACTTCCACACTGGCCGTATCAGCTTGAGACATGATGTATTTATTAACCAGTTCAAACGAGATGGGATTCGGGAATCCAACTGTCAAATTTCGAAGGATAGCCTTTCCAATGCACTTTAATTTCTCGTCTTCCGTCTACCTTTCTCTGGCGATATGCGAGTTTGTTTGTTCTTAACCGATGAACGTGTCTGTTCCTTATACATCGTGTCCGAAATATGTTGCGTCCGAATACTATGCATGTTTCAGAAGAGAGCTTAACTATGAAATTTAATCAATGCTTTAATCAATCGTTTTACATAACACTCATGAGTGATAGCTCTATGGATTTATTCCCAGACAATACGCAATGTTGTTTTCGTACCAAACTGGCAAAACCCATCCATCTCAATAAACAAGACTGGGAAATTGCCTTAGTGGAAATGATTGTTCCTAGTCAGGTGATCAATGTCACTGAAGAAGAGCGACATTTCTGCATTGTTACACACGATCCTGTCCTGGCTAAGACCTTTGAATCCTTAATTTCCTATTGTACTCTCCCCAATAAAGAAGAAAAGGGTGTACGACTTTGTATTCCTGTAGGAACTTATGTCACACCACAACATTTGATCGAGACGATTGACTTTACCATTAAAGATAATCTGGGTAAAATGTTTAAACAGAAAAATCTTCGATTTACCTTAGGTTTCTCGAGACAAAGTAAACGCGTGAAAATGGACAGTTCAGATAGTCTAGGCATTCAGTTTCATCCTCACATGTTTATTAAACTGGGTGGAGCTCCTGATAGTTCTCCTACCATCTTTTTAAAAGACACTCCGGAGCCGTTTCCTCATGGTGTAGATATTAACATGGGTCATAATCATTTGTTTGTTTATTCTGACCTCGCGGCTTATACCTATTTGGGAAACATAGAAGCCCCCATCTTACGTGTAGCTCCATTTGATCCGAGAACGAAAGCAGGAACTAACCCCCATATTCATTTCGAGTTCTTGAATTTACACTATGTACCACTGGCTAAAACCGACTTTAACACCATCACTATCCATATAAGGGGTGACACTGGCCAGTCTATTCAGTTTATTCATGGGAAGTCTATGGTGAAACTACACCTACGCCAAAGACAATGATACCTACTTACCAAGGTCAACCTCGACAATATGGACACGGACTTGGATCCATGTTTAAGAAAGCCATGAAAAGAATCATGCCTTTACTGAGTCCATTGGTGAAATCTGGAGTTCACACCTTGAAAAAAGAAGGACTCCAGCAAGGAAGAGCCGCTATGCAAGATATCTTGACAGGATCAAACGCTAAAAAAGTAATACGAAAACGTGGAGCCTCTGTATTAAAAGATGTGGGTGAATCCTTGTTACGTGCCGTGGCCAGCCCTAAAAGACGTATAAAGAGCAAACCAGTCAAGAAAAGACCTCATTCGAAACTTCATCGTCGCCGAGTTAAGCAGGCCAGACCTCTTGATATTTTCGATTAATCATGATGCAACACGGTTCCTGCGAATGTAGTAAGACAGAGTTGGATGTGTTTGTTGTGCAACCTACCATGACAGCCATGCAAGAGGGTCAATGGACTGAGCATTATTCCATTTCTGCCCTGGACAATAATACTCCCATAGAATTCGGATTCCTGCACCTAGCAGTGTGGCTTGGTTTGTGAAGTATGTGAGAAATTCACAAAAGAAGAGTTTGTGTTTCGAAAGCATATTTGGGATCATATAGAATGTTTTCGTTGTGGAATTCTACGGTTTGTACGGAACCCTTCAACAATGAATGCTTTTATTGTCATACTGTACTTTGTTATTTGTACTTTCTTATTTAAACTAAGTTAAAGAAATTATATATAAATAAATGATATACAATGTAATATGCTTTTGTCTTTGATTCAGAAACAAAACGAATCTAACACATGGTGGCTCAAATAAGGGCCAACATACCATTCCAAAAAATAAATAAATCACTCTCACATTGTCAGTATCATAATACTATATTTACATACCTATCTGATGACGTCAAATCATGACGTCATTTATAAACCTAATGTGCTAGTGCGTAGATATTATGGGGTAAGTGTACGTTTGCTACTTATAATACAAAGAGTTAAGGATTTCAATCTCTAATTCGAAACCTCCATTTTGAAGAATACTCAATTTCATGAATTTTACTGACATATTGACATATTCCTTAGGATCATGGGTTCAAACCCCACTGGGACCATACTTTTTTCTCTTTTTTTAGTTTTTAGGTAATGTTTCCTATTAATAACATGAATTTATACAGTAATATGGAAGGAAATATTTATTCCATTTTTTTGGGTCTAGTTTATTGGAATTTATATATGGTTAATTAACGAAAATCAATTTACTATGAATTTCTGACAGTATTTAGAATACGATCCTTAACACTTCGTAATAGACTTCAAAAACCTTAAGAGACTGTCACATTTTTTTCAATCATGTATAAAGTGTGATGTATAATGTGATTGTGTGATGTGTAACATTTTTCTACAAAGTATAACAGTGATACAATATAACAGTGATACAATATAATAGTTATACAATATAACAGTGATACAATATAACAGTGATACAATATAACAGTGATACAATATAACAGTGATACAATATAACAGTGATACAATATAATAGTTATACAATATAACAATGATACAATATAACAGTTATACAATATAACAGTGATACAATATAACAGTGATACAATATAACAATGATACAATATAACAGTGATACAATATAACAGTGATACAATATAACAGTGATACAATATAACAGTGATACAATATAACAGTGATACAATATAACAGTGATACAATATAATAGTTATACAATATAACAGTGATACAATATAACAGTGATACAATATAACAGTGATACAATATAACAGTGATACAATATAACAGTGATACAATATAATAGTTATACAATATAACAATGATACAATATAACAGTTATACAATATAACAGTAATACAATATAACAGTGATACAATATAACAGTAATACAATATAACAGTGATACAATATAACAGTGATACAATATAACAGTGATACAATATAACAATGATACAATATAACAGTGATACAATATAACAGTGATACAATATAATAGTTATACAATATAACAGTGATACAATATAACAGTGATACAATATAACAGTGATACAATATAACAGTGATACAATATAACAGTGATACAATATAACAGTAATACAGTTTAACAGTGATACAATATAATAGTGATACAATATAACAGTGATATAATATAATAGTTATACAATATAACAGTAATACAGTATAACAGTGATACAATATAACAGTGATATAATATAATAGTTATACAATATAACCATGAATTTAACACAATCTTGAAGTGTTGGAACAAATAAAACCTTGCTGACCGTATATACTTAAATCAAATCATGACACTGACTGTCTATACTTTTGTCTATACTTTTATCATATCATAACACTGACTGTCTATACCAATATCAAATCATGACACTGAATGTCTATAATAACATCAAATCATGACACTGACTGTCTATACCATATCATATCATGACACTGACTGTCTATACTTTTTTCAAATCATGGCACTGACTGTCTATACTAATATCAAATCATGACACTGACTGTATATAACCATATCATATCATGACACTGACTGTCTATACTTATATCAAATCATGACACTGACTGTCTATACCTATATCATATCATGACACTGACTCTCTATAATTTTATCATATCATGACACTGACTATCTATACTGATATCAAATCATGACACTGACTGTATATACTCAAATTAAATCAAGACTCTGACTGTCTATACCAACATCAAATCATGACACTGACTGTCTATACATATATCATATCATGCCACTGACTGTCTATACCTGTATCATATCATGAAACTGACTGTCTATACATATATCATATCATGACACTGACTGTCTATACCTATATCATATCATGAAACTGACTGTCTATACCTTTATCAAATTATGACACTGACTGTCAATGCCCATATCAAATCATGACACTGACTGTCTGTACTTTTATCAAATCATGACACTGACTGTATCTACTTATATTAAATCATAACAATGTATATACGAATATCAAATCATGACATTGACTGTCTATACTAATATCAAATCTTGACACTGACTGTCGATACCTATATCATATCATGACACTGACTGTCTATACCATATCAAATCATGACACTGACTGTCTACACTAATATCAAATCATGACACTGACTGTATCTACTTATATTAAATCATAACAATGTCTATACTAACATCAAATCATGACATTGACTGTCTATACTAATATCAAATCTTGACACTGACTGTCGATAGCTATATCATATCATGACACTGAGTGTCTATACCATATCAAATCATGACACTGACTGTCTGTACTTTTATCAAATCATGACACTGACTGTCTATACTAATATTAAATCTTGACACTGACTGTCGATACCTATATCATATCATGACACTGAGTGTCTATACCTATATCAAATCATGACACTGACTGTCTACACTAATATCAAATCATGACACTGACTGTCTATACTTTTATCATATCATGACACTGACTTTCTATGCCTATATCAAATCATGACACTGACTGTATATGCCTTTATCATATCATGACACTGACTTTCTATGCCTATATCAAATCATGACACTGACTGTATATGCCTTTATCATATCATGACACTGACTGACTATACTAATATTAAATCATGACACTAATTGTCTATACTTTTATCAAATCATGACACTGACTGTATATACTAATATCAAATCATGACAATGTCGACCATGTTGAATCATGAAACATAAATGAGCTATGGAACATGAAAAAAAAACACTAACTGACCTAGAAAACAACAGACCAATGAAATGCCGTTAAAATAGACCAATGAAATACTGTTAAAATGGACCAATGAAATACTGTTAAAATGGACAAATCAGAGTCCTTGTATCATAGTCAGTGAGTGGCCTTACCTTGATCTAGTTTCATTCTGTATCGAGATGTCTCAACGTACGCTTAACATTATTAAGAGAAAGTATACAACCTTAGGGTTGTATATTGAACAGCTGGAAATGCAGCTAGAAGAGCTGCGGTTGGAGGTGAAGACCCTGAGAGAGGGGAAGAAGTTCGCAGAGGAGGTGGAGGTCTGCTCTGGGGAAGAGGACTGGGGGGATACCCCTCAAGAATCAACCCCAGAGAACTGGGAAGATGAACTCACGGAGGTTCCTTCGAACCTCTATCAACCCACACCGGACCCCAAGGATGTCCAGAAATGGGACAAGTGGTGTCCCGCTTGTATGGGGAGATGCGGTCAACGCCATTAATTCCCATACAAGCACCAACGGTCCTTTTCAGGACCACCAACGGCCCTTTTCAGGGCCCCCATACAATTCAGAAAGAATCATTCTCATATTGTCAATATTTACAGTCCTATCTGATAACACCAAATACAAATATACGGTGTGAGGTAAGTTTTCTATAAACATTTCCTACAAATATAAGTGATAGTATGATGTGTACAATCATTTTCAACAAATGTATACAAAGTGCTGTGATTGTATGAAGAACAAAGTATTTCCCCCACAAATATAAGTGTTAGTATGTGATGTACAATCATTTTCAACAAATGTATACAGTGTTCAAATTGCTGTGATAGTATTAAGTGTACAGTCTGCAAAGTGCTGTGATAGTATAATGTGTACAGTATTCAAATTGCTGTGATAGTATTAAGTGTACAGTCTGCAAAGTGCTGTGATAGTATTAAGTATACAGTGTTCAAATTGCTGTGATAGTATATATTAAGTATACAGTATTCAAATTGCTGTGATAGTATATATTAAGTATACAGTATTCAAATTGCTGTGATAGTATATATTAAGTGTACAGTGTTCAAATTGCTGTGATAGTATATATTAAGTGTACAGTGTTCAAATTGCTGTGATAGTATATATTAAGTGTACAGTGTTCAAATTGCTGTGATAGTATATATTAAGTGTACAGTGTTCAAATTGCTGTGATAGTATTAAGTATACAGTGTTCAAATTGCTGTGATAGTATATATTAAGTATACAGTATTCAAATTGCTGTGATAGTATATATTAAGTGTACAGTGTTCAAATTGCTGTGATAGTATATATTAAGTGTACAGTGTTCAAATTGCTGTGATAGTATATATTAAGTGTACAGTGTTCAAATTGCTGTGATAGTATATATTAAGTGTACAGTGTTCAAATTGCTGTGATAGTATTAAGTATACAGTGTTCAAATTGCTGTGATAGTATATATTAAGTGTACAGTGTTCAAATTGCTGTGATAGTATATATTAAGTGTACAGTATTCAAATGTGGACAAAAGTGTTGTGCTCAACGTAACTCTAGACCAGAAGGTCACAGACGTTTGTATCATAGTATCATACATAGAAATACAACTCTTTATGGTGATCATTAAACAATGTTAATGTTTCATGTAGTTTCTTGTTTCTTGTTACAAAAATAAAAGTTTAGAGAACTAGGTGTCTGTTGTCTTTTTTCTAAGTTCATAAAAAATCAAGCTCCGCACATGCATCGGCGCGTGACGCCATCCAACCCTAGGGTGACGTCATCCAAGCAATATGACGTCATCCAACCACGAGAGTGGGGGGTGTAATACAATACTCCGTCTTACAATGCCTCATTTCATTCTGAGAACTCAAACACTCAAGATGGAGGCTTTATTCAATGAACTCAAAACAGCAAAACAACTGACTGAAAAACAGAGCAGGGTATGGCGTTCAATCAGTCGCTTAGCGGCTAGCATTGTTAGAAAAAGGGAACGTGATCTTCAAACCATTGGTGAGACTTTGAATACCATTGAAACCAATCGATTTCATCATAGAGAAGAATTATCTCAAATGCGAGAGCAATTTCGAGATCAAGTCAGAGAAAGGCAGCGAGATGCTCGGGAACGAACGGTGAATAGACAACGGGAACAACAACAAGAAGAAGAGCATTGGCGTATCATCACTACCGCTCAAGTTGAGTACACGGAACAACCACCAGTACCAGAACAGGAATGGTCCTGTGGGGATTCAACATGCAGGCTCTGCTATCCCCCACCAGACTGCCAATGCGAACTATGTACCCAACCAGATCAGTCAGCAAACACGGTTTAAAAAACCACCAACGGTCCTTTTCAGGACCACCAACGGCCCTTTTCAGGGCCACCATGTCTTTTCGAAAGAAAATTCTCTCATTGTCTAAATATTTAGTCTATACAGTACAAATAACAAAACACACACAGTACCCAGAACATTCCTAAAATCCATTTCATACTATTTTGGGGTACAACATTGATTTCCAATTTGTCCCAATTTGTCACAATTTTGAAAACTTCTGGGTACCAATTACATTGATTTGGTACCCAGGGTACCGCCATATACTACTTACAATAAAATATAAATTTAAACATACTAGGACATAATTATATTAAACTATCATAAAGTAAATTTAGACATTTTTACAATCATTGAATATAAATTTACTGAACGAAGAAAATATTGAGCAATAGTTATTAGTTATTTTAAAGTGTTCAAAAACAGTAGATTTATAGCTGAAAGATGGTAAATTGTCACCACGACTCTGGTTCTCGTGAATGGCACTTTACTACGGATTTAAAATGATTTTGGCTATCAATTAACAGTAATTACCTTTAACAATGGTATCGTCCAATATTCGACCTTGACTATAAGTAAATTCAACTATATATAATTGATTTTTTTAGGAAAACCAGCATTAAGCCCAAATAAATGAATAAATTCAAATAGATGGTAATGTAAATTTATCATACTTAGTTTATTTAGTCTTCTGTGATATGAACCAATTTAGTTATGGTTTCCTTATTAGGGTCTAGGAAGTGAGACAGTCTTGTTCCATAATAATGTATAACAACTCTTTGTCTGATGACTTGTTGTGATTCTTATCAAAGCATGTTTTGATATTCACCGGAGTTGATTTTACGATTAATATCGCGCTCTAATAAAACCGAAACATTTTGAATAACGTAATTACATATCATAGGTTGACATGTATTCGATACATACATGTTTTCAATTCTTTCTGTTTTCTGTGCATACATGCTTGCCACTTTCAGATATAGCAGCAAATACTCTGAATAAAATTTCAGAAATCTCAAAGGCCCAGGCCAGGTATCGAACCCGGGACCTCTGGATTGACAACCCAGAGCGTTACCACTCAGCTATCTCCGCTTACAATTGTCATCATCATTTTGACAACAAATTTGACCAAGAGTGAATTGAAATTACCCGCAACAAATTAATTTGTAAGAAAAATATGTAACTTCCGTATTTATTTGTATTTGTTCCACATAAGGCTTGTATGTAATGGCATTGAAATCCTGTCAAACAATGATACGAACAAAAAATCCGCAAACAAATGCCAAAGATATTCAGGGGCGTAGCTTGACCAATAATGAAAGCTAGTGGGGGGATTATTATGTATTTTGGCCCGAGTGCTTTTGATAGATTTTGCTTGAAAATCTATATATGCCTGTCTTGCGTAAAAAAATCTTCTACGCGACTTTAATTGCATCCACACACACAAATGAGCAAAATCGCATTAACTTGAACAATAAAGGATATTTATTATCACATTGATCTGTAGCCATCTATTTCCAAACTTTTTGTTGTATTTTATGAACGGTTCTAACTATGATCAAAATTTGCACATACACTTTTAACTTTCATGTTTGCATAGTTATTTTTTGTATGTCAAACACAAAATTATATAAAAGAAGACCTGTCCCACTACTAGGGTTTGCGTTGTTTTATGACTTGAAGAGAAAAATAACGTCTATACGGGTATTAAAATCACATAGTCAGGTGCCTATGATTTTTACCAGAGACATAGACAACATGATTGTATGTTTCTGTTTATACATGTACATGATTTATTCACCATATTCAAAAAAAAAAAAATCAGGGTCTATAATCGTTTACAACACTTAAATCGTACCTATTTTTTTTCTTTAATTTCACTACGGTATACACTCTGGTTAACATACTGTGCATTAAAGCTGTATATTCTTATTCCAGTAACTCGTATCATATAATTTACTATACAATATGTTGAGGAAAAGAAATTAACTGAAACTGAATTGTGCATTATTGGATCAATTAAAGATAATTATTCAGGCGAGCTGACCAAACTGTGCATGAAGTTTAGACTGCATACTTTCAAAAGGACCATATGAAGCGCAATCAATTTATAGTGTTATAAGTTTTGCGCTATATAAAATATAATTATATTAATTTGTATTGGAACATTTTCAAGAAGTCATTATTAAGATAGTGTTGATGAATCTGCGCGACAAACACACGATATTATTTTGGTAATTTAACTTCGCGAATAAACTATATCACCAATATTCAATATATATTTTGATTGAACCAAACAACATGTCGTCTGCTATTTACACTGCTTTATCCTATTCAATAACATTCCACATTTATAACCGGTCGGTTGATGAGCCACAAGATAGTTAAATAATGGCTTCCGTAGGCCCATCTCAGTCAGGCACCTGGCAAAAGGATTCAGGAGGTACTGTTCGAACATAAGATAGGTGTCTCAAAAGTCAACATGGCTAGCCCAGCAATAGGGGTGACACTATAATAAACAAAACTATACAATCGAATATTTACAAACTGCACATGTTTCTCATGATTTCAGTGATTATACAAATTCTCCCGACCCTAAATATTTGATGATACAGTAGAACCCATCAATTGAAGATAACTGTCCAGACCCAAGTACACACATATGTATGTGTATAAGTCCCTTAGACCTATTCTTTTATTTTATTTAAGAAATCTAATAGTAAATATTGCATTGGTTTTATCTTTTTGTTTATTTTTTAGGCGTAGCTTCCTATAGACACTGTAGGCAACGTGCCTTCACTTTTTCAAACAAGAAAAAAATAATGCGAAAAACGCAATAAAATGAGTGGTTATAGACAGGAAGAACGGACCATCACAGTAACCAGAGCTTAAACCACATACTTGCAGAACTGCAAGAACTTCTTATAAAAATATTTTAGGCTATAGCACACCGGGAAATTTAAATAATAACTTAAATAATATTCTTAAAAAATAAATAATACCAAGTATTAGAGATCAATTACCCAATATAATGTGTAGGCCAATTTCTTCATCTATATATAACAATATGCAGATCTACATCAGTAAGTAATGATTTATAATATTTATACATCAATGTATATTTATTCCAAATATTTTTCTTCTGATTTAGTTGATTTTCCATTTCTGAGTTATCCCCCTTTCATTTCTAGTTATAGTTGCTTAATATCAAAACCTAAGAATTGATTCCAATATTCATTTTTTAAATTTAGGTGATATCATTATCACATACAAACAATTATTCAGCAAATAACAGGACTGCCAGATAAATGGTTTATTTTTCAATACATAGGACTTTACAGTCCATCAGTACATAGTACAGAAATTAACATCACATTTAAACAAATTCAAACATATAAATCAATGGTAATATTGATATACATCAAAAGTTTTTGCAAACATAATGATGATAAACATACGTTCAATGACAACAACAATACTGAATAAATAATACATGAAAAATACTTCCAGAATTAAAATTGTAACCTGTAAAAAAGTGACTTAGCATTGGTTATCAAATATAAATGTATAATAGATGAGCGAGTATAGACTACTTGTAATATTATAATTTCACATAAAACGTTGAGAAGAAGTTGCATAAGACTAGGACATTGAAGACCTGTAATTTCAAAAACTTCAAACAATATACAATTTTATAGCTATTTATTACATATTTAATATAATTTTTTTTTTATGTATAATGAAAATATAACAAGTGTATGCATAAAAGCTAATGATAATTTTTTTTTCAAAACACGAAAGTTATGAACAACACAATTTCACTACCATAAAATTATATATATTCATTTCATAAAAATCTATTTTTGAACAAAGTAATAAAAGGCTTCAGACCGACCCCCCCCCCCCCCCCTCTATTTTTGGCAGAAAATTAAAATTCTGTCATTTAGTCACAAAATATAGACGAATGTGATTCTAGAAAATTTAAGTTAATGAGATTTTCAGCCATGAAACACCATCTACAGCACATTTTTAAAGTTAATTCTTGAATGATATGTCTTTCTAAAACAAAAAAATAGTAAAAAAAATAACGTCAACCATCTGTAAAAATATCAATACAGTCGAAACTCATTATATCGAAATCGCTTATATCGAAATCCCGCTTATATCAAAGTAAAGATAAAGTCCCGATTTTTATATAACTTCGATATAACGACTTTTGACTGTACAAAGATTCCACATAATAAAATCACAGTTTTCCCTTTAATACCCATTTAACTTTAAAATCAAGACTAGGATAAAATGCAAGATAAGTAACTTTTATATGCCCAATGATTTTTCACGTTCTATAACAGAGGCCTATTATAGGCCTCTTCCCAATTGAAAATTTCTTTAAAGCATGCTGTTTTCCCAATAATCCAAACTTACACCAGCTATTTTATTTCCCAAATCAGCAATTTTAGCGATAATCCTTCCCAAAATCAACAGGCTGAGGCCTCTTCCCAATGAAGGGAGAAAAAACACTGTATGCACCTTACAACTTTTTTTTTTCCTTCAAGAAATAAAGCTGTTATATTTATGATACAATGTATCGGCTCCATTGAGCACGACACCTGTAATTTTATGCAGAAACTGTAATGTTGGACACAACTTTATTGTTAGTCAACAGATTATGTTCATACTAATATGAAAAATACTCCCGTATGGAAATACATCATTGTATCTTTGACCTTTAGATGACCTTGAAATTCAACATAGAAAAGAAACACAAAAACAATGTTTTCAATGCAAAAAAAAACCTCATACAATCAATAATACCATCCTATATTGTTTGCAATGCTAAAAAAAACATAAAGTCAATAATATTGATCTTCACAGTTCTCATTTTTAAACATATTCTGTTCATACAGATAAACAGAGGTTGTGAGTTTGAACCCCGGGTAAGGCTCATACTGTCCTTCCCAAATTTGACTGACGATACTGCATCCTATGTAAAATTGTCCTTCAACTCTAAATTATGTGTTTTAGCTTAGCAGAAGCTTACGGATAGAATGTGGTAAGCACTGGTTAAGGCCTAAATGATATCCAGGAAAGCTGGTTAGGATAACTACCCTCTGCAATATAACTGAAAATATGGCGTTAAACCTGATGAAACAAACAAACAAATAAACATCATTCCTCAGAAATATTTTCTTTAAAAATCATAATGACAATGTGAAATTATTGCCCTCATTTTTACATTGGTCAATATATTTAGTAAACATAAGTGATTTGTTTATAATTTTCTCATATTTGATGACATACATGTACATTCTGACTCACATGAGCATATGGAACTAAATTTCACTACATCTGTTTCAAATATTCAGCAAGTTTGGGTAAGACCATTTCTAGTGTGTTTTTTTACACTTGTAACACGTGGTTGCCCTTCACTGTTCTTACATGTAAACACAACTGTCAGGCCATCTTCTCCATCACGATCATAAATTTTCTTCAGATGATATAAGTTCAATCCAGATGACGCTATATTTTCAGCTGTTGTAGATTTCATAATGCCAGTGTACACAAGAGGCCTTAGAGATTCTATGTTGTCAGATTTGGCTTTATTTGATCTCAACGAATGAATGATTTCTCTAGGATGAAAACTGTGCTTCATAATTTCCTGAAGTTTTACATTCCAGTTAGTGATAAGCTGACCCAATGATTTAACGTCTCCTACAGCATTATGGGCATTGTAATTGACATGTAGAACATTTTTCACAAGGTCTACTTGTTTGTATGACAACTGACCTAGCAGACATTGCTTGAAGACTGCTAAGCTGTCAATCAGTGCAGTAAAACAGGTGACTACTAGTATACAATTGGTTCGTCCAATTTTCTCTATCGTTGAGAAAAATACAGGATAGTCAAACTGTTTACCATTGTGGGCAATAAAAACAGGATTTGGGAATTTGTTAATCCACTTCATAAAGTTATCTACTGCTGAACTGATAGACTCAGATTTAACATCTTTACAATAAACTTTCATTTGTCTGGACATTGATACAGTGATACCAGTGATTTGTTGTGCTGTGTCAGTCAAAGGTAGTCTAGGGAGGAAGTAACTGTTGAAGACAGAACCCGAAGTCAACTCTGTGGCAGCAATCTGGGTGATTTGTGGCATAAGTCTCCCTGTAATAAACAAAAATATAATGACTCTCTTATGTTATTAAGTCTGGGAAATGATTAATTTCATTTACAATCTGATTTGATCATGATAATATATTTATGTAAAATTCTGCAAATAGTAAAACAGATACTGGTACACTTTTGCATAGACATGAGCCTCATCATGCCAAATTGTATATTCAAGAATTTTGGTGAGTTTCTAACAAATGTAATCCCATAATACTTTGGGCATCTATTACATTGAATTACTATCATTAAGATCAGAAAATTGCTTAGTATGTATGGGCAGACTAATCTGGGCCAACTCTGGTTGCAAAGACCTTAGGAATCCCAAAGTTACATTTTCAAGGCATTCTATTTCCCCCGAAGACATATTCATGTGATGCCACTCAAATGATTAAAAAAAGCAAGACATGTTTGTGAAACACTGCAGCAATTGGTATGAGCAATCACGCAAGAGATAAAGACCAAACAGTTATCACCCATGATATCATTTTTAAGAAGAAATCCTCCTGAATAACTTAAACATTTATAAGTCTGGGAGATATACAGAAACCTTATCAAAACAAGACATGAGAACACTTTCTAAGGTCAGTGGTCTCAAGGTCAAATGTAACTAAAGATACGTTTTGAGTCATGACAGCCTTGAAGTTTGCGCGGGGAACAGCATCTGGAATGCGTTCTATATCTGGGTCTTGTTCAAGAACAACCCCTGCAAAAACATAAGAACAAATTGAAATTATATATATCTCAGTATTTAAGTCATTTTTTCTTGACAAAGTGTTTTATCAATACCAATCACACACGAATGGCTGCAGAAACTACCGGGTATTTCAAGATCAAATTATTAGACCAGTTTTGTAGCCAGGTTTGGGTTCAAACTCACAACCCCTCGATTATCAATCAGGCACTTTACCAAGTACACTATCAGATCCAGCATATGATTAAAACTAATATAGCATCGAAGTCATTGACATAAACTAAGCTCTATGGAAAAGCAATTTAGATGTAAGTTTTAAGTCTATTATCAAGCAGTGCCAGCACAACAAAAGAGGTTAACCCTATTCATACGACTGTCCCTCAAGTACCTCAAAGGAACCTTGTGTAATGGCCCTTTCTTGTTTCAATATCAAACATCTTTGTTTAGTAGAGGGCAACTGAGATTTCTCTTGGCATTTTTTCTGTCGCTTCATCTGCTTCTCTGCATATTGCTGAGTGAACTTGCCAGGAGAGAGTGAAGCTTCTTTGTTTACCTATCAGTACACTGTGAAAGCTGATTATACTTTTTGTTCAGTGCAAAATATATTACAAAAAAAACACTCTTTCTTCAAAGACATTATTTATGACAATATCAATTTCTTCAATGCACATAAAAAAATATTAACTTGGTTAACTTGCTTTAGCATGTACTAGTGAAACTTGAAAGTAACATAAAGTTTGTATTTTACAGTATTTTGAAAACTTCATCATCTGTGTAGTTTTTACATAGATACAATGCTAGGTTAAATGATTTGGGAAAATAAGAGTAATACAGTATATCAACAATAAAGACATAAAATGAAGTTACCTATCTGAAACCAATTTCCTTGTCAAAGCTGTGAACTTGAAAAAACAGGCAAACTGAAATCAAACATCGAGCTGTTAACAACTAAACAAACAACAAACAAATAACTGTTAACAATAAGCATAAACATCAATGCTAAATTTGACAAACAAAAACAAATCAATCAATCTGTATTGTATTGTTGGTATCAATTCTTCTAGCGTTGTAGTTCAATAATACATGAATTTATCATTCAAACGTTTGTAAAATTTTACAGTGCATTACTCTATAACAATGCACTAAGAATTGATATCTATTTCCTAAATATAACAATCAGAACATATTGAAACTGAAACAGATTTCAATGACTTATTCTTCAATTACCTGTGAAATATAGTGACGTCCCTCGTTGATGAAGGCTGCCATCGCATGGACTCTGAAGTCAAGGGCTTCAGAATTGAATTACCCTAATGTAGCATCTTAGGAGCTCGTAATGTAACCTCGCGGTTAGCATGTTCACATTGTTGGGACAAACCAAGGTCTGAGTACTGCTCGGCATTAGCAATAACTGGCTCCATTATCCGTGAAAGCTCACTTTTTAGATTATTATCTTTAAGTGGTGCCTTATATGGAAGACCCATGTGCTTGTAAGTCTGAGTTTTATCCCTACAGAAGCCACAAAAAGATGCTTGACACAACGAATGGTCACCAAACTGATGAGGAATGAGAGCTTGTAGATTGTCCTTCATTGCTAAACTGTTTCCTTGATTTCTGGCAAAAGCATACTTTATGCATTTTTGTATGTGCGCTATCACAGATTTACTCAGTTTCTTGTTAGTTTTCTGCAAGGAATACAGTTTTTTGCCTATGTTTTTAAGAACATGATTTCTGTCATACCGTTTCTTTACATGAATATTTTCTTCTTTCAAACGAGCAATCATGGTGTTGTCACCATCCCCCTCCAAGTATTCAACAGGGAAGCCACTTTTGGATAGTTCATTCACTGCCTTTACACCACTTGTGCTCTCCATTAACCTAGCACTTTCATTATGACTGAACACACACCTGTGAGTTCTAACTTTTTGAAATGGTCAATTTTTGCCCACCACTTGCAAGTGCCACATGTCCTGTGAGATACCATTGTTTTGATAACTTTCTTCCCATATTTCGCCTATGACATGTAAAAGGTATGTGCTGAAATAAGAAAAAAATAGTGTCTACCATTCGATGTCAGAAACAAAACAAACTAGAGCTGTCATTGAGGTGACCTATACCCCTGCCACCACTTTGTCACTAAAAATGTGACAGTTCATGATACGGGTAAGTTCAAATCAAGGACACATGAATCTGGAATTAGTGAATTGCTGGGAATGAAAATTGTGTCTTGCACATTAACACTGTAAATTTATGTCTTAAAAGATTATTTTGAAAGCACTTACGAGAAGGTTGTTATATGAGCAGCATCAGATGAAAATGTACATTTAGGAAATTTTGTCAATTTCTGAAAAAAGTAATCCAATAATGCTTTGCTCATCTATCATGTTAGTCACAATTGCCTTGAGAATCCTGAAGTTACATTTTCATGTGAAACTGCTAGTATTAAAAAAGGGATGATCTCTACATGAAAAAAGCTTACATGTAAGGCTATCAAATCCATGCACACTTATGCCAGGCAGTGTCATCTGCGCAAGACATTCAAGTCCTTGTTTTACATGGATATTTGGTGACAAGCTTGGTTCTTACTCGCCCATTTGATATATTTGATTGACTTCTACATGTATGTTTACGAGGAGGAGCATTGGGTGTTTTGTGTACCAAAGCTGTCACAGACTTACAGTTTGCTGGTGTACTGGCACTGAAAATAAATATAAAGCGTGTCAGACAGAAATTCTGCCATGTCATTCAAATTGATCTTTGACCTTTAACTGCAACATTGACCATAAATACATGAAAACCATATTTTTTTTCAAAAGCACAATTAGTATGCTAGTTTGAACGTACAGAGCAATGCAGACAAAAATATGTCCATGATCATTCCATCAGACAGATGGATGGACAATGATTGTGAATCAAGTGTACCGCCACAATTTTCTTTCTCGCATGGGGGGGGAGTGAAATTGTAATAATAGATTTATGATTTTCTGTTTCAACTGATCATGATCAGCCTGAATATATATATAGTAGCATATATGACTAGAAAGTAGCATATCATGAAATAGTTACCTTGTTAATTCCGTTCTCGTTACTTCAGGACTTTGGTGGAACATCAGCATCGGACAAAATGCCTTCTACCAGAGGTTTTCTAAATAAATGGTTTCTAAAACAACAAATTATAACACATTTAGTTTGTTACAAATATATGGTGCATATAAATAGAAAGCATATTTCCATCATCTAAAGATTAGAGGAAATCATTCCATTCAATATAGTCCAGAAACATGATACCGTTTTCAGTAAAAGTAACACAATTTAAGGACCCCTTGTCAGGGCCTCAACACATGTGTTCTGTACAAAAAATAACACATCATATTGGCTTTGAAGCTAACTTCATCAAGGTAAAACTATCATATAATGTCAAAATTAAACAATTGATAAGAACAAAATGTAACTGTAAAAACTATCTGACAGCATCCACTTTTAGGTCTTTAACCAATAGGGGACAGGAGACTATAGATTTTTCATTTTGTCGCAAACTTTTTCATGACTACCTACAATTAGCAAAATTACAAAAACACACCTAACAGATGGTGAAGAGTCTGGGAGAATGCTGATCTGAAGGTCTTCGTCAATAATATCGGGCAACATTTTAACTTCTGAGATGTAGCTTTCTTTCTCTGCTATTTCTCTGAAAAAAATGATAGTAAAACATAATGCATAAAAAATGTTCACATGGCAGAAAATAATCTATTTAGAAAGATTTTGATAAAAAAAACAGTAATCAAAGTACTGAAAGTACTGTCGGAACTTGATTTTTTTCATATGAGACAAGTCACTGGTGTTGCTCGCAACACAACAATGACTGTTAGAAAAAATCCTAAATTAGGGACAGTACAGTTGATAAATATTCATGCTTAGGAATAAACATACACCATCAAAATACCATTCACACACTGTGAACCATCATAATAATTGCGAACTTCACAATAACCGTTATTTCTTCGCAAATTCATGTGTATACCGTCATTCTGTTCAGGAAAACCCACATTCTATTTTTAGAATTTATCCAACTATACATAGCTCTAGCCGATAGTATCGATCGATACGCGTTATGGATATAAACCTTAACTCTGATTTACATATCATGTCAAAACGTCTCATATAAGACATACATCAATAGTAGATTAATGTTATTACATGCATGCTTCAGTAGAGAAATTACTGACCTACTGAACGAAAGTCGAAAGTAGAACTATTTTAAGCTAAACTAGTTGGTTTCCGTCCCCAATCTTACAGCACACAATAGAGTGAGAGTGGGAACGGGAACCATGACAGTTATGGAGCTCACAGCATTTTAGTAAGTCACCAATAGCAAAAAAAACAGAAAAAACAGACATGAACGATATGTTAAATGAATCTGTATACTACGGATGATAAGTGAAGAAATCTGAATGTGATGGAGATGAGGTAATCATGCTGTCATTGTGAAATCATGTGATTACTGAAGCATTACCTTAATTAAGTGAGATTAAAATGGCAGTTTGAAAATATAAGCAGAAACAAAGAAAAATGATAAAAACACTGGTAAGCAAAGCTATACATGTACAATACCAGATATTGAGATAACACAAAATGTGTTTGTAAATTTAAGTACTTACTCCATTTCAGCTGAAAATGACTCATCACAGGCTTTTGTTGTTGTTTTATTTGATACTGCCTGAACATAACTTCCTGCTCGCCTCTCAAAGACTTTTAGATTTTTATGGTTAAATGTTTTCATGTTCATGGTGCTAAGAAAATTATTGACACGATCTGGTCCACCAAGAACATCTATCATTGCTGGAAAAAAGTATAATGTGACTAGTTGTGACATCCCATCTAGATTAACGCAAATTTTAAACTATACTGTAATGTATATAACCTTGAAGCATAACATTTATCATTAAGAACAAGTAAATTATTTTAATCCTATTTCAATTTCTAATACTAAAATACAATTGGATATCCACAGGGGCATATCTGGAATATAGCAAGGACAAGTTCAAGATGGGACCAAATTATAATATAACCAATTACTTAACATAAAAGATTTGAAGTGTACATAGCTTGCCTTGAGATATGATTGAGGTATTAAACAAGTGGGTAAGAATGGCAAGACGAGTCGCTTTGAAATGCAGTATGAGTGACCTCAAGTTTTTTTCGCAACACTTAGGGGAACTGGACCTAGTCCACAAAATTTACACGATTTAAGACTCGATAATATAACATCAAATTCAATGATTCTACGACCCTTTCTCCAACCTTCGCGACTGACGTTCTTACCATACTTTAATTTATTATTTAACGGACAGTCCAGAAAATCAGAGTCTAATACAACACACAGATGTGCTCCCTCACGTTGGTGGTCAATTTCACAGCTTTGTTTTCTTGTTGATTTGTTATTACTTGACATTTTATACCTTTTAGTAAAATTGCCTGATTTCCCTCGTATCCTGGCGACACTCACCATTTTTACAACAGTCAGAAAGCGCTTGTCTTTGCTACACAATACGAATGAGCTTCCTGTTGACTGTGATTTTCTCAAAGGGAGTTGATGCATAATGACCAAAATTTTATGAATTTAAATATTGAAATTACGATTATTTTTTTCATACACATAAAAATTACAGGTACAGTTTGTAATTTAAGATTTGAAACAAATAATAACTACAGTTAGATACAAATTTGAAAAAAAAAGTTACGGCTTTGTCCGAACATTTACGTCACATACGAAGACCACGGAAAACGTCGAAGTTGGGCGGAAATTCAATAGTTAATAAAGTATGGAATACCTTGAATTTGTTTTCTGATACAAATGTCATTGTTGAAAACATTAGAATAGAAAGATTGTAAAACAATACTTCACAGTCATAATAAATGATAAATACTTAGCAGAATGCCAATGTCTTAACATTCAAGCATGGCAAAATTGTATCAAATTGTTAGTTCTTATTAGATCTTACTTACCAGGTCAGTAGTTTAAAGATCTAGATATTATAGTAATGAAAGTTGGCTCTCCACTTTCAATCTTGACAGTCTATGTGGGACTGCATTCGATAGCTTTTCTTTGTCAACACTTTTGGAATGGTCAACTCCTGCAATACAAACAGTTTTTTTTTAAAGAAACCTTTCTTAAAACAGTAGACTATAAGAAACTGATGATGAACACAATAACTAGAATTATTTAGTTAAATGGTTAGTTGTAAATTGTCAAGTCCAGATAAAGACAATATAATTGCTGATATTATAGTCTTTGACTAAGCAGTTTATGTTGGCGGCTTTTCTGGCATTTGTCTGCTTATCCTAAGTGAGTGAATTCCGGTGACAAAACCATTTCCATTAATTACAGTGAAACCTCAATACAATGATCAACAGCCGGTCATGACAAAATTGGCTGTTATAGTGAGGTGGCTGCTGTTGAGAGGGAGATATTGGCTGTTATGTTGATATGAGTGGAAATCAATATAGTTTATACAATTGGTACATTAGTGCATATATCTTCTTAATTAAATGAATCATCACAGAACAGTACATTTAAAATCATCTCTTTGTCACCACAAAATGAAGATGAGCCTGGTGAATGTTCAACATTAAGTTCTGCACTACCAGTTTACCTTTATTGATTTACTGATATACCAATGACATCATAATTTTCTTCAGTTACAGGTGCTTCTATCTTCTGAAAAAACAACAATGATACAATAATAGAAAAGTTAGATGTTATATACCTAGCAATGCTACTATAGTATTTTATTTAGTACATAATGAGGAATTGGAAGAAGAAAATGTTTGTAATATGCTTTAAGCAGTCCATTCACAGCAATAAGGTATTAATATTTAATTAAGTAAAAACATGGAAAATCAATACATTTTTAAGCTCATGAGGCATTTAAACATGATAACAAATAAGCAATATCAATTAGTTTAGTAATTTGGTACCACAGAAATACATGAAATTTGCTGATCATAATAGCGATCTAAAATAACTTATGCAGAATATGGAGACAATAAGACTTCAGTATGAATGTTGTAATGAAATATTAATACCACAAATATAGTTACAAAGCATTCCTATATTTAATGTAATATCGAATGAAATTTACCTGGTAACTAGAAAATATCAATTTGCTTAACTCTCACTTTTGACAAGTACATACCGAGGGTTCAATGCAACAGTGTCGTAACTCATACTGGAATAAGAACAAGTTACGACAGTGTTGCGCTGAACCCTCGAAACACTGATGTAAAAGCAATATATACATACCATTGCTAGAAACTTGATACCATGGCTGTCAAGAAAACTTACTATTCTTACTTAGTCATTATCTATGATTATTTGTATGATTTGACATGCCTAACTAATATCAAAAGTCAGCAACATTATCAAATCATATCCAACACAACAAGACATTTAAAAAGTTACATTAAGTAATATATCAATAAATCTAGGTCCATACCTGTAAAGTTGTTCTCATTCTTGAGGGTTGTCTTCAGCAATAATATTCTTATTGGAACATCCTCTACACCAGCTTTTGCCATTCTCGTTTCTTCTTCCTATAAATGTTAACAAAATGTATGTAAAACAATTCCAGCTAAGCTTAATCAATTAGGTATATAAACATTCATGTGTAGGCCTATAAAACTGACCTTAAATGGCTAGAGTAGGCAAGTCTACCCCATAATAAAATACTCACACTGACCACAGTCTTATTCAAACTGCTACTAAAGACTCATCTTTTTCATCTCTTCCTAGTAAAGAAAAAAGAAATTATACAGGTTGATCAATATATGATAACATAAATAACTTTGTCAGTTTTTATGATAGAGAAGTGATTTGACTCTTGATATAAAGCTAGTGAGCCCAAATATTTGCTGGATATGAAGAATAGATACATGCGATGTCAACGTGACATCAATGACGTCTTCAATGACGTCATACATTTTCACTGATTCCAAGATTGCTGGAAAAGCAAAAACTGTAAACTTTACTTTGAATTAGGCAAATCACAGAAACGTGTTGAGTGTAAATTGAAAAAAATGTACTCAGAAGCTACATGATCTGCACAGCAAATCACAAGGTTAGTTTCGGTATTTTACACAGAAGGAACAGCAAATAACAGATTGAGAATCCTGAATTCTATGACGAACAACCATTGTACAGTGACAAAGTTACGGTTTTGGTGGCAATAAGTACGCACAGCATAATCGGTCCATTTTTTTTTGAAGAAGAAAATGAAAATATCACAGTTACAAAAGATACCTTAAAATAGTCAATGGTAAATTCATTTAAGCAAGAAAATGTTCTATAGATAATGTTTGGTTCCAACAGGAAGACGCTACGCCACATACGGCGGATGTGCCTTTGAGTAATTTGAAACAGAAATTTGGCGATCAGATCATTTCGCTGAAGACCACCTTTGCTTGGCCTCCTCACTCGTTGGACTTAAATCCTTTGGATTTCTTTTTATGGGAATGATTGACGGAAAGAGTGTATACTCCAAAACCAGAAACAATACTTGATTTGAAGACTTCGATACGACGTGAAATTCGTAGCACCAGTGGTGTAACATGCAAGGACACAATTGGTAATTTTGGACGTTGTTTGCAGCTGGTTTTGCAGAATAAAGTGGGACATTTCGAACATTTGCTTTGAAAAAAAAGATAAGAGACATTTGAAAATGATGTATGTGCAGAGTAAATCTTACACGTGTATGCTAATCTAATGTATACAACAATATCAAGGACTTAATTATATATATGTATGTATATAAGTCCTTGACAATATATATTATCTTAAAAACTTACAAAGTCATTGAACTTATTTATGTTATCATATATAAATGGTCTACCTGTATATAATCTTAACACAGGTATATTGTCATAAAATGTCATTTGACCATAATATTTTGACAATGATTCAAATGTCAACAATGTGAATGAATATTAATTTATTATGAAAACAGACATCTTTCCGTACTCTATCAACTGAGCTAGTTGTGCTGGTGAATATCCCAGCCAATTTATAGCCAATAATCAGCTATGCTAATTAATTTTGCAATATTATTACAAATACAGTGCAATTCTAATTTCAAACTACAGCTGTCACAAGATGACAAATACCCCCACATGCTGCATAGACTTTGGAGCTTAGTGACACATCGTCTTGTGTTGGTTAACATTAATTTTGTGTCAAAATTCTCACATGAACAACAAAAGTACAGAGCAGACATGCCAAAATGACCAAAATTGTGACCTTTAAACTCTAAGTGTGACCTTGGAGCTACAATTATGGGAGTTGCGTCTAGTGGTGGTTAACAATTGCGGTAAATTATTTCCAAATCCTCCAATAAATGACAAAGTTGCAGAGTGGACACAATTCGGGGCAGACAGACAGACCGACAGACAGAGTGACTCCTATATAGCCCCCACTATTTTAGTGGGGGTATAAAGATTAGTATTATATTAATGTATTGACAAATTTAATCTGTCTACTGTAATATGCTGCAATCACTTCTCAGAATGATCTCTCTCAGTATAAATAAGAGGGCCCTATATTGCTCACCAGATAAATACTCTTAGAGAAAATTATCATGAGCCTTTGTAAAATTAAGTGACCCGGGGTCAGGGTCAATTTTGACCCCCAGGGTAATAATTTGAACAAACTTGTTAGAGGTCCACTAGATAATGCTACATACAAAATATCAAGGCTCTAGGTATGGTGGTTTCAGCCAAGAAGATTTTTTTAACTTTTCCTACTATAAGCCTATATGAATCAAGTGTCCGTTGGGCGGGGCCAATTTTGACCCTAAGGCAATAATTTGAACAAACTTGGTAGAGGTCCACTAGACAATTCTACACACCAAATATCTAAGCTCTTAGGCATTGTAGTTTCTGACAAGAAGATTTTGTAAAAAATTCTCTATATATAGTCAGTACCCCATTTACCGGTGTTATCCAAATAACGGTGCATCTTATAATGTTCGTAATAAACACTCATCATGCATAACTGACCATTGTCAACGAGTTCAAACATCATTTTGATGATAAGTATGCATTAAAATTAGTTTTGCATTAAAAAATACATGAAATATTAATGATTCAATAAAAATACGTAGTTTTTCTCTGAAAAACTAAATTTATTTCACTGTCGTCTGCGTTTTTGAATGCAGGTGCTCGTTTTTATGCCACATCTGTTATAAAACAGTTCTGTGTTGAAATTACTGTTTGGACTTTGAACAAGCGTAATAATTTCACTGCTACGTTATGACGCCATGTGACCTTTAGAGGTTTCTTCTTGTACATTGTTATTTAGATCATTCGAGGAAAGAAAGATGGCAGCCGACTGCGTTGTATTTATTGATTGTGGGCACTAGATTAGCACAGATTTTGAGCATTTGACTACTGCCATTTGTAAAGGAGATGTGTTACAGATAAATTACAATATTTGTTCATGGCAGTGATTATTTCTCATTGTTCAATTTTCATTCTAAATTTAGCTACACCGTTATCCAGTACCACCTGTATAAGTATATAAAATCAAGAGACCCCTGGGGTGGGATAATTTTGACCCTAGGACAATACTTTTTACAGACTTGGTAAAGGTCCAATAGACAATGCTATACACCAAATATCTAAGCTCTAGGGTCTGTGGTTTTGGACAAGAAGATTTTTAAAGTTTTTCCTATTGGTTGCCATGGCAACCAGTGTTTTCAAAAAAAATTTGACAACTTTGGTCAAGCTTCATGCAGGAACATCAAGGTAAAGTTTCATTAAAATTGGCCAACTGGTTAAGAATGAGATGTTGTTAAAAGCAATTGTTGACGCACGCGCGCACATACACACACACTCACATGGATGACGGACATCACACAATCACAAAAGCTCACCATCGATTTTTACCCCACCCGGTATAAAATAAATAGCGATAACATAGTCGAAGGGGCTTTGACGATGATACGTTTGCATTGCAGTTCATCATAAAATGGTCAACAAGACGAAATAAAAAAGACCAATTTAGTTATGGGACCCAGAACTAGCGATAACAGAGAAATTTTCGATGTCCAATAGCACAATTACCATCCGTAAGTATCCAATGACCCTTTAGATTCTGATTTGAATAGTTCTTAGAATATTGTCCATGTATTTATATCTGAATTATACCACTTGGTTTTGATTTTAAATCAACATTTTTGCTTACAAAGTTTTTGTTTACATTTTAAGTTGTGACTTGTAAGTCATATGCTCCACTGAGACATACATAAGACATGTATGACAGTACAGTATAACTTCTGAAATCCGGACCCTCTGAAATCCGGAAACTTCTGAAATGCGGACGAATTTCTTGGTCCTGAAATTTCTCCCTCTATTTCAATGTAAATTATACTTCAGAATTCCAGAACCTCTGAATTCTGAATTCCTGACGATTTTTTCATCAATTTTGGATTATGTAAGTGCAATTTTACTTCCAAAATCCGGACAGTGCAGAAAGTGTCATCCTTAATCAGTCCCGCAATTATAAACACTGAGGCAAAATGTCATTTTCCCCTCTTTCAATTGTTTACCAATCAGTGGTGTTAGTTTATTTTGACAAATGTTAGAATCACAATATGTCAATTTGCATTTGTAAAATGAACCACTTTTACAAAAATATACGAGGTGTGTCCAAAAAGTTTGTAGACACATGCTCTTAAAATAATTAAACAAGATACAATTTTCATTTTTGCGCTACTCACATTTTCAATTTATTATCTATTACAGCACTTAAAATAATTATGACCTTGCAACAAATAATGCTTTTGCAATTATTTTAAAACATCCATGTAAGCATCTAGTTACATGTAGTTACATTGCCGACGTCAATTACGTTATAGTTTTTCGAAATAACAACCATCGTTTTTTTCAATGACTTTTCAATTACTTTTATTCATGTTTGAAAAAAATTAACATACCAGTCCGTATTAAACGATTGAACAATTGTTTGTACATGTTGGATAAGGTGTTTACGGTTTTCATGGTGAATATCACATAAATTCGCTGTTAATCGAGGAATCATGGTATTTGGTGTTGATGGTTTTACATTCCTGGACTGAATGAACTAACAGTATTCCTCTTATATAAACAAGAGGGCCAAGATGGCCCTATATCGCTCACATGACAATCACTGTTCACTCATTAAAACATTGTTTTGAACCGGTGACCTAGTTTTTGACCCCAGACGACCTATGTTCGAATTTGTCTTACATATCATTAAGACAAACAGTCTGACTAGGTTTGGTGAAGATATGATCAAAATTTGACATCTACAGTGTTAATAAGGTTTTCCTGGTTTTTGACCCTAGGTGACCCATGTTTGAACTTGTCCTTAATATCATTAAGACAAACAATCTGACAAGGTTTGGCCAAGATCCAATCAAAACCATGACATTTAGAGCTTTTACAAGATTTTTACCTAAGATTTGACCTTGTGACCCAGTTTTTGAACCCGGCTGACCCATGTTCATCCTTGACCCACATATCATTGAGGCAAACATTTTGACAAGGTTTGGTGAAGATCCAATTGAAACTGTGACATCTACAGTGTTAACAAAGTTTTACTAAGATTTGACCTGGTGACCTAGTTATTGACCCCAGATGACCCATATTTATACTTGACCGTTATATCATTAAAACAAACGATTTGACAAAGTTTGGTGAAGATCCAATAATAACTGTGAAATCTACAGTGTTAACATGGTTTGTCTTAAGATTTGACCTAGCGACCTAGTTTTTGACCCAAGATGACCCATGTTCGAACTCGTCCAAGATATTATGAAGACAAACATTCTGACAAGGTTTCATGATCATCCAAATAAAACAGTGACTTCTAGAGTGTTCACAAGATTTTCCAGCAATTTGCCCTAGTGACCTAATTTTACTACAGAAATTACCCATTTTCAAACTTGACCTACATATTATTAAAATAAACATTCTGACAAAGTTTCATGAAGATAAATTCAAAACAGTGATTTCTAAAGTGTTCACAAGGTTTTCCCTTATTTGGCCCTGGTGACCTAGTTTTTGACCCCAAATGGCCCAATATCGATCTCATCAGAGATTTTGTTGATATTAACGTTCTGACCCAGTTTTGCTAAAATTGAGCCAAAAATGTGGCCCCTAGTGTGGTCACAACATAAAGTTTGACGACGCACGACGCCGGACGGAGAGTGATCCTAATAGCTCACTTTGTCACTTTGTGACATGTGAGCAAAAAAGGATAAGCATCGCTTTTGGCCGATGACTTCTCTACTTTGACTTTCACTTTTGGTGAAGAAGACAACCGTTTACAAACTAATGTCTCCTGCTTATTTCAGGATAGAAAAGTTGATTAAAGTATCTCCTTTCATGAGCATTCCATCCGTCTGTTTCTGTCTTTTTCAGTGAGTAATAATGACACTCAACGTGCGGAAACCTTGTTTCCACCTAGTTTATCTTTTCATACATTGTTAATAGTACCTCTACTGACACATAACTTGTTTTAAATTTCCCGCACACTAATTTGCCTGTCCAGCTTCACTATATTCTCCGGCGTTACGATGGCTTCACCAATCACGTTCAGTCTACCACTCCTTGGTCAATCTTTGTTGGATATCCTACTGTCTGCGAAGGGTTTCTACCATTTATAATTTAAAGATCTGCAATCTGTTGATTTCCCTGTTGCTGACTGCAGCGTTGGAATAGTATGCGTTATTGTTTTATCTAAAGAGGCACACATTTTTATAATTGTTCTTTGTTCTTCTGTATTCAATGACACCATTTGTAAAAGCAAAATTTCAAGTAGCGCTGATGATAAATGTCCTTTGAAAGAATATCGCGTGACTGTGAACAACAATATTTATGCGTTATGACGCCTTATGTCGTTGTGGCGTCATTATGTAAAAAGTAATGTTTCAGCGCTATAAATGTCAAACTACCATGGCCAAACAACAAACACCATAATATACGAATAACATCTGCGGCGGAACACCATTAGTAATGTTTCAATATAAAACATATTTTTATTAAAAATGCATATTTTTTCTTAAAATTTGCTCAGCACATGTATATTGTGTTGATTGAAACATTCATACAGCAAATAGTAGTATAATGACGTTAATGTTTCCGAAAATAGACTTGTCTACGAACCTTTTGGACACACCTCGTATTCCCAAATATATTTACACTCATTAACAATTTTGACTGGTTTGTACTTGTAAGTAAAATTGTATTGTCGTTATCTACCTTTTGAGAAAGTATTAGATTTTGACTAATAAATCTTATAAATGTTTGTCTTTTATTTTGCATCATGTCCCAATAATAATAACACCATATTGTATTATGCATAAATAATGATGTCCCTATTTTCACCATAGAATAACTTTGGTGTTTAACATCTGTACTTGTTAAGATAATTTCAGACTTCTGAATTCCAGAAACTTGCACAATACTTCTGGACATTTTGGCCAGTCCCATGGGTGTCCGGATTTCAGAAGTTACACTGTATATATTAAGTAGACACAGGAAAAATATACATTTGACAATAGAAGAATTTTAAGGCATGGTAAAAATTACTACAGTATATATCACATCTATAGTTACATAGTACATATTTAGTATAAAAAAAGTATAAACAGTAATGGACAATACAACAAGAAAATATGTAAACAGTAACTGAACCAACAACAATCAAGACAACGTTGATTTGAATAAATCACAATAAGTGCTGGTGGTCATTGCATGGAAAATTGAGTTGTCTCCCTTTAATCAGCAAAATTGTTTTATACACATATTTATAAGCACATTTAAGCTCTGGAAAAAAGCATGCAATGGCACAGAAAAAAGGTAACTTTCATGCAAAAATTAAAATAGCAAGCAGGTAAATATACAAAAGCTTTATAACATATATTCACATTGGTGAAAACCTGGTTATATGAAAATAAATGAAGAGCTTTCCAAACAAAAGGCTGCAAAGAGATGGACACATAGATGGACGAGCTTCCTAAAAATATCATACAGTTCTTAGAGCATTAATTAAGGAAATCATACCTTCCAAAGGCTGAAGTGCCAGTCAGGTGCGAACTTTGTACAGCAAGCTTCCATCATGTTGAACTGAATGCTACAATGCAAACCATTCATCACCAGCTCTACATGCCATAACTAAAATATAGTATATCTTTATTGTACAATACTGGAAATCAGAGAAATAAAAATCATATATAAAGTCACCAGTGATTAAAGTCACAATGCCTCTTTTTGTATGGAGGACAAATATTATATACTGTTTACATTTATCATTTGCCGTGTCTTTCCAAAAGCTTTGTGAATGATAGAACTGCACATGTACGAGTGAAGTCACACAAGTCGAAAATAAACTTCAATACATTTTGCCTTGTTATGTGCATTACATCGTGTACTTGTATATGAAAGCTTCCCATCCATTGGTAATTGGAAAACTCATGGAAAATTTACAGCAATATCCAGATCACTGACGACGCGCCATTTAGTAAACAATTTAGCCAGAAATACATAATAAACCTGGTGTTATCTGAAATCTGATTTTCAGTCAGGATTTTATTTATTTATTTATTTCAAAGTGTGCTTACAATATTCTTGTATCACATGCGTATCTCATTTAATGATTTCCCCATATGCAATCCCACTCTAGGTTTTACCCTAAGCAACCCATGTACCAACTTTCATTGAAATCCATCACCCCCAACTGAAGTTAACATCCAGAAACCACTTAGGACAGACAGACGAACAAACAGACTGAAATCGACAGACACTATAATATTGTCCCCTCCAGTACTGCAGGGGACTAATAACAAAGTATATATGTAATTGTGCAAAGACCCAATCACTGATATTCTTATTCTGTCCAGATTAGTTGTTCATAAGAAGTTTCACACTGGACTCAAAATTGAACATAAAAAAGTCATGCAGCATGGAAGTTACACTGTTCACCCCCTTTTATAACTGGAGTATGCCTCATCCAGCAATGACCAGCAATGTAGAAAACTAGAGAACCTGAAGTAGAAATCACACAATTCAATGAAATTTAAATGGTGGCAGAGCAAAAAACAAATACGAGGGTCATTCGTAAAGTTTGTGGACAATTAACCTAACTTTTTTGGGTTATAATGATGTGATGGTTTTATAAATTTGTCATCGCAAGAATTGACATCTATTGTCTCAAGTTCTGTTTCTAAATGGTCACTTTTTCACGTAGTCACTGGATACGAGTTACCAAGGCGACCCTAGTCAGAGCCTACAGAGCACTTTGAATTTTTGTAATTAAGCAGATCCCTGTTTTTGATCCCAAATGGCCCAATATCGAACTCGTCCGTGATTTTGTCGATATTAACATTGAATGATTCTGACCCAGTTTTGCAAAAATTGAGCTAAAAGTGTGGCCCCTAGTGTGTTCACAAGGTAAAGTTTGATGATGCATGACGCTGGACGAAGATTGATCACAAAAGCTCACCCTGTCACTTTGTGACATATGGGAGCTAAAAAGTATCAAGAACTTTAATATTTGAATATTTTGATATTGGCTTTGAGAAATTAGCAAGCAGTCCCTGTAGTCCAGATTTAGCACCAATGGATTAAGTGATCTTCCCAAAATTGAAAAGAAAACAACTTAATTTAATTGAGAAAATTACGATGGCAATGCGCAGTTTTGCTAGAACAGGTGACAGTATCTGGAATAACAATATATTCTCTAAATGGGTTGAATACACAGAAAATGCATAACATTCCAGGGCGAGTACTTCGAGAAAATGTGATTATATGGGAGTATAACGTCATAACATCAATATGAAGTATGTTGAAGTGCTCTGTAGATCTATATGTGCATTTGACCTGTATAGCGTATATTTTTTATCAATCAATATATGGTTACATAACTTGTACATAAAATTTTGAAGTAAAATATGTATGATTAGTCTCATTAATAACCTAGTCCACAAACTACAGATGACCCTCATAACATGAAAAGTTTGGTAATATAGGGAAAGTCTTTTAGATTATATATAAATTAAGTGTTTTCATAAAATTGACCATGTTGCAAATACTATATTGAGGTATGTAAATATTTAGGTCCAATCAATCATAAACAAGAAGCTGAGTTAAATAAAGGCACATGCCCTGGTGGCATATCCTTGTTGAGGAAAAGTCTATTAGGATAATCAAAAGTCTAAAATAGGTCAAGGTCAAAGTGAAGTTGGTTAATATTAATTGAGAATAATCATAGGCAACAACTGTATAAGTATTCAAGTGTTCTGGTTAGCAGAGTTGGTGCTGAAATGGTAAAATCTGCTTAACCTTATACAGACAGGACAAAATGCTATATGCCTCCCACATCATACACAAGTGATATGTACACAGTATGAAACAAGAGGGCCATGATGGCCCTATATCACTCACCAGAAAAAAGATCTGCAGAGAAGAACATTTTCACCTATTTACTATGTATGTGTCTATATATAAATCAAGTCACCCCAGGGTAGGCCATTCTTGACCCAAGTGCCATCATTTGAACAAACTTGAAAGAGGTCCACAAGACAATGCTACATCTGAAAAATCTAAACTCTAGGCATTGTAGTATCTGACAAGAGAATTTTTTTTAATTTTCCTATATACATGTATAATGCTGTTTCTCAATAAAACGCAGCAAACAAGGTTTGAAAAATGATCAGAAAAAAAGTTGCGCTTTCTCCACTTATATTTAATTTTTGGTTTCCACAAGGTGTATACTTAACTATGTTAAAATGCTTTGAACATCATTCATCTTGTTTTCAAGTTACGATGGTTAGAAAATGTATACCCACTTTCTTAAGTAACGTAGGTTACATATGTACCAATAATACTCCAGCATAGATTGCCAACACCAACAAGACAAATAAGATGCTTAAGTAATGTCTTTTGAAAGTTAACAGTAATTGCTTTCTTCGATTCATTAATGTTTTTTCCCGTAGAAGAAGTAGAAAACTTTTCACAAGCTTTGGAGAAAATGAAAACAAGACAGAAATAAAAAAGAACACAAACCAAAACCTTATACAATTGATTGGTCTAGCCATAACAAAGAAATCTTACAATTTCTACCTGATACACGCACATTAACATATTCTTTTCCAGACAAACAAATATCTAAATGATATTGTAAGAAAAGTTTGCCTTGAGCCCTCGTCTTTAATCTGACATTAATGGTAACGTATGTTTCATATTACATTTCTTTTGCTTATCAATTCGAGTTGGTTGAAAATTACAGCACAAACGTTTAAGGTAACTTCATTTTAGTATTGTTTTAGTACATACGCACATAATATAAATGTATATCAACGTGAACAATTGATATTACATGTATGAAACATATTACGAGGAATAGTTTCAACATATTTCCTGTTTATTTCGTATGTCAATCGATTTTTTTACTTTAAGAGCCAACATTAATCCAATACTTAACATTTGAAAGTTTAACTACACTTTGAAATACTTTAAACAGTTCTAAACTCTATAATATTTAGTTGATTCAGTTAAATCTCACAGAAACATACGTTACAAAATTCAAGTTTGGACTAGATGCAATTTATACAACCAAAGCATAAAATCTGCTTTTATAAAGATGTATATTTATAAAGGTATACATAGTAATAATACATCAAAGTCTTAAAAAGTAATTGTGTTTCGCTTTGAATGTTAGTTTGATGTAAAACATGTTTTCATTAAATCAACAACAAAAAAGAAGAGAAAAAAACAGCAGATAAGCAAAAAAGAAAAAAATGCGACCTTCTAAATGACATTATTTGCCCCTTTATAATCTGTAGTACGTTATGATGAAACTTTATTAGTTTAACAGAAAAAAATAGAATAATTTCCAGTCATACGATTACTTTATTTTCCCCGAAACATACGTTACCAAAAGTATAATAGGTAACGTATGTTTCATTCTTAACTGTCATTCCCAATAGGAAATATGTACTTCATGATTATGACCATATATGGCTTTTTCTTAAAAATAAACACTTATGATATTTTTGTGTACAAGTTGTTTACGATATCTATGCCCTTGTAAGCTTATTTCAAAATGTTTTACCTACTGATTTACATCTTCGAAATGTTGGTAACGTATGTTTCACGATTTTAGCGACATATTATACATGAAGCAGAAATAACCACAAACAGTACCTGGCACTTATGTTGACATACAGATAGGTATTCAAGACAATACTTTTGCATTTTCGGACAAAACAGAGAAAATAATTGATTCTGTTCCTTTTGTACAGACTGAAAAATACGTAATTATTGTTTGGCGACAGTAACGTATGTTTCTTTTAGGGCTATTTGTCATTCATTTTATTTGAATGTGTGACTTGAAAATGCACAAAACCCCACCGAACAGGAAGATCATGTACCTGGGCATTGTTTGGCCATAAAACACAGGGGAGAATACGTGTTGTATAATCACAGACCTACGGCGACATTGATTGCTGCGTTTCTTTGAGAATGAGCCATTATAAGCTCATGTAAAAATCAAGTAAATCCTGGGGCACGGATCCACAACTTGAACAATCTTCATAGAGGTCCACTAGATGATGCTATACACCAAATATCTAAATTCTAGGCAATGTAGTTTCTGACAAAAATACTTTTTTAATTTTTCTATTAAGCCTACATAAATCAAGTGATCCTCCCGGGGGCTGGGCCAATTTTTACCCTGGGCCATAATTTGAACAATCTTGACAGAGGTCCACTAGACAAGACTACATACCAAATATCTTAGCTCAAGGCCTTGTGGTTTCGGACAAGAAGATTCTTTTTAATTTTCCTATATACGAGGTTTGATCCAGAAAATTGTACACTGCATGGGCTATAATTTTGTTAATACTTATGATTTTGAAAATAAATAGCACCACATGACAGGTTAATCTTTGCTTTATTTGCTCCAGAAAAATGAAAACTCTATGTAAAAATCTTGTAAAATAACCGGAAAAATATGAAGGGTATCTCCAATGACGTTGCCTAATGTCAAGACTAAAAACTGAAACCTCTTCCAAAATTACCCACTATCTGTTTTTTTCCAAATAGTCTCCATTTGTCAATGTGTAATTTTCATGCCAGATAACCCATTTCTTGTATAAATTATTTCCTTAGTCCTGTAGGAGTTTCAAGATCAGCAGCAGAAATCTTCTCTCACTGTTAGTCTACGGTCAGTATTAATGTGCATATTCACATTCTCAACCATACCAGATCTGCCACTTGCTGGTCAACCACAGCATCCATTGTCCTCGATTGGAATTTGTCCCTCCCTGAACCACCAATGCCATTTTAATACAAATTCTCTGCTACATTTCAACAAGTTTCTGTCAAAATTGTATGTGTCTACATTGTTATATTTCCCAGCTGCTCACTAAACTTTATTATGGCAGGCACTCCAGGTTTTTCGTCATTATTTCCAATACTTATAATTCCAATAGTTATAATTCTAATGCTGTTTCTCAGCTTCAGTTAAAGATGCAAACATCATTTTCACTTTACGCAATTTGGTGTACATTTTTGAAGTAAATTTTATGAAGAAATTTTGTTTTTAATAGTAGCATTAATTTTGTTGTTTATTATCACGAAAATTCCACTTCCCCACCTTCTGAGTCATTGATACCGGTATCTATGGTCACGTATTACAAAGGGGGTATAACAAATATGTCACATATTATTGTTGTATAAATATGTTGTAAACTATTTGAAGTTACTTATATAAAAAAATCATTGACCTGCACTGAAAACTTAGAGACAATGTGTATGAATTTCTGGATCGACCCTCATAGGCCTATATATATAAAATAGAGTAAATCCTAGGGCGAGGCCAATTTTGACCCTAGGGCAATAACTTGTGCAAACTTGGTAGAAGTCCACTATAGATTATGCTACACACCAAGTATCTATGTTCTATGCATTGTAATTCCTGATAAGAAGATTTTAAAATTTTCCTATATAAGTCTATGTAAAATCTAGTTACAGGCAAAAGCAATTTAGACACCAGCACCATAATTTGAACAAACTTGAGAGACATCCATTAGACAATGCTGAACACCAAGCTCTAGGCCCTGTGGTTTTAGAAAAGAAGATTTTTAAAGTTTTTCCTTATGGTTGCCATGGCAACCATGATTTTTAAATGAAATATAAAAATTTTTGAACAATTTTGGCAGAGCTTCATGAGCAGAACATCCCTGTAAATTGTTAACGCACTGACAGACAGACGCACAGAAGACAGACAACAAGCAATCCCAACTCTGCTGAGCTAAAAATGTAATCTTATTACCTGAAGCCTCACATGTGACAGGCGACTCCAATACACTGACATTTTCCTGGGGTTTTATAAATCAGTCGACCTACCTGAAAAATTGAAATTGCTGAACAAATGTTAACAAAACATACCTACATGTACATGTTGAATGAAGTCCTGGTTTTTAGTCCTCAATACAAATTCAATTTATCATTCACTTAATTTGATATTATACCAAATTAAAATCTTATTTTTTATGCGTGCGGCACCTAGTGAGTAGTTTTTGCCTAATATGTAACTGACAAAATATAGACAACACAAAGATTAAAGAGGCATGTCCTGGAACTGCCATGTATTGGTTGGCATACACCAAAAATAGGTTCATCACTTTGACTTAATTGTAAACCCAATTTAACACATGTTTCAGTATTTGTATGTAGAGTTTGATAAAAGGCAGGCATCACACTGTCCCGAAATTGACACCAGATGGACACACGATTAAGGTAATGGGCTTGGATGTCAGGTCAAATCAAGTTTCACCAATTTACCGTATAGATTTAAAAACTAAACCATAATTATATAACATAACATATATTTTATTAACAATAAATTGTATACATACAATTTATAGTCAAATAAATCAATACATGTAAAACATAAAACATGATATCAACTTTATATGATAGAAGTTTGTGTGATACTAGTAAAAAGGTAAACATTGTTAGATTGTCATTACGTTTATACAATGGCAACTAGAAAGCAATTTCGTGTTCAATGATATAATAAACAAACATGACATCGTGGTAGTAAGGGATCATGTGGTGTGGTTTAGCACGAGAATTCACTGCTAGTCAGAGCAGGTGTTTGTAGTATAGCGATTTATGAAATAAAGTGTTTTACACGTTTAATATTTACTCATGGATATATGTGATATTTGTGGCACAATTTTACTACAGATATAATGATTTTTTTGGCACAGTTATAAATTATACCAGAAGTACAATATTTTATTCATGTTCGTGGAAAAAAAGACAAGTTATCTGGGAGGTTTACGATAAATCCAGGCCCATATTCAAAATACAAGAACTAGTTCCTTGACTGTTTTGGTACGGAGTCAAGCTAGGTATGTCAATATTTTGTAAACATTTTGTATATGGCTAATATCTATGAACCGAGCATCGGCCAGCCTTTCCGAAACCGAAATAAAAGACCAGCATGTCGGTCTTTGTATAAAATAATATAATCAATCTCCTGTGATATAATTTACTCCACTTGTAGGACATGTGAAGGTAGTGTTTTTGGTGGTTGTATAATATGTATATGTGTATTATATGTATATATTGTATTTACCTAAGATAATCTCATATGTAAAATCAATACATGTATGATAATGTGTGTGTGTGTTCAACTGACTAAATGGTCACTATGGAACACATTCTTATGACCCAAGTGGGTCCATAAACTAGTATACACTGACATATGATAATTAAGCATTTAATAACTATACAAAAATGGTGATATTAATTACGCCCTTTCATTAAATGCATAGTATAGGTAACTTGACAGGTTATTTAGAATCTTAGTACTTGTACTTGACATAAATGTTTTGTATTTCTTTATTGTAGGCCATCTACAAAAATATGGTTTAAAAAATTTCCTTCTTAGATCATAATACTTCGGGCATACTAGTAAAAAATGGTATTCTGTTTCAATCAAATTTAAGGTACAAATTTTACATTTCCTGTTTTCTCTCGGAATATTTTCATGTCGACCCTTTTCTATTTCTAAGTTATGAGATGATAGTCTGAACTTGGTTAAAGCGATTCTGTATTTATCTTTATTTATAACGTTTAGATATTTTTCTAGTTCAAATTCGTGTTTATGAAGGCTATATATGATGAAAGTCTATTTGAGTTATTCATATTTGAGTACCAGATTTGTTTATACATATCTAATATTCGAGTTTTGATATTTTGTATATTTATATCAAATATATCTTGTTGTAGCCAGATATTTGGCATACCTATATCATTTAATATAGTTCTTATACAGAAAGCCCATATTTTTCCATTGAATGAGTTGTTATTATCTGTATCATTTTTAGCATATTATATATTTTCTTGAGAATGCAATCGTCATTGAGTTTTAGTATTTTTATCCAATACTTGATTATGATTATTTTATGGTGTATTGCCATTGGATACCTTCCTAGTTCTCCGTATAACGTGTTTAAGTTGGTTGATTTTCTGACATAAAGAATCTTTGCAATGTATAATTTCAATATTTTTACCCTCGTTGTATCCAAAAACTTCAGCCCCATAATGTAAAATAGGGCCTACCATGGTGTCAAATAATTTACACTTACACTGTATCTTTAGATCTAATTGATTACATACTGTGAATAAATTATGTAATGCAAATAGGGAATGTGGGCAGGATGATTTTGTGTTCTATACCAGTGACTGTTTTTAAATAGAAATATACCTAAGTATTTGAAGTTTTTAATGACTTCTAACAGTTGATCGTTGAATGTAAAATTGTGCGTTGAATGTCTAAATTGTTCAAATATCATTATTTTTGTTTTAGCTATATTAACTTTTAAACTCCAGGTTTCACAGTATGTGTTTAAATCGTTTAACATTGATTGTAGAGCCTCTGGGGTATGGGCAAATAGAGCTGTGTCATCCGCAAACAATAACATGTATAATTGGAGATCATCGAGGTTAAAAATAACTTCAATATTACTATGGGTAATATTTAGATCGTTTACAAAGAATAAGAACAGGAGACTTGAACTCGGATCACCCTGTTTGGCGCCTATATTCGAGTCAAAGCTTGGTGATACTTGCTGATTGAATTTAACCGCAGCTTTAACGCAGCGGTACATACTTTCGATTGCTTTTACGAATTTTGAGCTTACGTTTTCTTCAGTAAGTTTATGAAATATGAAAGATCGTTCTAATTTTTCGAAGCTTTTTCAAAGTCTACATATGCTACATATAGCTTCGTTTTATTGGACAATGTTTTTACTATGATTGAGTGTTATATGAATATACAGCCTATTGTGGATTTTCCCTTTTGGAATCCGTATTGCCATCGTGAGGGCATCTTGTTTAATCGTGTTTAAACAAAGTAAATTTGTAGTTTATACCATCGGGAGGTCACATGATGCCTTCGTACTCTCAATACGACGTCGTGTAGCCATCGCTGTCAATTTTGGGACAGTGTAAAGCCTGCATTATTGACAGTAACATTTCCAATTTCTCTGAGAATTTAACTGAGCTTGCACACTGCCTTTCAAAGCAGCAAAACATTGATATTTACCTACAATTGATCGATTGGATAAACTTTATATCCGTTACTCTTATATTACTCTGAAATTCAAGGCATAGAACTGTAGGGAATCGAAAATTAAGCAAAATGAATCTAGGAATCACATTTTAATGATTCAAATCACAAAATAATTTTTAAATGCTGTCCTGAAAGGTAGGATATATATTAAGTAAATGTACATGTACTGTAAATCTGGTATTATTCGCGATGGTTTTTTTCGCTAATATTCAAGAATGGAAGGCTTCGCAAATTCATAAATCCGCATAAATCTATCAATATAATGTAATTACTATCCAAAGATCATTGTCCGAAACTTCCATTATTAAATGTGTAGATTGACTGATAAATAAACAGACCACTTGTCTGTATGTACACTGCAGAGCAACACATAAGGTGCATATTTGCGTAAATATGCAATTAAAATTGATTAAAACCCAATTAAAATAAAAATTAGTGCGTAACAAAACGCAAACCAAAAAACTTGATACGCAATTTATCCTAATAGCATGCGTACCGATAGAATTTTCAATGCGTCCGTATACGTTTTTTTAGCCAGTCGTACGGTCATGTAGACGCTTGCTTAACTTCCGGTAATTGAATTATCAGCACAAGCGTTTATCTGCAATTGTCACGATCAAAACAACAGACGAGGAAAACGTTAAATTCATATTTCGATGTAAAGAAACAACTATCCGAAGGTGCAGTAATTGTTAGAGAGATTCTCGATGATTTAATTTTAAATTCTGTTTATAGCGACGATATAATTATGATGAAATCTTTCATTTGTTGACTCGATCGGCACGAAAAAAAGACCGTAAAAAAACTTTAAACAATGCAGTCACACACTGTCATAAGTCATAAGACATTTAGAAATTGGACAGATAAATACCAATGGTTGAAAATTGAAGAAGTAGCTGGATATTACATGTTGAAATGCAGTGTGTGTAATGACTAAGTGAGAAAAGTGTAACACGGAAGCTCGGCAAGTTTGTGCTCAGTGTTTGGGCTTATGAGTGCTCATCAAAGATTCAAATATGAAGTATACAAGCGTATAATGAGAAAACCCAATTGATTTCATATCTGTCGGGTTACAATATGTTGGATACACAATTGTTTTTCTCAGTACTCAATTCCTCCAGAAAATGAGGAGTATTACCCAATTACACAAAAAAACCTTATCTGTTGCTCTGTACACTATACTTGTATATTGTGCTTTGTTAACCTAATAATTATGGAGATGTGCTAATTCGTGTGATTTAAACACATCAAGCAAACAAACATTTTGCATGTTGCCTGGGGGACAATGTTTGGTATAATGATCTGGAGATTTAATTACAATTTTTAAGATAACAATAGGGATTAACGGACAGTTTGTCACTTTTCTATATTCAAGATTGTAACAGGTTTTGACGATTAATTTTCACAGGTAATGCATGGTATAAGTTTCACCCGTTTTATTCATTTATTTATTTTATAATTCAAAGCCTTCGCGAAATTTAAATCAAGAGCCTTCAGACGCGAATTCATTAATATGCGAATACAATGTATATTCAGGGTGGGCAAAAATGCAAAATACAGATCACGTGAATATAAAGTGAACTTAATATATAGTATAATTGTAATGAGCACTTGGGCAAGCTTACTCTTGGTACATCATCATACATTACATAAATTCACATATCAACATAGTCTCCTACATTTGTACATTCAATAATGTCATATAAAACATATCTACGTAATGCATATAATATATAGCACATAAACACATCGCTTTCTCGAACTTCCTAAAATAAATTTTATACTGGTAAGTTCAAATGCCCAAAGCTGAATGACCACAAAACATACAATCTCTGGGCACGACAACTCATGCGTCATAGTTACCTGACATAACAACTCCTGATTGGTGTAATCGCAAGATCTTAATCAATCACAGGAAAGCATTTCCAGTCTATTAAATGCGCTTCGTTTAACCGACGGGAAATAAATTAATGGTGACTTGACATAGAGAGGCAAACTTGAAAGATGCTGAGTAATAAAACACAACTAAACAGTGGAATATAATCATCACAGCACATTGAAATCAATTTGATAGTATCAATAAATTAACATGAACCAGGTCCTTTTATCTAAGAAGACCATAACCTCCTTTGTTACTGAGTCTGGTATGATACTTATTTAAATAATCTTGGGCAACAAAATATTCATTCATATACCCAGGGGTCCTATTGTTTCTGGCCTTAAAGACGTGACACAACATTACTGGGTTACTGCGAGCTTCTTGCACATTCACACAGTAAACATTACAGTAACTGTTTATGATTATATTTTTAAAAATACGCTCTCCTATGTGTTAAGACTGTAAATAGTCGATAAACAGCAAAATATCTTTTTTTAGCAATTACTAAGCATAACGCCATATCTTTCTTATTGTATGAGAAGTAGTCTAGAATTTTTATGACGAGCAGTTAAAAGTCACATAAATAGATAGTAATATTTTTTTTCTTCCTTATTACAATGGATTATATAAAAATCTTTGAGCAAACACCTACCTTGGTCATTTCCTTTCCAGTAAAAACCAAACATATAAGCAGCACAACCTTACCTAGAAGGACAAACCAAACATAGCCAGAGCGGTTTATGGATGTGGTTTGGAACTACTATGTAGCAGAAATAATGAAAAATGTAACCCCGTCCCTTTAAGATTTAGTCAAGTAACAAATTGATATTATTAAAATAAAAACTAAAGCAGCTAGGGCAATACCTCAAATTTTCTAAATATTAACTACTATGTGTGTATAATGTCTACCCCAAATTTTAAGAAGTTTTGCCTTCCCTTCAACTTACAAAAAGTATCTCTCGCCATCGATGTGACCTAAGGCATTACGATTCATTATATGACGATTCAAATTCTCTTAGGCAAAATAATTGCTAAAGGTGAAGGTTGCCACACCTCCGATTTTGACCAATCGTTGAGACTTAACTTCCCGGAATGGCACGAAAATGGTACGGTGTTTAAACTGTGCGATCATTAATTGTAATGCCTTAGGTATCCATCAATTGAATGATTCATCGGCAGTGAGTGATAACAAATTTGATTTTCTTTCGATTTACACCGGAGTGGGTATGAAATCACGAAGGAATAAAGGAATTTACTCTGTAGCTAGTGAAAACAAACTTAGGTCGCATCGATGGCGAGAGATACTTTTTGTAAGTTGAAGGGCTTGTTGCTCCAGTTCAGAGCAATATATGGATATAAGAGTGGATGGGGGTTAAAGAAAAATAATTTCCGCATCGAATAAGACCAGGCTTTTAAGAATTGGATCAGAATTGTTACAACAGGACCTTGATGATCATGACCGGTGTGATTTCTGAGCCTAGGAGTTCTATACCTTTACTCTATAATACATATACAGTAAAACCTGTGTTAAGCAGCCAGTAAAGGGAAATGACCAATTTGGCTGCTAAAGACAGGTGACCTCTTAACACAGATAGTGGTCCCAAAATATTTTTGTATCTGTGTTAAAAAGGGGCAGAAAAAACTAAGAACCATTAATACCTTAAACTGTATATACTTTCTAGTAAATAGTAGATCTACTCACTTTACGTGTTTTTTTTTGTTATTTCCATTTTAATTCCAAATTACATCTTTGCCTCTTTAAGTTCAGTAAAGTTATTACTGAACTTAAAGAGGCAAAGATGTAATTTGGTATATTACGAACACAATATTTACACATGCAAGTCATCAGTTGCCTAGATACTTTGATGCATTCCTAAATCAGTAGATGTGACGTAATCGGTGCGTGCCACTCCACAGATACTGTACGTGTGTATACACAGGTACAATTTATTCACCATATGCAAGAAATATTTTTAAGAATTGAAATTAATCCTTGATGGCACGTTGCATAATTATAGTTAATGACGTGTTTTTTGCACCAATGACTAGCCACCATTCTCAAATCATGAAAACTAATTGACGATACGCGAGATTTAGATTGACAGGTCAAATCAACCAATCAGAACGCAGAACTGATAAGCCAAACTGCTGGCCATAATTTTGTCCGTCAAACTTCTGTCGGACCACGGTAAATACGCATGATAGGTTTTATAATCATTGTGATTAAACGACCTAAAAACGGCAAAACAATGTTGCCAGGGAACTTTTAAATCGGATATGCGGTATCTATACATAGTTAGGGGCGTTATTAAATTATTTCTTACACTTTTATTTATTTTCCGAAAATATGTGAAGTCAGAATAAGTCAATCATTCAGATTTAAACGTCATGGCCCATTGTAATCATAAAATTGTACACACGAGTATAACTCGCGCGCATCTTAGATTTAATGAAAAAAACATGCAAATACATGAATTATATATATAAATTATACATTTATTTAAATTCAGTTATTACATGTATCATTTCTAATGAAATATATAAATATATAGATCGTGTAACGGATATATACGTAATGATGATACTATCCCCGCCACAAAAGAAGCAGAGACTTCAGTTAAAGCCTCTGCTTCTATTGTACTTCAGAAGTACTTCATCAGCGCTGCAAAATTTAAAGACCCGCTTCATCTGAAGTCCCGGGGACTTCTTTCATACTTCTTGATACGCTTCAGATGAAGTCCCCTGCTCCACCGAAGCGCACGGGGACTTCAGAAGTACTTCATAGACTTTAGGATGGATTGATTTAATCTATTTCTTATAAGGAGGGGCTTCATAAGCGCTTCAGTATATTTAAAGGAATGGTGATGTTTGATGACATCACAGGTCACATGGTGTAAATTCAAAAAATGGCTGACTGTTATAATAAGAAAAAGTGTGCCAATAATGAAAATGGAAAAATTGCTAAAACTATGATGTTAATACACTGGTAAGTGTACTGGTTTTTAAGTTCTTGTATAGATAAATGTTTTACACCTGCAGAAAACCTAACATGACAGTTTTATATATATTTAGAGACAATTATGATAAAACCAAGTGGATGGGGTGTGATGAAACACTTGAGAGGCTGCAATTTGACTGTGTTGTAGTTAGGTACATTATTAACAGAATTAATCCCTATCTTATAATGTGATCAAACTGCTATTATTGTTAAGTTAAGTTTTCCAAGTATAATTAAATTATTTAAGAAAAGACTGGCTCTGCATGTCTGAAAAACTTCTGAATATTTCTCTGAATATAGTCCGAGTGAACTCAATGTACAATATCTAAATATTATTTTTGAGTGTTGTCTCAGAAATGTCTGAATTATATCTGAATACTTTTTCTGATTACTGTCTGATGATGCAGACATGGCATATCAGACATTTCATGATTTAGCATGATGCATGGTCTGAACATAATTTCAAACAGGGACTTCAAATAAGTAGGCGCTTCAATGACGCTTCTTAGAGGTGCTTCAGACACGCTTCTGTTTGTGCTTCAAAGGCGCTTCTGACAAGGGACTTCAAATGCGCTTCAACCTAATTTGCATACTGAAGCACATCTGAAGCGCTAATTAACATAATTGGGACGGGACTTCAAATGCGCTTCTCCATTACTTTCATACATGTAATTTTATCTGTATCTGTGAAGTTCTCTTGAAGCAGGAGACTTTAAAAGTACTTCTTTGATACTCCAGGGGGAAGCTTCATTTGTACTTCAGATATGCTTCAGATGTGCTTCGTTTGTGGCGGGGATAGTATGACCTTAGTCTATGTTTTAACTTATTTACTTTTATCAAATAGCTACTATATTTAAGTGACCCCCAAATCCACATGAGGTATAATCTCGTTAATGGTTTTATTGCCCCTGATCAGATTAATCCTGTCTGGTCATGGTCTGTAGACTTGTCACCTAGTTAAAAAGAAGGGTGAATTTTTTTATGTATGGTGATGATTAGTGTACGACTTAATTCCTGTTGTTTTTATAAGCATAGAATATAATTATGTAAACAGAAGTTAGTCTATTAATGACCCTGTACGTCTATTTTATTACCCCCTTCTGTGAAAACAGGAGTCTTGGTGGTCCATAAGTCACATGTCTCGCATTCCTGGTTCAATGTCTTGAACGCATCGCTTATCCTCTTCCCCGACATAATGACATCTGAGACCAGCATACTTGTGTATGTGATTAAACAGAAAATGTATACAAACCAATATGCACATGGTCTCAGTTGTGAATGTTAACAATGTGGGGACTCTCCGGCTTCATCATATATTTCTTCGCACGGCTATTTTTTGTTGGATCTTTATTGTCATTTCGCTTTTATTATGCAATATTCATGTAGTATATTCATTTAAGGGTTTGAATTCCACAGCCCAAGCCCATTGATTTTTAAATTTAACACATCAATTATAATGATATCATATTAAAGTAAAAGCTTTCAATATAATATAAATATGTTATCACATTGAGAATTGGTTTTTGTCGTATAATTTTACTCCTGTCTTTTCGACTGCATTTAAATAAGAACTAAGACACTAAATTCAACAAGAAGTGTGTTCAAGTTTATATACATGTCAGACACGAGTATAATTAAAATACATATGTATGAAATGGAGTATGTTTATTACAAGGAACATTAATTCGTATTAATTATTAACCGAGATCGATAAGATGTGACATTACAATTATGAAAGTAGTCATATTTCTATTATGTGCATCGTTATATGATGGAGAGTAAGAACAAATTGCATGATTACATTGTTTTCTAATTAACAAGACTTTGCATTTCACAGACAAACATGAATTTCTATGTTGTAAGGGAAGTTAATTGTTTTCTTTTTATAAGTGCCGTGTTTTGTTTAATTCTTTGTTGACGGACTAAACAAGAGTTACTCCCCCTGAAATTAAGGGGGCGTGACTACACTCGCTCTGGCATATCGTCAATTACAAAGACATATAAGCAGAATCATTCTTAAATTACAAATTGAAACAAACTTCTGCAATTGAGTCATGAAAACATCTAGTTTCAACAAAATACCGAAGGCAACTGAATTTTTCCAGAGCAGGCCTTTTTCACGACTGATTGGTCACCCAAAACACGGACAGGGCTTAATTTCCTTCTATAATAGAGGCCAAAATTTGGTAACTTCCAAATTACAAAAAGGCTGTTCCCAAAGTCCTAAAAATACAATGCTATTTTAACTTGGTTGTCAAACCTTCTAAAAATTTGGCCAAATACTGCGCTTGAATTTCCCAAAATGAAAGACTAAGGCGGCTGGCCCCTTCCCAATTTTTGGAAAAAAGGCCCTGACAGACTGACTGGTACCAATAACGAAATGACCACATGAATGAAAAGTACAGGAAAGCCTAGAGAAACGAGAATCATAATAAAACAGACCTAAAGTAGAAATGTGTCCGTAGGACACGGATGCCCCCGCAATTTCACACTGGACACAGAAATGAGTGTTGTGTGGCAAATATGTGCATACAACATAGAGCAGGTTGCTTGGGAATGCTAGAATATCTACGACAGGAAGACCAATGGGGCCAGTTGTTTGCTACAGGTGAAAAAAGAAGGCCATTCTGCCACAGGGTGTGTTGCATGAGAATTCATTTGTTGACATTTTCATCAAAGCTAAGATACCACAAGACGATACAAACCAGACAACAAATGAACAGAAAACTTTCAATATATTCAAATATTTCAAGTATATTCTGAAAATGATGTATATAGAAGATGGTATAGCTGTAGAACTTGAGTGATAATTACACAACCAAAACAGTTATAATGACAAATATGTGGTTAATTTGTGCATATATTATATTTTGGAAAGCAGCAGAATAATTCATCTGAAATAATTACAAGATATAAGTACCAATTTATTACAATTCTTTACGTTAATCTGCGAGCTATGCTGTATACATCGGCTTGTTAATGTGTGAGCTGTGATATATACGTTGGCTCGTTCATGTGTGAGCTGAGCTATATCCGTTGGCTCGTTCATGTGTGAGCTGTACTATATGCGTGGGCTCATTTATTTGTGAGTTGTGCTGTATGCGCTGGCTCGTTTATGTGTGAGCTTAGCTATATGCCTTGGCTCATTCATGTCTGAGCTTAGCTATATGCATTGGCTCATTAATGTGCAAGCTGTGCTATATGCGTTGGCTCATTTATGTGTGAGCTTAGCTATATACGTTGGCTCGTTCATGTGTGAGCTGTGCTCTATGAGTTGGCTCGTTCATGTGTGAGTTGTGCTATATGCGTTGGCTCGTTCATGTGTGAGCTGAGCTATATGCGTTGGCTCGTTCATGTGTGAGCTGTACTATATGCGTTGGCTCATTTATGTGTGAGTTGTGCTGTATGCGCTGGCTCGTTTATGTGTGAGCTTAGCTATATGCCTTGGCTCATTCATGTGTGAGCTTAGCTATATGCATTGGCTCATTAATGTGCAAGCTGTGCTATATGCGTTGGCTCATTTATGTGTGAGCTTAGCTATATACGTTGGCTCGTTCATGTGTGAGCTGTGCTCTATGAGTTGGCTCGTTCATGTGTGAGTTGTGCTATATGCGTTGGCTCATTTATGTGTGAGCTTGTCTATATGCCTTGGCTCATTCATGTGTGAGCTGTGATATATGCGTTGGCTCATTTAAGTGTGAGCTTTGCTATATGCGTTGGCTCATTTATGTGTGAGCTGTGCTATATATGTGTTGGCTCGTTTATGTGTGAGCTTAGCTATATACGTTGGCTCGTTCATGTGTGAGCTGTGCTCTATGAGTTGGCTCGTTCATGTGTGAGCTTTGCTATATGCGTTGGCTTGTTTGTAAGTGAGCTGTGCTATATATGCGTTGGCTCGTTTATGTGTGAGCTGTGCTTCATGCATTGGCTCATTTATGAGTGAGCTGTGCTATATAACATAGTGACTCTCATACCTATATTGTTTCTATAATTATCATTAATTGAATAATTAATTAGAGACATGAATTTGTATATACCAGTCTGTATTTTAAATAATGACAAAAGTACGTTTAACATGTATGTATTGGCAGTAGAACAAGTCTCTGTAAACAACTTAAGTCAGCATACCACAGATGTCGTCCATATACTAATTGGTATTTTGGGATGTTTGCATTATACTGTAACTTTGTTAAAAGTTTATATTAACTATTATAAATTGATCAACGAAAAATGATAACTTTTGCAACTTTTGGAAGTCTAATTTAAAACAAGACATTCCGAATTAGTATTGCATCAGATGATTAACCTATAATTTCATTGGTCATGAGACTTGTGGTTCCGAAACTTCATTGGATAATGATGATAACGCCCACTGCTGTCAATAACATGTTTTGATACCATATACCTAATTGTCTTATGTGAGAGAGAAGAAGAAAATAATGAGAGAGAAAATAAGAACATTTTAATTTTTGATTAAACCTACCCCGCCACAAACGAAGCACATCTGAAGCATATCTGAAGTACAAATGAAGCTTCCCCTGGAGTATCAAAGAAGTACTTTTAAAGTCTCCTGCTTCAAGAGAACTTCACAGATACAGATAAAATTACATGTATGAAAGTAATGGAGAAGCGCATTTGAAGTCCCGTCCCAATTATGTTAATTAGCGCTTCAGATGTGCTTCAGTATGCAAATTAGGTTGAAGCGCATTTGAAGTCCCTTGTCAGAAGCGCCTTTGAAGCACAAACAGAAGCGTGTCTGAAGCACCTCTAAGAAGCGTCATTGAAGCGCCTACTTATTTGAAGTCCCTGTTTGAAATTATGTTCAGACCATGCATCATGCTAAATCATGAAATGTCTGATATGCCATGTCTGCATCATCAGACAGTAATCAGAAAAAGTATTCAGATATAATTCAGACATTTCTGAGACAACACTCAAAAATAATATTTAGATATTGTACATTGAGTTCACTCGGACTATATTCAGAGAAATATTCAGAAGTTTTTCAGACATGCAGAGCCAGTCTTTTCTTAAATAATTTAATTATACTTGGAAAACTTAACTTAACAATAATAGCAGTTTGATCACATTATAAGATAGGGATTAATTCTGTTAATAATGTACCTAACTACAACACAGTCAAATTGCAGCCTCTCAAGTGTTTCATCACACCCCATCCACTTGGTTTTATCATAATTGTCTCTAAATATATATGAAACTGTCATGTTAGGTTTTCTGCAGGTGTAAAACATTTATCTATACAAGAACTTAAAAACCAGTACACTTACCAGTGTATTAACATCATAGTTTTAGCAGTTTTTCCATTTTCATTATTGGCACACTTTTTCTTATTATAACAGTCAGCCATTTTTTGAATTTACACCATGTGACCTGTGATGTCATCAAACATCACCATTCCTTTAAACATACTGAAGCGCTTATGAAGCCCCTCCTTATAAGAAATAGATTAAATCAATCCATCCTAAAGTCTATGAAGTACTTCTGAAGTCCCCGTGCGCTTCGGTGGAGCAGGGGACTTCATCTGAAGCGTATCAAGAAGTATGAAAGAAGTCCCCGGGACTTCAGATGAAGCGGGTCTTTAAATTTTGCAGCGCTGATGAAGTACTTCTGAAGTACAATAGAAGCAGAGGCTTTAACTGAAGTTTCTGCTTCTTTTGTGGCGGGGTAACTATACGATCACGGATTGTTTTTCTTTATGTCAATAATCACTATGTGACATAAAAGGATTTGGTGCCGTTCGCAGGATCTAACCTCGGTGGACCATCTAACGGTTAAACGAGAATCCAATACTGAAAGGTTAGTCTGTTTTGGTTTTCCTTATACTAGATAACATTTAGCTAACCTTTGCTACTGAAATAATTATGGCGTTTGATGGGGCGTTAAGTTTGATAATAGCAGTTATATTTTGTTAAATTGGAAATTAGATTAAAAACTAAATACAAATAAATATAATAATGGCGGAAACAGAATTCAGAGATTTATTGGGTTTAGTGGCCATTGAAATGAGGAATTTGTCAAGTTCTTTTGTTGATCAAGGTGTCTCACAGGTTGTACAAACTTTTGATGGACAACCTAAGAATTTCAGGGAATGGATTCAATCGATCGAAAAATACGGCAGATTAAGGAATTTACCTGACGCAAAATTAAAGCTAGTTGCATTCCAAAGTAGTAAAGGGGTTGTGTCTGGGTGTATACAGAGGTATTTAACAAATAATGATCAAATGACATGGGTCGAATTAAAAAGAGAACTGTCTATAAGGTCTTCGGACGTGAATGATGCACATCACGCCATGTCTGTGTTACGTTCAATGAAACAAGGTCACGGTGAAAACATTCAAAGTTTTGCTGAAAAATTGATGGCTTTGGCTGAGTTAGCATTCAATGGTCAAGACGGTCAAGCAGTCGATCGTCAGCCTGAGATATTTTTGTTGATGGGTTGAACGGTGACACTTTAAAGTTAACAATTTTAAGGCGTAATCCTGATAACTTGCAAGCAGCAATTACTATAGCAACATTAGAACAAAATTTGAAAAAAAGAGTAGGACTTTCGGGTAGGGGATACGAACATCATGACCGGCCTACGCCCATGGAGGTTGATCATTCACGTCCTTTAAAATGTTATAAATGTAAGAAGTTCGGGCACACTTCAAATAACTGTAGGTCAGCGAATAGTGTCGAACAAATTAGGCCTATAGTATGTTGGACCTGTGGAGAAAGGGGTCACATAAGTAGATTCTGTAAGACAGAAACAAAAGAAAAATCGCCAATGGGACATGGGAGAGGTTTTACTTTTAATAAGTTAAACTAGGAGGTTCTCCATATAATGAAGCCGTTATGGGGAACAGTAAACATAAAGAAAAAACGTCAGAAATATTTAGTGTAAATTTGAATAAAAACCCAAACTCATGTATTATTCACATAGGAAAAAACAAATATAGAGCACTTGTGGACACAGGAGCTGAAGTGTCATTAATGCATCGAAGGGTATATGACTCATTAAAAGTTAAACCCCAGCTGAAACGCAGTGAGGTTAAACTTCAGTCTGCTGGTGGTAATCCACTAAAATTAGATGGTTGCATTAATATTGATTTTAAAATTGGTGGTAAGGAAGTGTCACAAATGTTCTATATAGTTAGAGATCTAAATAGGAATGTAATATTAGGCGTAGATTGGTTAACTAAAAATGGTGTTAGAATTTATTTTGATTTGGGATGTTTGAGAATAGGTGAAAAACATTACGTAAGCATCGAAGAGGACATTCATATATCTTCAATTGTTAGGATTAAAAACTCTACAATAATTAAACCGCAAACTGCTAAAATATGTTACGGAAAAGTAAGACATCACACTGGGTTAGAAAATAATGTTGATTATGAAGTCTCATTTAATGACAGGAGTTTTATGTCGAAAGAACCTGGTTTAACTTTAATTAGTTCTGTCAGTAAATTAGCTAAAGATAGAAGTATACCTTTTATTGTTGTAAATAATACAAATAAAACTATGAAAATTTCAAGACACGCCGTAGTTGCGAAAGTTGAGAAAATTACAAACATAAATCTGAAGAACATAAATTCTGTAATTAGTAACGTTGGTGGTGATAACAAATTAAATTTAGGAGAATTATTAGTGCCAACTGAGTTTAGGAATGACATTGAGAAACTTGTGATTAAAAATCAAGATTTGTTTGCGTCAAAAGATTCTGAATTAGGGCATACTGACACAGTAAAAATGAAAATAGAAACAGGTGATAATGATCCAATTAAATTACGACCGTATAGGACACCAATGCATAACAGAAAAATAATTGAACAAACTGTTAACGAAATGTTAGATGCCAACATTATTAAGAGGTCAAGATCACCATAGAGCTTCCCTGTGGTCATAGTTGATAAGAAAGATAACACTAAACGCTTTTGTGTTGATTTTAGGAAATTGAATAAAATTACCAAGAAAAATTCTTACCCATTACCCTTGATTGACGATATTCTAGCATTCTTGGGCAATGCAAAGTTTTTTAGTTCGCTGGATCTAAAGAGCGGGTATTGGCAAGTACTCATGGATGAGAACGACCAGGAGAAAACAGCGTTCGCTTGTCACAAAGGACTTTTTGAATTCAATGTCATGCCATTTGGTCTCTCAAATGCGCCAGCCATATTTCAAGAGTTAATGTCCATAGTTCTGCAAGACTGTTATGAGTTTGCTACAGCATACCTAGATGACATTTTGATATTTAGTTCCAGTTTAGAAGAACATCTCATTCACTTAGAATTCATTTTCAGCAAATTACGTGAGCACGGTTTGAAATTAAAATTGAAGAAGTGTAGTTTCTTACAAACTGAGACAAATTACTTAGGTTTTGTTATTGATACTAATGGCGTAAAACCGGACCCGAAAAAGGTGGAAGCTATTAGAACATTGCCAGCACCTAAATGTGTAAGAGAAGTCAGATCTTTTATAGGGATTTGTTCGTACTACCATAGGTTTATTCCTAACTTTAGTTGCATAGCTGAGCCTATAATTGCCCTTACAAAGAAAAATGCACGCTTTAAATGGTCAAATGAACATCAAAAAGCATTTGATTATCTCAAGGACAGTTTATCTGTAGTTCCTTTACTGTCATACCCTGATCCTAATAAATCGTACACCCTATACACAGATGCTAGTGACAGCTGTATTGGGGCTTGTTTGACTCAAGATATCGATGGAAATGAGTGTGGAATTCTGAATGTGATTAATGAAAAACCCATCTATTATTTGTCCCACAAATTAAGTAGATCACAATGCAAGTGGTCTGTTGTAGAGAAAGAAGCTTATGCTATTCACTTTGCACTTCAGAAACATGATTATTATCTTCATAATGCCGAGTTTGTAATTAAGACTGACCATAAACCTCTCAAATACTTGCTCGAGTCACCTATGCAAAACAAGAAGATACAGCTCTGGGCTTTGAGCATGGCAGGGTATAATTGTGGAATAGAATATATAAGCGGAACTACTAACACCTGTGCCGATTTACTCTCAAGAATACCTGATAACCCTTTAACCCAAAACATTACAGATGCCTTAGATGACGAAATATGTCTTGATGTTAATGAAAATGCATTTAAGGTAAATGTTATTGATTCCTCACAATTCAATCCTAAGGATTTTGCCAGTTGTAGCTTACCTGTTGATGATCCATTGGAGAAAGCGGAAGAAGGTTTACCTGGATTCGACTTGGTTCTTGAGCAGAGTAAAGATGACGCTATTTCACAATTGAAGTTATCCATGCTAAAGGAAAACCCCCCTAAAGAAGTTCAAACAAGATATATGGTTGTTGAAAATATCCTCTATTACATTAGCGACCCAAATGGCGAGACCAAACTTAGATTATATATACCTATTCATTTGAGAGCGATGGTAGTGAAGCAGTACCATGATGAGCTGGGACACATGGGTGTCCAGAAGATGTTTGATTCGATAAGATGCAAATATTTCTGGCCAAATCTCTACAAGGAAATATACAAATATGTTTCTTCTTGTACTCTATGTCAAACTAGGTCTTTACAAAAGATTCGCCAGCCTTTACAAGACACTGATATACCTCCTTTTCCTATGGCTAAATTAAGTCTTGATCTTTCTGGGCCTTACCCAACCTCCTTGTCCGGAAATAAATATATTATTGCCTTTGTAGATTGGTTTAGTGGATGGCCTGAAGCTTTTGCTGTACCTGATAAGACGGCAGATACTGTCGCACACCTGCTATTAGAGGAAATATTTCCAAGATTTGGTTGTCCTTTGCAAATAGTTTCAGATAACGGAACGGAAAATTAAACAAGGTCGTCCGAGAAACCATGGAAAGGTTAAACATAAGCCATGTATTAACTAGTGTATACCATCCGCAGAGTAATGCTAAGGTAGAAAGGTTTCATAGAACACTTCATGATATTCTAGCTAAGAAACTTACCGAAAATCAGCAGATCTGGGATATTCATTTAAACCAAGCTCTAGCGGCCATTAGGTTTAGTATCAGCGAATCATCTAGATTTTCCCCGTATTTCCTGTTATTTAATAGAGATGTAATATTGCCGGTTGACAACCTTATGAAACTTCGAAGAAAATACCAAGGAGAGGAACTCCATCAAATTGCACTACAAGAACAACACAAGACATTCCAGTCTGTAAGAAGGTACTTGAAGAAGGCAAAGAAGAGGCAAGCCAGATATGCCAACAGGGGTACAAAAGAGATCGATTTTGAGGTCAATGATCCAGTCTACTACAAAAATAACCAAAGAAGGGGCAAGTTAGATATAAAATGGAAGCCATTTTACCGGGTTATTGAGAAGACCGGACCAACATCTTATATTATTAAGAACCAATTAGATGGATCTACAAGCCGGGTACATGCCGAAATGTTGAGACATGCGAACATTGACGAATGGGAAATTCCTAAGCAAGATGCTGATAATCCATTGAGAAGATCTCAATATGCCATTCCACCTGAAATTTCTGAGTCAGAAATCACAGACTCCGAGGATGATATACCTTTAAGTAAGCTGGTTGATAGGCGTCGCCATGAAAGGGAAGATTCTGATGAAGAAGAAAACATTCCTTTGATGGAATTAGCGAAAAGACTTAAGGCTAGGAATCAAATTAATGCTAAGTCAGAAACAGTAGAGTCAATGAGTACAGATAGTGAATCTGTGCAATCTGGTAGTACAGATACTTCTAATCAGTTGAGTACTGATGATACTGCTATGTCAGTGAATGAGATTAATCAATCTCGCAAACTAAGTAAATCTAAACGTAAACACAAGAAGGTACCTAATAGCGATGGTAATCGCAAGATGAGAAACTTGTTTAAGGCACTTTCTGATTTGTTTTAAAGGCTTCGAAAGTAAATAGGAATTAGTGTGTAAAATGATAGTTGATTAACTATGGATTCCTATTTATTTTGTTTATTTTCAGGATAAACTGTGTTGTATATAGACGTTACACTATGGATCAATTAGGCATCATACTCATAACTTGTATTAGCTATACCTTTGCTTTAAGTATAAGTGAAAATGTTTTATTTGAAAGAGTGAATGAAGTATCGACTAGCTATTCCAGATGGTTAGTCACCTTTGTACATGATTTAAAACCATATGATCATTTCATCAATAAAATCAATGAAGATTTAAAGTCTGTTGACGAGATTTTGAGATCAGTCTCTGAGTTTTACATCAGGCAAAATAAGACAGGATATGTTTATACATATGATAGTTTACATAAGGATGTACACATGATAAATGACACATTGTGGAGTATTAAAGATAATTTTGAAGATTATAGGTCAATGAGGTCAAGTAATAAACGCAATAAACGTTCATTATTACCAATCATAGGACAAATCTCATCAGTATTGTTCGGAACTTTAACTGAAGACGATCTGAATAAAATAAACAGAAATGTACGTTTACTTCAAGAAAATCAAGAAAATATTATTCATGACCTTGAACAAAGTATGACCTTGTTAAATTTATCAAGAGTTCAAATATCAGAAAATCGTAGAGCTATAATTGATGTGGTGATTTGCATACAAAAGCTAAATAGGAAAATGTCCAGAATTAAAGAACAATTAGCTCTAAAGATAACTGACTTGGAACAATTTGTGAGCACATACTTCCAGTTTAAACTGATAATTGAAGAAATTGAACAGGCAAGTCAGATGGCTATGTTATATTTAGGAAATTTAAGAAATGAAATAAATCATTTAACCTTGAATAAATTATCACCCAGTACAATATCTCCTAAAGATCTTAAAATATTGCTAATTGATATTAAAGAACATATTCCTGAAATGTTTAAATTACCAGTAAACCCCAAGGAAAATATTTGGTATTACTACCATACCTTGTATTGCAACACATATCTGAGTGATGAAATTGTTATTGTTCTTGACATTCCATTGCTAGATGTTAGGCATACGTTTGACATTTACAAAATTTACAACCTACCGTTACCACTACATAATGTAACCATTCAAAGTCAAAGACCAATACACATGGTAGCTCAAGATGAACTTGATGATGACGCCTTAATGATAGACAAGACAAAAACAAAGTATGCCTTGTTGTCAAGTGAAGAACTAAAACAGTGTAATAGTAAACAATTGAAATACTGCCATATGATGAATGCACTTTACCCAGTTAATTTGAGCAAGTCATGTGCTGTTGCTTTGTTTTTAAATCGTGAGGAGAACATTAAACAATATTGTAAAAGTACTGTTAGACTTAACACTCTGTTACCTTATGTAAAATATATAGGTTTTCACAAATGGGCCGTAGCTGTGAATGATGTCGTAGACTTAACTATCAATTGTAAAAACAATGTTACGGTTGTGTCTATTAGGCCGCCATTGAGTGTTATCAGCATAAACTCTGATTGTAAGGTGTCAAGTGATTACTTTTTTTTCGGACCCAAATATGAATATGTGAGTAAAATTTACAGGTCAAATTCATTTAATTATACAGTTAGAGTACAACCACTGTCTGATTTGAAGCTTTGGAAAGATGTTAGTAAATACTTTCCTAATTCAACTCAACTTAAACTGCCTGAGGAATTGACACGATTGAAATCCATACCTATGAAATCAATCATTAGACATGTGCGGAGATATCATAAGATAGATGTAAATAATGAATCTACTTTCGATTGGACATACGCCATTATTTCATTTATTGTCATAATAATTACAGTATGTATGATTTGTTTCTTGTATTATTATAAACGCATATTGATAAAGCAAAGGTTGGTTAATTGTTGTGGTGTAGGGATTGCCGGGGCGGATGCGCCTGGAGATGATGGGTTGGTGTCATCCTGTGCTGATGAGGACGTTAGAAATGCTCCTGGGAGGCAGATTACTTCCACACCAGACCGAGGCGAAGCGATTTTGGCTTCACTATTAAGAAGAGAATGAACCTTTAACAATGTAAAGGAGAGTATGTGATGAATGAATGATAATTACTGTTAGGTATAAAAAGTCTGTTCGAGCGTTGCTCTAAAAGGGACCTCACATGAACAGTGAAGATAACATTCTTAGTAAATCTTATAGATATAAAAAGTCTGTTCGAGCGTTGCTCTAAAAGGGACCTCACATGAACAGTGAAGATAATTTTAAAAAGATACATGTAGTATACAAAAGGTCAAAGGGACCTCACATTAACAGTGAAGATAATCCTAAGAAAATTTCATGACTCCAAGAAGGTGCTTCCGAATGGTGATAATTTGATTTGAGAAGCAAAGAAAAGTTAGAAATAAACCAAATGCACTGTGTGGATTCGAAATATCAACGTCCTGCGTGTCAAATCATTGCAGTATGTACTTCGAGTCAACGTTACACCAATTGGTCGAGGAAGACTGTGTCACCATCAATGAAGTATACATTATCAAGAACGACAACAACAACAACGATGAAGACTACCATATCATAACAGTGATGACATTTGGAAAATTAGTAGATGAATGAGTGTAGAACATTTGTTATTGAAATAAATATAAATATGTGTGCTACTGATGACATTTACATAAACATTGACATGCCATAGTAGTATGTGAATAGTAAACAATGACTTTTTACTTTATAGTGTAGTATTATTGTTTTTTTTATTTGTTTAACTTATGAGAGCACATTATGTTAATATTTTTTGAGTGGATTTCTCAATTTAAATCAGTTGCACTAATTTAATTCCCTAAAGAAAGGGAGGGATATAACATAGTGACTCTCATACCTATATTGTTTCTATAATTATCATTAATTGAATAATTAATTAGAGACATGAATTTGTATATACCAGTCTGTATTTTAAATAATGACAAAAGTACGTTTAACATGTATGTATTGGCAGTAGAACAAGTCTCTGTAAACAACTTAAGTCAGCATACCACAGATGTCGTCCATATACTAATTGGTATTTTGGGATGTTTGCATTATACTGAAACTTTGTTAAAAGTTTATATTAACTATTATAAATTGATCAACGAAAAATGATAACTTTTGCAACTTTTGGAAGTCTAATTTAAAACAAGACATTCCGAATTAGTATTGCATCAGATGATTAACCTATAATTTCATTGGTCATGAGACTTGTGGTTCCGAAACTTCATTGGATAATGATGATAACGCCCACTGCTGTCAATAACATGTTTTGATACCATATACCTAATTGTCTTATGTGAGAGAGAAGAAGAAAATAATGAGAGAGAAAATAAGAACATTTTAATTTTTGATTAAACCTAACTATACGATCACGGATTGTTTTTCTTTATGTCAATAATCACTATGTGACAGCTATATGTTAATCAGTTAATTTTATTCGAAGCCAAGAGCAGTGGACATGTTCAGAGTTTAACGTACCTTCATTACACAGCTTATTCTAATAAGGTATACATAATTACTGTCAATAAATGACCTAGTTAAACATTAAATGATAAGACTTCTTTATTTCCCTTGATTTTTGAAAGTGTCCCCATCTTCACAGATCCTAGCAAGAACCCTGATGCTCAAAACGGGATAGGGAACATCAACAAATGACCAATAACTACAAACAATTTGGAGAACGAACCTAGACTACAACAAACCTAAATCAGTGGAATTTTCGTCTAGGTATTACAGGGCAGAAAAACGTCACTGATAATATGACATTATATAATAAGAATAACCTTGACACAAAATACAAAGATACTTCGCAAAATCGCGGAATTATATGACACTCATATAACTAGCACTTACAACACATAAAAACAGTCAACAATCATACTGCATCGTTAAATACAACATATTTCATCAACAAGAATCAACATTTACCATGTAACTGTTCATAAACAGGAGAAAACTGCACATCAACATGCAAAGAACTTTGCATGATTCAACAAGGGAGACAAGTCTGAATGACTAAAATCAAAGCACTGAGAGCTCCCGAAACATGAACCATTCACAATCTCTCTCTCTGTCTAGAACATGGTCATGTAAGCTAAAAAACAAAAAGAGTTAATGATAAACCAATCAAAATTACTCTATAGTCAAATATTTATTACAGAAAATGCAATATCGATGCAAAGTTTATTACCAACACTTCAAGCAGCATACTGAACCTTTGGTGGATTCAGAAGTTCTTCAAAATACACTTTTTTATCGATATTATGAAATAAGGCACTGCCTAGCACGGGAATTTATAGATTTGTCAAAATAAGACAATGGGATTTTAAAAAGGAAGATTTTATCTACAAGCAGATCAATGTACATGTAGTTAGAATGTTTAATTTAGTAGCAAGTCGCTCAAATTTTAATTAGGCCTCAATGACACTGCTTTCCTGTGAACCCAAAACAAAATGAGTTCCTAAATTAGATTTTTAAGGTTATGAAAGTCAGATCGGGATTCGAACCCGAATTTCTCCAGAGCCAATTACAGGCCTGGGTTGCTCTATCCAATTAAGCTATCTGACCATATAATTGTAGGTAAACTGAAATTCTATAAATTAGTTCGTTTTTTAATAATAGTTAAATAATGTATTCAAAAGTGAGGAAATTAACAAAGATAAAACATTTGTTTTGAAATAAACGATGATTATTACAGAACCTCTCTAGATAACATTGCCAGCTTTCAGAGCTTATCAGTTGGCTTATCGGGAAAGTTGTCCCCCTTTAAAATTGACTTTTTTGCGATATCGATGACATGGCGGTGACAGGTGCTCTATATAGAGTTATAGAGGAAGTATTTATTTAACTTGTAATAACTTTATTAATAATAAAGGCACAACATTTTCCCTGTTATGTGCACAATTTTGCATCTTTCTTTTTATAATGATATAAATTTTAATAATGTTATATATTATCTTCTTGCTTCCCTGATCGTTACAATATTGTCCCTGTCTGTCTAGATTTTTTATATGAACAAAGAAGGAAATTTCTAAAATTAAGCAAAAGTGGGAATTTTGGAAACGTGTCGTTTCTCATAATAAGGTACCTACATGATAATTATAGTTATTTATATATTCCCGTAACCAGGTAGCATGGCTTTAGAGATAAAATCAGTATGCGGATATATACAGTTTAAGTATAGCTTAGATGTTAGTGTCAGATTGTGAATCAACATTTTTACTGTTTAATATAATGAAACTACTAATTCAAGCATAATTTATCATTTTTTCAATTTATAACTAAAGATCATTAATCTTGATTAAGATGTATTTTGTTCATTTTGTGATCTTTAAAAACATAATTCCTGAGACCAATATACACATATAGATAATTTTAACAAAACAAAGTGCGAAAAGATAAGCATCAGAATTAAAGTATAGTAACATAATGAATGACTTTAAATTAGCTGTTGAGCACAACCCTGTCATAAAAATATAAAATAATTAAATTTGTTTCCATATAGTAAGACGGATCAACATTTATAGATGAATGCAGATTACATCGCCAATTAACGTGATTATCAATATGCATGTGTATAATGGTCCCAGTTAATACTGACCTTAAGTGCAATATATATAATTAGCTCACTGAACCATGACCTGTATTGGATTTTATTACTACATGCTATTTAAATTGGTAAAAAATGATGTGAATTTTGCCAGGCACATGTATTATATGTAGACATGTCATATTTTACTATGATAATTAACATCGAACTTATTTTAAGCCAAAAAATGATTGCTAGACTTAGTGGTTTGATCAGAGACTTTTTTTACAGTTTATTTATCTAAAAGGGATGTTATATATATCCAAGGACTTATATACATACATGTATGTATATAAGTCCTTGATATATCTGAATTTATACTCAATAAAATATAAACTAGTTATTTAACACAAGCGAATTCAGCCCCCCCCCCCCCACCTCCTAGATAAATGAAAAATCATTCAATGAAATAGCATACTTTCCAAAATATTATGCCCCTGAAATCCTGGATCTGTCGCTGTTTAAAGTAACAATTGCCGATAAAAATCAGAATAAATGAAACAGAATGGATTTTACAATCTATTTATCTACATATTAACAAAATTAGAATTAACTAAATTTTCACCTTGTCAAAGAAAACTTGTTATTAGCAGAATAAATATAATAAAGCGTACATCAATGGTTATTTTATTATAAAACATGTTAAGCTTGGCTGTAGTTACCCAACAACTAACAAATAACGTTAAATAATACAAGTATAAGTCAAGTTCTTCATGATATCACTTTCTGTCATTGTTTTACTGTATTTGATGAACCACTGATAAGATCATGCCTGCGGGCGCAATGCGCGTCTTGCTTAATGAACCGTGATTCTACTGATTTCAGTGCTATCTAGGGTCTTAAATGGTTTATCTAGGGTCCTTATCTAAGGGACATAATCGAAATTTGATCACAAGCTTCCCTTCGACCGAAAATCAAGGGAGGCTACTTTGTAAATTAGGCCTTGAAAGCTGGCAATGGCTGTATCAAGGACTTATATGTATTTGTATAAGTCCTTGGCTGTGTTAAAAGTATGAATGGTTAAATTAAAAGTTGTTAACATGTACGGTATCACTTTTTAGATACTGGAATAACACCGGGGCCCATTACCAGAATCAAATATGTATAGTATACAAATGTAGGTCTTTACCAGAATGTTCTAAAATATACCTCCGAATATGGGATTACACCAGTTACACTAAGAATCTCTGAATGTATTTAATAATACTACATTTCTTTTATTACAGGCAAAATTAAGGGACTATTTTTTCAACGTGAAGTGACTGTAGGGCGTATCTAGTGATAGTTTTTATTACGTCATTACCCCCCCCCCCCCCAACCAATAGACAACCTCTATATAACTTTGATTATTTTCACATGTAGTAAGAACACTTTTTTAATAAATTAGTCTGATTAATAGCTAACTACCCCTGCTATTTGTAGATTTTGTTGAAATGTTATTTTTTTTCGATCTTTTAAGGATAAACTTTATATACATCATCTAAATTTGTTATGACTGAAAGTATTTCGTATCGTAATAATGTTAATCCGCTCAACAAATTTTTTATTGACTGTGACAAATATATTTTGATATGTACCCCATATTGTATTGTAAAATACCTGGGATATAATAAAAGATATGTTCTGTTCTGTTCTGTTACTTACTGACAATATTATATTTGTTATAAATATTACTAATGTCTATTCTATCATTGTTATTTGCAGACGACACGGCCATTTTAGGCAAACACCAACTGAAATTCAAAAACATTTAGATAATTTGTATACTTATTGTAATCAATGGGGATTACAGGTGAATATAGATAAGACAAAAAATATGTTTTTTGAAATGCGTGGCAGCTTATTGCAGTCTGAACGTTGGACTTATAACGGCCAGCCGTTAGAAGTTGTTAATGATTTTAATTATTTAGGTGTAGTATTTAATTACACTGGTAGTTTTAACCTGAACCAAGAATATTTAGTTGGGAAAGGATTGAAAGCCTTGAATGTATTATTTATTAAGTGTAAAGAGTTTGATTTAAAGCCCCGGACATTTGGTCAATTATTTGATGCGTTTGTTAGTTCTATTATAAGCTATGGGTCTGAAGTTTGGGGGTTATACAAAATCTAAAGAAATAGAAAGACTGCATTCAAAGTTTTTAAAAATGTTGTTAAAGGTTAAATAAACGACATGTAATGCATTTGTGTATGGTGAATTAGGACGTTACCCGTTATTTGTTTATAGATATCAAGGACTTATATACATACGTGTATGTATATAAGTCCTTGTAGATATGTAAGTATCATAAGATATTGGTTGAAAATTCAGTCCAGTGATAAATTGTTATTAAGATATGTATATAAACAAGCTGTAGACGATTGTAACAAAGGTTGTATTAACTGGGTATATAATGTCAAGAAAATGTTAATTGATTATGATTTTGCAGATAATGTTTGATAATGTGTATGATATTAATAATAAGTATTTCCCTTTAGTTTTTAAGATGCAGATTATCACATCGTATAAACAAGAGTTGTTGAACATTGTTAATAAAAGTACTATGATGGATCTTTACAAAAAATTTAAACTGGCATTTGGTTGTGAAATGAATCTTAATATTTTACCAAAATCTTTTAGAATATACTTTTGTGGACTACGCATGTCTGTTCATCCGTTACGGATACAAACAGGTAGATTTGCTAATGATAACAAACCTCGAAATGAAAGACACTGTATTTATTGTAATTCTAATGATATTGAAGATGAGTATCATTTTATGTGTATAATTACAAATGTATGTCCTTGTTCTTCTGAAATCAGGCATAAATATATCCAAAAAATATACTTTGTTAAACCTTCTGTACAGAAATATTTACGTTTATGTTTGTGTTTGTATTTATGTATGTAGATGATGTACCATGTACAAGTCTGAATAAAATGTCTGTCTGTCAAAAACAATAAAAAGGGTCAGCCAAGTTGGCTTATGAGGCATCAATTTTTGTTTGCAAAGTAGTAACCCCCGAATCCCTTCTTTCATCGGGTGCCTGGCGGAGACAGGGCTAAGACAAGCATCGGCATTTAACTAGTGGAGGGCTTATCACCCGACCACATCAGTTCTAACCCAGGAGTTAGAACCTTCGATCTCCAGCTCAGAAGACGGACACCCAACCACTCGGCCACGGTCGAGTATTAGATTAAGATTAAATTTATTAGAATCAATTCATTCTAAGTTTTGTAATTAACTATCTTCCCCAATTCTCTATGTAAATAAACGACATGTGTATTCTTTGGTTTACTTGTTTTGGTTGAAAATAACATCCACAATTATAACAATATCTTAAACCAAAATGAATTGTATATATGACATGGGATCATACATGTATTTCACGGAAAATATTTCAATTTTATCTTCATATTCATGAGCAAAATTTATTTATATCGGAATGAAGTTCTAAATTAACGTACGTATTCACGGAATATATGCGTATTTCTTTATTTGTATACGTAATGAATGTCAAAATGATCAATATACGAGTACATCTTGTACATAATGAAAATTTGTGGTATTGATTTTGCGGTTCTTATGTACCAGTTCCATAGACAGTATGTCGGCTAAATTAAATAAGCAATGAGTTATGAGTAATCAAAGCGTGTTATGCATATATAGATAAAAAGTATTATGTGTGTAGGGGATACTGAACTTGACATAGCATACGGTCAAAGTATTAATATGTTGAGTTTCGAATATTTATACATCATATGAAATTAGATTAATTGTGTAATCAACATACGCGCTATGTTTACCTTACGCAAGTTATGGAATTACAATGTATTAGGTTTAAATGATATTATACATGTAGCAAATTATATATGAAAGTCGCGCGTCACGTGTATTTATTGTACATACAAGATTTCATCGAAATTCATCCCCCAATTCTCTATGTATTGAACTACATGAGTATTTGTTTGTTTATATGATTTCGATGAAAATAATACGCCAAATTGTAAATACTAGTATCAATGAACAACGTGAATTTAGGTCTAGGGATTGATGGCGTATTTGACGGACAATTGATGACTAGTTATGAAGCGGACTGTGTGTATTCAATAGGGTGTATCAGTTTGAACAGTATTGAATATTTACGCTGGGCCTGTATAACATGTAGTACTTTCAAATTGATTTCATCTTAAAGTATATATCATGTATAATGCGCATTACTTTGTTTGAATTTATTCTGTTGCATAATTATTTACATCTATGTTGAAAAAAGTATATGTGTATACAGTAAAAAGTATAAAGTTGTTCACCTATAACTTATGATATGGAACGATAATAATTTTTTTTTATTATGTGTCTCTTTGGTAACATGCTTGGGTTGAAAATGACCTGCACAATTATATAATGTCTAAGAACGAAATCAATTGTACATACATGTATATAACGTGGGGTTGTTGACGTATTTCAAGGTCAATACGCCTTTTTATCTTTGTACACATGATCAAAATTCATATAAAATGAACGTGATGCAATATCAGTGAATATCACGAGAACTGTGTGTATTACTTTACGTGTATTGGATGTTAGAACAAAATATCAAAACGTTCAGTATAAATGTATATGACGAAAATATGTGGTAGTAATGTTGCGCTTCATATGTACATGTTCCATAGACAGTATAACGACCAAAGCGTGTTAAAATGTCATTACGCAAAATATTAATCTATAGATTCAAAAGAGTGCATGTATTATTCAGGTAGCGAATAATAAAATTGACCTAGCATATTATATATGTATAATATTCGGTGTGAAATTTGGATTTTCTGAAAAAAAAAAAAAGTGAACAAAGGATTGCTGTGTGGCCATCAGGCATATCAATGTAAACATTAAGCAGGTATTTACCAATATATATATATATATATAAACTATACATGTCTTATGGACTTTCTGAGACAGAGATGCCATGGTAAGAAAGAATAAAGTTGTAAAGAAAAGGAAAAAAGTGAGTAGCAGCGGGGACGAGTTGGTGTTAACACAAGTTAGTAAACAGTCCAAGGTTGGAGGCCCGACTAGTGGGCTCGATGAATCATTGGATCCTGGACCTGTCTGTGTAAGTGATATTTTGAATGAGACAAACTTTGTTCTGTTCGACGAAAGTGCTGTTTTTGATGAAGAAAAGTGTGATTGTGTTGACAATATGGCCTCTAATGATATAACTAAAGAATCATCTTCAAAGGTGATTATCGAGTACCTGAAAAAGATTGATTCGAGACTAGAGAAAGTGGAGAGTAAGTTGGAGAAATAAGATAAACTTGAAGAAAAAGTAGACAATTTTGAGTCAGAGTTCAAGAAGTTGTGGTTACATGTAGATAAAACAACAAAGTTGATCAGTGATAATGTGTCATCGTTAGACGAACGTATGGACAATACGGAGTGGTTAGATGGTCAACAGGAGAGTCGGCTTAACCAGCTTGAAGAAGAAAACAGTTGATTAAGAGACTCGATTACTTACCTTCAGAGCCAATCAATGCGGAACAATCTAGTTTTTAGCAACATACAGGAGAAAGAAAATGAAAAGCCCGATGACACGGAGAAGATAGTTAGGCAGTTTATGGTCCAAAAGTTGAAAATGGCGCAGGAGTATGTAGATTCAATTAAAATTGAAAGGGCGCATCGAATCGGTGTAAATCATGGTCCGCAAAACAAGAAGGTGAGGAATATAGTGTGTAAGTTTAATCTCTTCAAAGACAGAGAAATGGTGAAACAGAAACGGACAGAGCTAAGAGGAACCAACCAATTTGTGAATGAACAATTCCCTCCAGAGATTGTTGCCAAGAGGAGAAGATTACTTCCACATCTAAAGCAGGCGAAAGCAGAGAAGAAGAACGCATGGATAGCGTAGGACACTTTGTATGTTGACGGGAAACGTATTAATATAGATTAGGAATTACCGGAGAATGGACCAAAATGTATTGTATGGAATTGTAACGGGTTGACGAAAGATAAACTGAATGATTGTGATTTTGTCAAGTTATTGACTGAAAATAATATTATTATATTGTTAGAATCGTGAACTGACGAGAGATCTGATGTTGATATAGAAGGTTATAAATGTTATAATTATTACAGGAAATTTAGACATAAAAAGGCGAAAAGAAACAGCGGAGGTATCATAGTTTATGTAAAAAATAATATTAAAGATGGGGTACATATTGTTGAAAGTCATTTTGATACAATATTATGGTTAAAGCTTGATAAAGAATATTTCAATTTTAATGAAGATATATTTATTGGTGGTGTATATTTGTGGTCTGATGAATCACCGGCTGCGCGAATTTTTGACGCCGATTTATTTGATACTGTTATGCAAGATATATATTACTTTGAACAAATTGGCTCTGTGCTAGTTGCAGGTGATTTTAATGCTCGAATAGGAAGAAAACCAGATTATATTTTGTGTGACACAAATGTTTCAGATTTAGATTTTTATTTGTATAACCCTGACCATGCCCTAGAACGGGCCTCATTAGATCAGGTATGCAATGCACGGGGAAATAAGCTTATTGATTTGTGTAAAGCGACATCGCTGCGAGTAGTTAACGGTCGTCTGGGGTCAGATTATGGGACGGGAAATTATACGTGTTACAATAATAGAGGATGTAGTACAATTGATTATTTACTATCTAGTGTGAAAGATTTTTGTAAGATATGCGATTTTTCTGTGAACAGTTTTAACATGTACAGTGATCATGCGCCTATACAGTTTTGTATACATAATCATTTTGAACAAAACGTGTCAAAAGGTAACGAACAAAAAACTTACACGTTTACTAGATGGAATGATCAGTATAAAAACACTTTTAGGAGTGGTATAATAGGCAAATTAAACTATTTCAATACTTTAATTATGAATACGGATTCTTCAAATCCTAACAGTTTAGATGACATGATCAATAAATTCTCAGAATCAATTTGTAGTGTCGCTGAGCCTTTGTTCATCAGAACTGTTTCACCAGGCAGAATGAGTACTAGTATGTATAATGAATGGTTTGATGAAGAATGCTGTAATGCTAAACGTTCATATAAAGATGCCTTAAGTAAATTTAACATGAATAAAACTTCAGAGAATAGACTTAACTTATTTTACTTAAAGTCGCATTATAAAAAAATCATTAAGAAAAAGAAAAATATTTTTAAATTGAATAAAGGAAGGGAGTTAGAAAATATGAAAACAAAAAAACCTAGAGATTTCTGGAAATACTTTGCAAAGCAAAATAAGCAGATACAAACTGACATAGATATAGATACTTTCAAAAAATACTTTGATGATATTTACTCAGATATCAAAACAACAATTATAGATGAAGTTGAATCGTTTAATGAGGATAGTGATTTTAATTTGACAAACCCAACTTTTGAGGAATTGAATGTCCCTATAACTGCGAATGAGGTAGAAGATGCAATAAAGAGATTAAAACGCAATAAAGCTAGTTGTCTTAGTGATGATTTAATCAATGAATATCTCATAGAAACTTCAGATATACTCTTAGGACATTTAGTAGACATGTTTAACAAATTTTTTGAAGCTGGATATTTTCCAGAAATATGGTCAAAAGGATATATTGTTCCATTATTGAAGAAAAATGATCCTAATGATCCTAATAATTACCGTGGTATCACGTTGACTAGTAATTTAGGAAAACTTTTTACCAGTGTTTTAAATTCAAGAGTGGAAAAATGGTTTGAGAACAACAATTACTTGTCCGATTGTCAATTTGGATTCCGGAAAGGTAGAAATACAGTAGATGCGATATTTGTTTTAAACGCGTTAATTGAAAATGTTTTAAATAAAAAATCTACGTTTGCCATGTGCATTCATAGATTTCAGAAAAGCCTTCGATTCAGTATATACTAATGCTTTATGGTATAAATTATTTAGTATGGGGTTAGATGGTAAAATACTTATAATGTTTAGAGCTATGTATGCAGTTGTTAAGTCTTGTGTGAAACAGTGTAATTCGTTTTCTGAAATATTTACTATATCAGTTGGCCTAAGGCAAGGCCAAAATAATTCGCCGGCAATGTTCGCTTTATTCCTGGAAGATCTTGAGTTATTCTTACAAGATAGAGTAGATTGTGGACTTTCAATTGATGATATATGTATTATGTTGCTCTGTTTTGCAGACGACATGGTTATTGTAGGAAATTCAAATGATGATTTACAAAAAAGTTTGAATAGATTACATCAGTACTGTGATAAATGGGGACTTGAGGTTAACATCGCAAAAACAAAATTTGTAGTTTTTCGGAAATAGGTCATACTCATAGAGATGAAAAATGGTTTTATAATGGCTCTAGTCTCGATGTCGTCGATAACTTTAATTATTTAGGTGTAACTTTTAATTACACCGGTTCGTTTGTTTTAAATAATCAGTGCTTAACTGGTAAAGCTCTTAAAGCAATGAATGTATTGTTTCATAATGTTAATAAATATGAAATTAAACCAAATACAGCAATGCAATTATTTGATGCATTTGTAGTATCTATCATTAATTATGCTTGTCCCATTTGGGGTTTTACAAAAGCAAAAGAACTAGAACGGTTACATCTAAAATATTGTAAAATGATACTTGGTGTCCGCCAAAATTCATGCAACAACGCTGTTTACGGTGAACTTGGTCGCTACCCAATATATATCAATAGATATGTACAGATTGTTAAATATTGGTTAAATTTTATTCATACTGAAAATATCATACTTAAACATGTATACAAACTTCTGCTTGACGGTTGCGAAAATGGATGTAATAATTGGGTTAAAAGGGTTAAAATATTGTTAGACGACTATGGTTTTTCATATGTTTGGAGAAATCCGCAAGATATAAATGTAAAATATTTTATAAATTGTTTTAAACAAAGAGTAATTGATTGCTTTCATCAAAAATGGTACTCAGATATACAGTCAAACAATATACTTAATATTTTCTATGTTCATTTAAAAGACACCTTCGGGGAAGAAAAATACTTAAATCTTATTATGTGTAAGAAATGGAGACAATGTATAACAAAAATTCGAATTTCTTCTCATAGTTTAAGAATGCAGACTGGTAGATATGGGAGAGAAAGAATACATAGAAACGAGAGGGTGTGTCAATTGTGTGAGAGTCGAGAGATAGAGGATGAGGTTCATTTTATTATCAAATATAATAGATTTTATGATATTAGACAGAAATATATTAAACAATATTATAGACAGCGACCTAACATGTACAAATTTATTGAATTGTTAAAAACCAGTAATAAGACCATTCTTGTCAATTTAGCTCGATTTATTTCAGAGGCAAATATAAGACGTAATGAAATTTTGTTAAATGTTCAACCTAATTAACTAAATGAACATGATTTTGTAATGTTTCATGCTGATTACCAGTATGTTCATTCTCCATATTACTCATTTATACCATTTGTATTATGTCATAGTTTTGTAAACATGCCGATAATTGACGGCAAACATTTCTTTCATTCCTGAACTTATTATATATCGAAATTTAACTTTTGATCTGTTTTATTGGTTTTGTATAACGACACGTGATGCATATATTGTAATATCGAATTGTGTATGTAATGAAATACTGTATGTATAAGTTACGAATGCTAATAAAATATCTATCTATCTATCTATCTATCATCTTACGGCCAAAGTATTACTATGGTGAGTTTCGAGTTCGAAATGAGATGAATGTATTTAATTATTTATGCGCGCTACGTTTATTTTAGATCCAAATGATGATAAACATGTGTGTAGCAAATACAAAATGCAAATCGGTCATAATGTATATTTATGGTACACACAATATACCATTGATTAATTGCAAAAATGCTTGTATTGAATATTGCGTATTGACTAGTTTGAATAAGAATGGAGATTTTAGAATAAGCCTTTGTTCTATTTTGCATTATAAAAGTGATTTTAAGAAAACAGTACCACATTTATCAATTTGATTATATAGAATTTAACGTTGTAAAATAGCAATATTAACATGAAAATGCATGTGATCAAGCCGTAGGTCTCATTTAATTATTAAATCTTAAATGATGAAATTAACTTAAATAGGTTATACACATGCGCTCAAAATTTATTAGAGAATTATGTTGTTTTAAATTCATTCGAAATGCTCAATATTTAAGTAAAAAGTGCATGGTACTGCGGCCGCGGGGTTTGTTTATATTATTTTAACTAAAATAGTTTGACTACATGCCCTACATAACGAACTTATTTACAGGAATATATTTTATAGTAAATACTTGTTTTACTTTGTGACATATGAATTTCACACAACATCCTAAATTATTGACTTGAATGAATAATAGAATATGAACCAACATGATGAACTGTTCTCGGGTTTTGTGTAGTTTTACAGGGAGACATATTTACAAATCGCGTGTATCGTATTTGACATTTTCAAAACTATTTGAAGTAAAAAATAGCATATTTATCAATTTGATTACAGAGATTTTAATGTAATTAAAGAGATTGGGCATAGAATAACAAATCATTTTGCATTAAAATCGTCCAAAATGGTCAATATTTAGGTTGGAAATGTATGGTACTCCAGTACATTGGGATTTGTTTATATCCTTTCAATAATTTGTTAATCAGTACATCTACGGTCTGACCGGGGTGATAATTGGTATATTAAGATGTTCTTTAATTTGCGCATTAGTGCTTTATTTACAAAACTCAGTGTCTTAATGAATTCCTAACAACCTTTTAAAACAATGTATTAACAACAGTCTCTTAGTTTTAAGTATGTAAATAATGCTTAAAAATAGTAATGTGATATTGTAGTTATTATGGTGCATTTATGAGTATTTTAAGGGCCAAATGTCTCTTATAATTCAATGTTGAATGGTAATGTACAGTTGAACTGTTTCTTCTATGTAAAATTTTATGCTTGTACGTGTACATAAATGAGATAAAAATGAAGAATATATATTGATACTTGGTACGTATGGTATTCATACAACGTCTTAAATTATTGACTTTAATGAAATATACACAATGAAAATGCATGATATTGAGATCACGGAATAAGTTTACTTTCACACGGACAGTTCATAGTAAACTACGCACATTGTTTGATTGTAAAGCAATCAAAATAATATCATTAACAACTGTTAGATATATTTAGCACAATATATACTCAAATAATGAATTATTTGTATTTAGAGTGGTCAAATTTAGTCAGGAAATGCATGCCTCTCCGGACGCGGGGTTAGATAATATTTTTTCTGTGTCAACATAATGACTAAATGCCCTAGTCGATGAACTTAATATGTATGATGGAATTCGCGGGGTTTGTTCTCGCCCTAATTAAATAACTTATTAATAATGGATATACATTAACTTATTTCAACGGAACATTATGTAAAAAGCCCGTGAGCATTTCAATTTTATTTGAATCATATACTTAAATGCGAAAAAGACACTGTGTATCATAATTTGAACGGAACTAAAAGTAAACAAATCAGCGTGTATTTAAATTGTTTAAGATTAGCAAAATTGATATAAGAATCCCGCGTGTATTTGATTTGTGTTTGATTATTAATTATGAACATTAATTAACTTATTTGAACAGTAAATTATGTAAATTACCCGAGCACATTTCAGTTTCGTATTATTCATATGATTTAATGCATAAAAGTACATATAGATGTATATTAATATTTGACTGAACTTTAAAGTAAACAAATCAGCGTGTATTTCAATTGTGTAAGATTAATCACGCATGTATTTCATTTCTGTTTGAGTATTGAATAGTTATCAACTTATTTGAAAGGAACATTTTATAAACAACTCGTGCGCATTTCAGTTTTTTATCACACATATGACTTAATGCAAGTATATTAAATAATAAATTCAAGTCGCACGGCTCGTGCATTTATTGTACATATAATATTTCATAGAAATGCATTTTAAATTTTGGAAATCGTATATGCATATTCAAATATAGAAATTGACGTCAAAGAAAGTCTTTGAATATCTCGGAATCTCTGGGTATTCATTTATGTGTATTGGTAATTTGAATAAAATACAAAACTGGTCAATTTATATGATAAAGATGGGTGGTATTTATTTTGCAGTTCTTATAACATGACATTATTATGTACCTATTCCATAGACAGAATTATGACATATAAACGCCCTATATAATGAGCATATGAAATGATAATAGTTTGTTCAGTTCTGTTCTGTAAACAAAGCGCTTTACGCATACATAACGTGAACTATCTTATGAGTATTATGCATGTAGCGAATAGTATAATTGAACTAGCAAACGACCAAACCATTGATGAATCAGGTCACAGACCCGAGTACTTGTTTCTTATACGAAATGAGATTTATTTGTAAATAACAAGCGTGCTACGCTATTTTTACTCAAGTCATTAATTTATTAGATTCAGAAGATGAATATACATTTTTGTACATTTACGACGATAATAAATTCAAGTCGCGCGGCTTGTGCATTTATTGTACATACAAAAACTTTGAAATAGGCGTTGTTTACCTGTAGAGTATGTATCAAACGATATGTGTATTTGTTTGTTTACATGATGGGTTGAAAAACACACACCCTGAATTGTAAATATCAAAGAATAATATGAATTTACGTTGCGGGACTGTTGTCATATTACACGGATGAATTACAAATTCTTTTTTAATGCAAAATTTGATTTCTAACAGATCTAAAATGAACTCGGAAATTAACGTCTTACACATCAAGTTGATACTGCGGACAATGTTTATTGAACAGTGTTCATTTGTTTTCTTGAAAAACTATCAAAATGGTAAATATCCATCAAATATGAAAATGCTTGATATCCGAGGTGCGGAGAATAATTTGTAAACAACAAGCGCGCTTTGTAAACCTTTTTAGTCTCTTTTACTGATTGATCTAGACATCTTAAATGATGAAATTAAGCTGTGTTTGATTAAATATCGTGCGCAATAATTTATTTGAAATGATTCGGTTGCATGAATGTTTAAATATTTAAGAACGAAATGAATTTTGTTGCGGGTTTATCGGCATATTTCACGGATAAATTATCATTTCTTCTGGAATACAAATTTGTCTTTGACAGCTCGGAATTACTATATTAAGGCCTTATATTCAACATGATAATATCGCGGAATCCTTGTGTATTCACTATCCATTGAACATCATGTATACGTTTTGTTTACCATATACTTCGAATGATCATATATATTGACATTTGAACGTTTTATTTCATTAATGATTCATTGTAAAAATGACCATACATATTAATATTTGAACGGAAATTAAATAAAACAAACCAGCGTGTATTTGAATTGTGCTAGATTGGCAAAATTTAAATAAGAACCCCGCATGTATTTGATTTGTGTTCGATTATTAATTATAAATAGTAATTAACTTATTTGATTGGAAAAAATATGTAAATAACCAGAGCACATTTCAGTTTGATATCAATCATATCATTAAATGCAAAAATGATCTTATATAGTAATATTTGAGCGCAGCATAAAGGAAACAAACCAAACGGAACTTAAAATATATTAGTATTGCACTGTTGGTGACTTTATGTGTATCCATCTTATTTTAATGTTTATATGAAGAATTGTTCAATATTTAGGCCTGAAATGCTTGGTTCTCCGGTTGCAGGGTTTGAATAATATTTTTGTCTGTCAATATATTGGCTAAATGCCTTAATTGATGAACAGATATGATGGGTTTAAATTTTAAACAAAAAATCTTATCACGCCTGTATGATTATTAATTATGAATATTAATTTGCTTATAGGAACGGAACATTATGTAAACTACGCGTGCGCTTTTCAATTTTATTTCACTTATATAAATTAAACAAAACAAAACCAGCCTAAATTTCAATTGTGTCAGATTAGCCAAATGGGTATAAGAATCCCGCGTGTATTTGATTTCAGTTTGATTATTAATTACGTATATTATATAGATAGATACTTTATTTCAAATTCATTAGGCCGGAGGCCTATGTGAATATATATACAACATATATTGACATACAAATGTACATTACAATATTATATATAAATTTACTTATTTGAACGGAAAATTAAGTACATAACCAGTGCGCATTTCATATTAAGCATTTGATTATAGAGATTATAATGCTATAAAAAGACCATGGGCTTCCAAATCAATATGTAAAATGCATGTGTTCATGCCGTGAGTGTCTTTTACTCATTATGAAGACATTCTAATCGATGAAATTAACCTATATTTGACATATCTTGTGCTCAATGATTGCCTGTCGCGGCATCGTTGGCATATTTCAAGGATAAATTATTACTTCTTTTTCAATGCAAAATTCCATTTCTAACAGAAATTAACGTATTAATGATTATATAATAATAATTTATATTATTTATCATATAATGACATATTCTGTGTTTACCCAGGCCATATTTCTTTTTTGTTTTGTAAATGACCAAAGGTATATTATATATGCCGACTAGCTATGAATAAATGGTAAATGATTCGGTTTCATGAATGTCTAAGAACAAAATAAATTAATATGGCGGGTTTGTTGGCGTTTTTCACGGACAAATTATGATTTCTTTATAAATGCAAAATTTGATTTTTATCAGCTCGGACTCAAGACATTAAGACCTTATGCAACATGTTAATATCGCGTAATCTTTGTGTATTGATTAGGTATTGAACGACATGAGTATATGTTTTGTTTACTACATTGTGTATTGATAAGAATAAGTATTGAACGTTCACAAACCTCGTTTATTGCATTTAGTGTTTTCAAAATGATTTCAAATAATGCATATCATATTGATCATTTGATTTTAGAGAATATAAAGCAAAAAAAGAGCGTATGAATTATGTGTACTAGTTCTTTAAAAAACAGATTGGTCAGTATTAATGATGAATATCAATCTGATAATACTTAGTAAACTATGTATGTAGCGAATAATAAACTTAAGACGCGCGGTTCGTGTACTTATTGTGCATAAATGATATCATAGAAATTAATTAAAAATTAAGGAATAAACCATCGCCCGCAATAGTATGTGTATCGAACGACATGCGTAGTTTTAAATTCACTTGCTTTGGTTGAAGATAATCTGCACAATTGTAAATATCTAACATCTAAATGATTTGCATTTATATCGCGGTTTGTTGACATATTTCACGGACAATATTTTTTATTTATCTCATACTTTATATATATCCAAACGAAGAAATTAAAGTCATACAAGGTTATTGAATATCACGGAATATACGTGTACTCATTTATGTGTATTGGTTGCTTGACAAAGTATCAAGTTGGTCAATTTATATATCATTTGAAAAATAATACACATGTTGGCGTACTTCACGGACAAATTATGATTTCTTTTTAAATACAATTATTGATTTCTTACAGATCGAAGTGAACAAATGAACGTCCTACAACGCATGGTAACACGTATAATAAATTCAAATTGCGCGGCTCGTGCATTTATTGCACATATGATATTTCATAGAAATTCATTTAAAATTTTGGTATTCTAATAGTCTATGTATCGAATGACATGTGTATTTCGTTGATTACATGCTTAACTCGTTTCTCATATGATATTTATTTGTAAATAACAAGCGTGCTACGCTTATTTTACGCAAATCGTTAATTTATTAGATTTTAAATGATACAACACATTTAGCGAATAATAAATTTATACTTCGAATGAGCATATATATTGACATTTGAACGTTTTACTTCTTTATTATTATTTATTGTAAAAGTGACCATACATATTAATATTTGAACGGAAATTAAATAAAACAAACCAGCGTGTATTTGAAGTGTACTAGATTGGGAAACCTGATATTAGAATCCCGCGTGTATTGCGTTTGTGTTCGATTATTATTTATGAATATCAATTAACTGATTTGATTGGAAAATTATGTAAATAACCCGAGCGCATTTCAGTTTTATATTAATCATATGATTTAATGCAAATCGTATCACCGGATATATTAATATTTGAGCGGAACATAAAGTAAACATTAAACCGGCGTGTATTTCAATTGTGTAAAATTGCGCGTGTAATTTCATTTCTGTTTGAGTATTGATTATGAATATTATTTAAACTAATATTAATATAATTATGTAGTATATATTGTTGACTTTGAAAAATGTATTTTTTTTTCAAAACGGCTTATTTGAGGTTTTATTGATAGATAAGTTTATGTGTTGGGATTGACAAAAATACAATTAGTTTTTTTTTTAAAGCTCCTAACCCCAAGTGTCTGTGGTATTATGCAGGAAGAGAATGTGATCAAACTGACCTAGCATACGTCAAGCGAGATTCATGTTTTGTTTCTGTTTCCTTATTTCACGGACAATGGTCATTTGAATATACACTTTTTTTAAGACTTAAATTAGAGTTTTGTTCACGCACAATTGTTTGTAGTAAGCGCAATGAAAAATAATCTACATGTACGTAATGATGATTGAAATGACTTATACACATGACATATTGATGCATTCAGACATGGTTGCAGTGCTTTGTAAAAATGACTTTTTTAAACATCTAAGATCAAACATGGACAATTCATCAGTCCTAATATTTATTACTTCGGCTTAATTAATTGAATCGATATCAGTTGTTAATATCTTGGAAAAACTGTTGCATTTCCTGACTGTTTAAGAATACTTAATTAGGATTTCAAACAATGTGTCACATCTTTATAACTTGTGTTATTTATCATAATGTTTGATAAATTATTTCAGTAAAACTACTTGATTCAAAGCATCCTTTAGCATGACTTCATTCTGTGGAAAAAATTTAAAACCGTATAATTTTATTCCGTTCAAATTGTTTAGAGCAACAAGCCTTAACACATTTTTATTCCGGGAACGTGATTAAGATCCTAATAAACTGCATTTGTAACTAATTTCAATGTACTGAATTAATAACATCCCAACGCGCATATTTGTCTATTTCTGGAAAATGTTTTTTTAGAATTAATTAATACTATGAAAATTATTGGAGCACTCTGTCGCGCATGTCTGTTTCGTAAATAAGTATTTAGAAAAATGTAATTTGTTCAAATTTTCAAAAAATTAAAAAATAATTTCTTCCTAATCCTAAAAAATAGTGCATGTGAAGTTAAATTACGTGAGGGAACCTATCATTGTGAAATTTAGTGCAGTGATTAAGAACCTCCACTTACTTCGTAAAATTAATCCTAAAATTCCAATATATATATATTCCAAATTCCTATTTCCTAATCACAAATATACAACACAGCACAAAGGCTATGCACATTTCATTAAGCACAAACACTATGCACATTTCACTAAGCACAAACACTATGCACATTTCACTAAGCGCAAACATTATGCATATTTCACATAGCACAAACACTAAACACTGAGCACAATAATAAACTCTATTTCTAAAATATCACTTTTTCACTGGAAAACTCGTAAAACACAAAACTTCATTTCTTCTTACTAATAGATATTATGATTATGCTGCTTTGCTCTGAAATGTAATGGTAAATCAGTCAACAGTGGAATGAATGAAGTACATATCACATGTAATTAATACTTAACAATTAAGTACCTTATATGAGTAATATATACTGGCAATTAGGTGCAATACACACATAAGAACTTGTAATTACGTTAATACACGTTAGGAATAGAACATCTGGTAAATATGTGTAGGTAAACTTGTACATGTAGGTAAGTTTCAATCTGCCGTATATATATTAGTATGTGAGCTATGTATGTATTTACAATACATGACAAAAGGAAGTAACAAACTATACCTATCCTTACAAATGGTTACTCCAACTGCAACTCTGTTAAATGTCTGCACTTAGCAGAAACTAAACTAGTATTATATAATCACTTGGCCCAAAAATTGAACACTTAATGCTAAGCACCAGAGCAAAACATTTTAGGAAACATCACCTTACACTCGGAATTGCATGGAAACATACAAGGCCACAAAACTTCAATTCATCTTAGATATTATTGTGCGTTGCTTTGTCCTGAAATTCAATGGTGAATTACTCAATTAGTTATTCAAAAGAAATTATTAAGTACTGCAAATTAAGTATAAACCACAAATAAGTTAGTACTGGCATTTAAGTACAAAGTACGAATAGTAAGCATTTTCAATTTTAAAATGCTGTGTTGCAAAAGTGTGTCAGGTGGCCATTTTGTCACAATTTTGTGCTCTGATGATTCATCTTAAATATACCAAAGATCTTCATACAAAACATAGGTACAATATATATTATGCATATTATCTTAGAAATGGACAAATGCTTATCAAGCTTAAGCCAAATAACTGTGTCATGATAAGTCTGGATATTTTGTACCGGAAGTTAAATGATTTTATTTCTATTTATATTGCAATTCCACAATAACATCGTCGTGCTTTTGACCAAAGGCTTTTATTACGAACTTATTAAATGAAAATGAATTGTAATGTCATAAATTTAGAAAATCAACATACTTCATGATAATCCAATCCATTCAAAGGAAAAATTGTTTTCTTGCACGTGAACAACAACAGTTAGCACAGATATATATTTATATACGACGATTTTTTTTTCTTCAAAGTAGTCATCATACAGGCGCTAACCGGCGGTTCGCTGAAACAAGCAACATTTACTAATAGACAGAGACCCGATAACATGTATTTTACAACAGTTTTTCCGAAAAATTCGTGGTGTAATCCGAAAAGAAATTTCAGTCCCGATATTTTCGCAGTACATGTATACTTCAATTCAAACTAACATCCATTATCCGTTTTTCTTTGTTAATTAAATCCGAGTACTATGGATTATGCGTAGTGGTGAACAAGTCCCTAAAATCATTCAAACTCGTAATAACACACCAATAATCCACATTTAGATCAACCTGAGTTTCATATTGAACGTAGCCTTTGTGTCAAAATGTGCGAACTACATTCAAGTTCGGATTTATCAATAAATTGCATCAATTATATCTTAATTTGACTTTTATATGCAATCAACATTAAAATGTGTTCGCATTAATTCTCAGTGTTTGAACAAAAATGTCTCGAAAATACACCAAACATACGACAACACGACAACACAAGACCGATATAAATACCCAGCACGTGAAAATTACGGGAAACTATGGAACGCCATAGCTGCAATTTTAATGATTATGTCCTATGTTTTTTCATTATACGGTGACGATTTGTCATTATACGCCATCCACGTTTTAATTATATTAAGTTGCTGTGTCATTACTATGTGTCCATTTCTCCATATCATGCCACCTCTCGAAGAAAATAGGCTATGTTGTTTTTGAACATGTCGGTCGGTAGGTTCGTAGGTCGGTCGATCCGTCCCTAATCAAACATTGTCAGGGCAATAACTAGAGAACTGCTTGACCTAAGTTCCTCGGATTTGGTTGCCATCACATATAGATGAACCCTATTGATTTCGAGGTCAGTATGTCAAAGATCAAGTTCATACAATCCGGTTGGCTTTTTGGGATTATCCGTGTTTCATAAACACTTCTTGTTTCTCATCGTTTGTCTTTATACGCGATTTCCTTTGCATTGTATGATGTCAATTTGGTGCCTTAAACACAAGCAAAACCTTTGTGCGCAGTTAATTTATCAGCCATGGATGTGTAATCTAATCTAATCCTGTTCTTTGTTCATTATATGAAGAAAATTTGACATAATATGCCGTGAATGTGTCATTATATAATAATATACATTTTCATTAATCATTATGCTTCTGTGTCATTATTTGCTGCTTGTTTGTCAATATACCTTGGTTATTTATCGATCGAGTCACCTTTTTTTATGATGTGCAAAACTGCACTATTTCACTTCTTCAAATTAAAAGCTTTCGCGGGGAGGTCACCTGCACCCCAAGATGAGCCCAGTCCTGGACGGAAAATCTCCATTAAAACAGATGATTTATACCATGTCGTTGAGTCATAAAGAGGTTTTTTAAAATAATACAGAATGTGCAGTTTGGTCTGCACATCAAGTATTTATCGAGCAATTATCGTGTCGGAACGTAACACTGATGTGAACCACAAAACATACAGCCGTGATGACTTTTTTCATATTTCTTAAGTTATGTTTTTATAATTTACGCGTCTATTGTCTTGTCCAGACCACAAAATGTTGATGTTTTCTGTTGAAAAGGTCAACCTGTCAAAAACCGTAGAAAGACAGAATCAAGACGCTGTAGGAACGTCAATCGATAATCACGCGAAACATGATAGGTTATCCAACAGTAAATAAAACATACATGAAGACATTCCTACAAAGTTTGGTCTATATTATCTATTCTGCATTAAGACTGTGAGATTTTCATGCGAAAGAACTACATCTTGCTACATTCACCTTTCACATTGTTTAACCAGCTCCAATGCGAGGATGTAAGTTCAGTGTCCATGTGTACTTTCAGAACTACAATTGTCTCTTAGTGTTGACTGTTATTAATGCTACCAGACGTGGACTGAGTTGGTGCTGTGATGTTGACTGTAGTCGATGTTAACTGATGTTGGGTGTAGTTGATGTTATCTGATGTTGATTGTATGATCGATGGAATATGATGTTGTCGGTAGTTGATGCTATCTTTTGTTGACTGTAGACAATGTTATCTGATATTGGCTATAGCTGATGGTATCTGATGTTTTCTGTATTTCATGTTATTTCATGTTAAGTGTAGATGATGTTATCTGATGTTGACAGTAGATTGTGTTAGTTGATGTTGTAAGAACATGATGTTACCTGATGTTGTCTGGAGTTGATGTTATCTGATGTTGTCTGTAGTTGATGCCATCTGATGTTGACTGTAGTTGATGTTATCTGATTTTGACTGTATAGTTGATGTTATCTGATGTTGACTGAAGTTGATGTCCTCTGATGTTAACCTTACAGTTGATGTCATCTGAAGTTCATTAAAGTTGATGTTATCTGATGTTGACTGTATAGTTGGTGTTATCTGATGTTGACTGTGGGTAATATTATCTGTTGTTAACTGTAGGCGATTCCACCCTCGGCTGTTCATACTAGTTAGGTATATCGTTGAATGTTTTAAATTCGAACAAACGATGAATGACTCATATGTTCTCCACGCTTAATGCAAGTAATACAAGTCTAGTTTAATGATATGTATTGTAATAATGCTGACATTTTGAACAATTACTGTTCTTTATTTATTTTGAAAACAAATAAGATCTAAATTACTCCTTCTTGCATGTGACACGTCAACTACGAGTACACGCTATAAAGAAACAGTATTCCAAACTGATCAAACACAATATCACTGATGATTGATAAAGGGACCTCAGTGGTCACGTGGAAAGGGTTTCTGCCTATTAACCACTAGCCCCTCACTACCATGACTTTGAATTACACCCTGGACCTAAACAAGTGAGGAAGCTACCCAGCTAGTTCAATGGTTCTATTCATGTGTAAGTTTAGGTTCATTAGTCGCTTGGTGATACTGACTAGTGGTTCGACGATAAACTAATTAAATTTCACATTCATGAATGACTAAAGAACCTACTGTAAAAAGGGCCATTACATTTGTATTTAAGACAGTCATTGATCTTTTAGAACAAAATGACCTCCGAATGAAGTCCATCTCTCATTAAGGCCACATTACGCCTCTTCCAAGGGTGGCATTTGATCACAGGTTTGACTGTATTTTCGAGTCTAAAAATGCATTTGATTAATATGTTGTCAATGAATAGCATAAGCTAGTCAGTAAATGATCAGTAGGGAGGTTAAATGTTGACATTTAGTAACAAATGGCTAATTCTGGAGAAGGTAAGAAAGTACGATTAATGTCAAAATGCGATTGATAGAAATATAGAATTAAAACAACATTATATACATATATAATTATATATTACCGACATTATATTTAAACTACATTTGTATTTCTTTTGGTTAAATTTCCAAATAGACCTATCATGTAGAAAGTAATATTTTAAACAAAACTTTTAATCTAATATTGTATTTCTTTCTATCTCTTTATATATCAATCAGGTAAATGAAGGCCAAGGTGAAAAGGGACCACATTTAGTTTGTATGACTCTTTAATATATTTTAGGAAATGTTGGCAACAATTGATTTCATTTCTCCTCAATCTGAGTATCTATACTCAGCAAATGTAGAAACTTCCTACTTTTTGAACGGATAATCTTTGGCTTTATTTATGTTACACACCCAGTGAATGTACATGTGAGACACTGGTATGTTATTAATACACCCGTGTAAGGTTGGCATCGAACGGAACCAAGATTTTCACACTTTGCGAATGCACGGCATGCATGTGCTCAATAAAGTAATTCAGTCAACGCCTTACTATACTCGCGACACAGGCTTATCTACAAATTGAAAAAAGAATCAATCCTTCCATCATGACACGCTTGTCTGAAGGAATAAGGCAATGGGAATGCTTCAGGCATGCATGACGGTCATTGACGTCGCCAGCAGGTTTGTCTGCAGTCGAAAGACCATATATAGGCTTGCGACCCGGTACAAACATACTGGGACTGTTCGCGATCGTCCACGCTCTGGTTGCCCCTGCGTCGTTTGCCAACCACCGTGCCAGCTAGAAGATACGATGTGTCATCACAGACCATTTGTAATCGCTTGCGATCAAACGCTCGGCCAATCAGAGCACGACGCCCATATTGTGGTCAGATTTTGACGCTACGTCACTGTGGTGCTAGGTTATTGTGGTCACGACGCTATCATTTGAATTGGAGGCGGGCTGATTGGAACCGAGTTCTCTTTACTGACGAATCTCGGTTCATACTTAGCTATGCAGATGGTAGGCTACGCATCTACCGGCGTTAAACCGAGAGCTTCGCAGATTGTTGTGTGGTTGAGAGCGACATATTCGGGGATGGGAGTGTAATGGTATGGACGTGATCTTGGGTAACAGTAAGACTGCGCAGGTAGTGATACTGGGCAACCTCAATTCGCAGCGGTACGTTACTGATGTTCTAACTCCTCAAGCAACCCCTTTCATTTGCCGCAATGGCCCAGGTGTAACAAGACAATGCTCAACCACTCACAGCCAGAATCACAACTCAATATCTGGTTCAAATAACGTCGCACATCTGGGATGAGCTGGGTAGTTTGGCGAGGGCCAACCATCAAATTGAAAACATTCAAGATTTGACACGGCTTTATGTACAGCAAGAGTGGAGGAATCTGCCTAACGCAATAAATGAACGTTACGTTACGTCAATACGCTGTAGAAATTTGGCGTGTATTGGTGCAAATGGTGGCCATACACGATATTAATCATACTGAATACAACTTGGACTTTTTATGAGAAATCTCTTATCCCTTAACAGTTCTATTTTGACCCCTACCAACTTCGCCATTACCTCACTTGAAAAGTTTTCATGCCAGAAATATGAGGTCAACTGATATGGATTCAAAAATAAATCGACTTGATTTTCTGTATAGGTCTTACTACCATCAAGACAGGACAATTTCATGCGTTAACGTCACCTGCGAAACCGTCTTCATGGCGCAATCCACAACGTCCGTGGTAAAAGGAAATCGCTGAAGAAATGTAAGTCGCAATACGGTAAGAAGGCGTCTCCAGGGCGTGGAATATCGTGCAGGCGGCCGTACCGTGGCGTAGTGATGATGGACCGTCACCGTCGACAATGGCTAAAACAACATCGGAAGACGTTGGCGTAGTGTTGTCTTTAGTGACGAATCCCACTTAAACGTTTCCTTTGCCGACGGACGTGCCCTTGAAATGACCTAAATTAAGCAAAAATTCCAAATTCAAGGGCAGATAACTCAAAAACGAGATTAGTGATCCCCACTTTTTTTCGCTTAAAATGTTTCTGTTATCATAAAATGCTACGATCATGCAAAGTTTTAAAAAAATATATTGATCAGTTTTCATTTTGCCTATACGTCTATGTGGAAATGTAGCGAACTGTAGCAAACGTCTTTAAGCGAGTTCGCCATAACGGTCGTCATCTGTAAGTATAAAGGGCTACGGTCCAGTCATTTATTTGACTTACTTCCCTTTATTTGGAAATCGTTTTATATGTTTCATGTTTGATTGCATTGGGTATTAAATACATAACAAAAGAAAGAATGTGCGATAAATACAGCAATAAAGGATGTTTGCTTTGATGAATAAGACGGATTCGTGAAGCACGTTTTTTTATCCGAAGTTCGTTCACGAATGTGTTGATAGAAAATTATCCCTTATTTATACCAATTATTTTGTGTTTAAGATATTGGTGTGTTATATTCAAACTGACTTCTATTACATCAAACATACCATGTGATCATAAATCGTAATAATTTGTGTAACTCAATAAGGGACGTTGTCTTTCCACCCTATATCCCTATACCTAACACAGGACTGTCGAGGCTGGATGCACTAGTATTGCGAGACCTCTATTGAAAGAAGACAATATCATGCGCTTGGGCCAAAATTTCATTTGGCACGTCGATTTTTATGAAAAGCTTAACAATTTGGTTTCTATATCAATGCGCTGCTATAGATGTTTTTAGTAGGAAGATATTATCTGTGGAAGTGGCGACATCGAAAAATTACCCGTCAGTAGTGGCCTGATAGTATCTTGAGGCATTAATAAGTAGTACTGGATTCGCTCCTCGTTTGTTAAGATGTGATTTTGGAACCGAAAGCTCTTATTTACAGTTCCTCCAGCCTTTTACGTATTACCGACCGCGACACCTAGGTTAAACGTGTCGTTGTTTTGTTGTTGTGATTTCGGATATTGGCATTTATTTAAGAGCTTGATCCTGAAACATTCCAAATATCCCTCGTACTTAGTCATCTCTACGACAAACTTCAATCACTTCCGTCAAATTATATATACAAAATGTATAGCGTATTTTCAATGCAAAGTATAGTCAATGATAGGATACTACGTCATCATAAAAAGGTCCTCCCTTGACACGAAAACATAAACAAAAAATTAACACAGTTGAAAAAATCAAAATTGTGCGTCAAGCAACTACATATTTCATGTTCATAATGGTGCAGGGCAATGATAATATTGAAAAATAAAGCTATTAGATATTAAAATACATTTAGAGTTTTCGAGTGTTTATGTGCCTTACTTTATTTATATGCAATATGGGTGCTGAGTTAAACGGGCATGACATAGCTCTCTATCACCAAGGCCCTAGAACCATACCTTGATTCAAAATGATAACGGACAGCGGACTGATGGAAAAGACCCTCGCGGATCACGATTTCTATTTGCATATAAACTTTATCTCCGAAATAAAAATGTATTTTGGACAGTTCCGTCGACTCTATATTCTGGGGATGTCAGTGATTGTCTGTATGTAATAAGAATCTTACCCAAGTATAACTTGATTTAAATAATGAATATTTGAAACTACCTGTAAATTTTGATTAACAACTATACATAGAAATGAAATATAGAAAATATATATAGCTTTATACATTTTAACATCCAAATTTTATTCTATTCTTATACATATGATACAAGGAATACAATATAAGTATAATACTATAACTTACAAATTTGATATAATCTACTGTGTTTCTCTTGTCATGTATGTACAATCAGTCATATAGTCTAGGATTAGTGCTTGAATTATGTACATTTTCTGTATATATGTACAGTTTTTAGCATGTATATACAATTTATGTAAGTTTTGTTCTGATCGGATCTGTCTATACTTTTCGACATGTTTTCGACATGTTTGACTTAACCAAACGACATGTATTCTGCTGTTTACACCCATAAATCCTAATCAATGACATTCCACAGGTACAACCGAATATTCACAAACTGCACATAATTCTCGTGATTTCAGTGATTATATAAATTCTCCCAACCCTAAACATTTGATGATACAGTGTAACGCATCACTTGAAGACCACTGTCCAGACCTATTCTTTATTTTGTTAATGTGACTCAATGTGTCCAAACAGAATTCTTATTTTAAATATTGGTTGTATTGTATTGTTTTATTTTAATCCTAATTTTATGCAAAGTTTTTAATGCACCAGTAACAATATCTACAAATCATATGCTTACCAAATAAATACCGGTCAATGTTTGGTAACTAGTCTTGTAATAGACTAAAAGTACCCACAATACTTTTTTTGTTATCTCCCTTATTAAAGCCATGTACAGTCACATTCTGCTTTGTTTGCCTTGTTTATATCGGGGTTTTCGCCCCTTTTCAACAGTCAGAGCCATACTAGGCGGGCAGTTCACTTAAGCATCGTTCCTGGGAGGTACCAGTACTAGACTTCAATCTTCCGTAGACAACTGCCTACTTTCTCACATTAAGAATCATGATCGGTAGCGGGGCTCGAACTCACGACCCTCTATCAGTGAGAGGTTACAGTTATTTGAAGACCGCATCTTTAATCACTCCACCACAGAGGCTGGTCTCACATTCTGCATGTACATGTAAGAACAATTCGTATTTCTCTCGACTTTCCCACTATTTGGTATCATTTATGTTTTAAAAGATCGGGCATGTTTACAGTATCATTTTTCAGAAATGTAAGAATGCACAATACGATATCAGGCGCAGTAGTGATTTTAGCATAGTAAAACAATTTGAATTCATAATTCTACAGTCACCTAAGACAATTGCAGCGGATGAGAACACCAATGCAATAATGAGTCAAGGTCTCTAATAAGAATGAAGCTGAACTATGGTTTCAAATATAGTATGAATTTGTGTGTGGAGTCCAGTTGCCAATGGTTGTTACTATATCTATCAAATGTTTGTAACGTCCTTAGAATATGTTGAAGTGTATCATCTTATCAACTTAATAGAATATTACTAGAAATGTATTACCAATTTAAAATCGTTATTCAGATAACTTTTATGTGTGTGAAATACCGATACACATTCCTGAACCCAATTCATACAAGTTTAGTATAACTAATTAAACTGTTTGAGACGGCGAGATATGGTTTATATTTGGCCCATATATTGTACGAATTTGGTAAGTTGATACACTCTTATAATTCACTGTCAATGCTTTTATACGTACTGACAGACGTAAATGGCCACTAGAGACCGATGTTGGATACTGATGTTGAACTATAAGAGACTGTACATTGGGTTAATAATAACAATGATACACTGTAATTAGTTTTAAGTTATCGTAGGTAACATGTACATATATTTTGTATAACTAATTATAACATGGCTTTCAAATAACAAATGGAAAAAGAATATAAAACAGCAGCGTCTGAAAATGACAAACACTCATAATCAAAGAACTTCCATGGACTTGTGCTGCAACGTGGAACGGGAACTAGTTTTTTATTAACAAATGCATGGCGGATGTACACAAAGGTAGTACTTAGGTCCGCATCAAGATTCATGCGCATCGAGCGAGTGACTGCTTTGGAAAGCTGAACTATTGTCCGGTTTTCAAAATTCATCAGCCTATTTGTAAAAAACAGATATTTTGGTTGGGGGAATGCATAAGTTGGAAGACAGATCGCAGATCGTATCTTTTACTTTGCAACTTTGTTAAAGTGACTAAAAAAGTCCAAAAAAATATTAACTGTGAACATTGTTTTATTGTATTGTTATGTTACCTCCCACTTGTTCTAATTTTACTTTTCAATATTCCAGTTACAACATCTACAAAACATCGTATTCCCCAGCATGCCAAATAACTAACGGTCTATGTTTTGGTAACTAGTCGTGAAAGTACCCCCAAGACTGTTTAGTAATGAATAATTAAGCTGAATAATTATTTCACGCGATTCGATAGTATAGAGTGAAATATTTGTCTTTTCGCGTAGCATATTACTAGGAGTGTTTTATTGTTACAACAGCGCACCAAAATGTTGTGTGTGTAATGTTTTAAACTGTGGTATGATGTGTACCTATCATATATTCACTCATTTGTGAACTATCTATGATCGCTATGAATTTTTGCAATATTGTCTTTGCGTGTGACCCCTTCTCTTGGGGATAATGAATACTTTGCATGTTTTTTAAATGCCCCACATCTCGCTGGGTGCCACTATATATCACCGCATATTTGATGTTTATATTGTCATACCGTGAATATTGCAGAAGGCCATCCTAGATAGATGAAGTCGTTGTGAATTGGCGATAGAAAATGGATTCTGCCGGGAATATACTTTCACGCTAAGCTCGAGAAAACAGGATATTCTTTAAAAAAATCATCGGGCCGTTTTTTTCACAGAGTTCGCTCGACGTCTTTTAATATTTAATAACAGCAAAATGTAACATTATTGACTTTTTCGGATTTGTAAATGATCCAGCATTGTAGTTATGTTACTTGCATAACTTAATATACAAACTTATCGGAGCAATACAGGAAATAACGCGAAAATCAACGAAAAATATATCACTCCGCTAGATGGTGCTCTTTGACCGGTTTCCATGGAAATATCATTTGAATATATCATTTCTGCGTTAGCCAATACTTTTAAGGTTGTTCATGCAAATTTCTTTTATTATATAAATCAAAATGACCTATAAGTGAAGGCCACTTCCAAAAATACCATACTGTGACTTTCCCTGCGTTTAACAAGTTTGGCTATTGATAGAATAGATCTACGATACTACTTGTTTTAATTGACTGACTGACTGACTGACTGACTGACTGCACTGACTGCACTGACTGACTACACTGACTGACTGACTGACTGCACTGAGTGAATGCACTGACTTACTGAATGCACAGACTGACTGAATGCACTGACTGACTGAATGCACTGACTGACTGACTACACTGACTGACTGACTGACTGACTGCACTGACTGAATGCACTGACTGACTGACTGAATGCACTGACTGACTGAATGCACTGACTGACTGATTGCACTGACTGACTGATTGCACTGACTGACTAAATGCACTGACTGAATGCACTGACTGAATGCACTGACTGATTGCACTGACTGACTGCACTGACTGAATGCACTGACTGAATGCACTGACTGAATGCACTGACTGAATGTACTGACTAAATGCACTGACTGACTGCACTGACTAAATGCACTGACTGAATGCACTGACTGACTGCACTGACTGTACTGACTGAATGCACTGACTAAATGCACTGACTGATTGCACTGACTGACTGCACTGACTGAATGCACTGACTGAATGCACTGACTGAATGCACTGACTGCACTGACTGAATGCACTGACTAAATGCACTGACTGAATGCACTGACTGACTGCACTGACTGACTGCACTGACTGCACTGACTGAATGCACTGACTGAATGCACTGACTGAATGCACTGACTGAATGCACTGACTGAATGCACTGACTAAATGCACTGACTGATTGCACTGACTGACTGCACTGACTGAATGCACTGACTGAATGCACTGACTGCACTGACTGAATGCACTGACTGACTGCACTGACTGACCGACTGACCGACCGACCGACCGACCGACCGACCGACTACACTGAATGACTGACTGAATGACTGACTACACTGAATGACTGACTACACTGAATGACTGACTACACTGACTACACTGAATGACTGACTGCACTGAGTGAAATGCACTGACTGACTGACTGATTGAATGCACTGACTGACTGAATGCACTGACTGACTGAATGCACTGACTGACTGCACTGATTGACTGATGATCATGAGTCGCGGTCGAGATTTAGTGGTTAGTGGACTTGTTTTGTTACCCGAGGGTCTGGGTAAGATTCCCGGTCACGGCAAGTCATGCCCTTCCATGAAAATTTGACAGTAATGTCGATTTTCATGGGGAGAAGCTGTCGGTTCCTAATGGAAGTGGTTAGAATACAATCCAGGAAAACTTATTAGGTAAATCGACCGTCGTATATAACTGAAAAACGGCGTTAAACCCGGCCATGAATACCGCTTTAAATGGAAAGCAAAAAGTATACTGTTACAGCGTGTAAAAAGGATAATAAATATGTAACTAAGTTTTGTTGTATAATTATGTAATGAAAAAGGATAGTGTGAATATTTATAAGTGTATTATTTTAGTTGCCATAGTAACATGTTGACTTTTTTTTTTAATCTCATTTTTGAGTTCTCTTCAAATACGCATTTTGGTCTCTCAAGTTTTCTTAAGATTAATGCATTATGATTAGATGAAATTATACGCTGTTTACAAAGTACTATTTAATCCGATTTAATGTATTTCATCGTATGTTCATATGGATATCAATTGATTTATTTGTAGCAATATCATTTCAAACACTATTGGAATGTATTACAATTCCAATTCATTTACCATGGATACTAAGGGGCAGTTTTTTATGACGAATTGTCCAGGTCAGTTAATATTAAACGAATGAGACCTTTATACGATTGTTTTCGTTTTGATACTTGATAAAAGTGATGGAGCTATCCAGGGGTACATTAAGCGAGTCATGTTGCGCGTAATTCAATCATTCTTGTTATAAGTATGTCATTTTTTCTGCTGTATGGATTTTGACAAAATTCGATATGAACAAGAAACACCCAGCTGATATATACCCACTGACATCCAGGTTTCCATAGCAACCATTGAATAAGCAAATCTCATCACTTTAGTCAACATACTCTTACACTATCATAATATAATTCCACGAATAAATGTACAATCAGCTTGCTTAATTAAAGTTTTTCCACATTTGAAGTTGCAATAGTTGTTGGGAGTTCTAGTCGAGCTAGACGCAATCTTAGAAATACAGGTAATACGAGTTAACGAGTAACCACTTCGCGGACGTCCATGTATTGCAATGTCTGGTCAAGACTACTATATTGTCATAAAACATTTGTGAAATTGATTCCAAGCTGCCACTGCTATTTCTACCAGGGGCTTTGTAATAACCGATTTAGTGACAAACTGTTTGGAATCGGCAGCGAGAAAACGGTCTTCTCTGATGACGTTCATACGTCCGTTGCGTTCAAACGCAGTATCGCCAATCAAATCATCTTAGGCCCTGTTCACATCAGCCTAGCGACAGCCGTTCACCTATTTGCGACCAACATTTTGGAGAAAATCGTTGGGTTTCGTGCGACACCCTCAAGAACTCCGTGCAAATTCTCAAAGCTGTAGGGCTGTCGCATCGTCGTAAACTGAATTTTCGACATGCACATTTTCCTAGCGATTTTCGGGCGATTTTTGTAGCTCGCAAGACAGCTGCACGGCAGAAAATACTGTCAATCAATAATCGTGCTTGACTTACGAATATCACAAGGAGCCGCACGAACGACTTGCAGAAACCCTTGCATTTCGTCACAAGGCCATCACAAGACTGATGCGAAACGTAAGACAATCACACGAATTAACAAGGTCATCGCGCGGTTGTCCGTCGCTATTAAAGGCTGATTTGCTCAGATGTTCTGTTGATGACAGCAAATAGTGTCTATTATATAGAAGCTTCTCAAATGCGCTGTTGTTAAATGTTCATATAGGTTCCCTTTATATCTTTGCTTCATGTGCGATGAGAGAACCATTGGACTACCCCATCCTTCTGCTCATCGTCGGACAGAAGAAAGGCTAGGTCTCATTCTGGTCCGCATCTAGTTGCTCCGAAGACAATGCTGATGGTACTGGTAAAACTTCATTACAGCGCCACCAGTGTACCAAAATGGCGAAGACATTTCCAACCGCACGTCTGGGCCGGGATTGCCAATATTTGAACACTCTTTGTTCATTTAACATCGCTCTCACCGAGTACGACAAAACCCAGAGTGGGAAAGCGTCATCTCCCAGTATGAACAAGTATTGTTGATATCATTTTGAGGGAGTGGCTCGGCCAAAAACCGTCCTCTCAAACGCAATATCGCCAATCAAATCATCTTAGGCCCTGTTATTTTTTTCAGCCTAGCGGCAGCCGTCGTACACCTATTTGCGACCAACATTTTGGAGGATGAGCCGCACGTGTTCCCTTGATTAGTGCAACACCCAACCTCTGTTGTTGGATAGTCAAGTTTTTACGTAAAGGTGTTGTTGGAGCTTGGAATTATATCCACAATCGCGACTAATCGTACATTGAGCGCAAAACAACGTATTGCATTCGTGCGATGGCCTTACAAAATCTTGCGATCCGGAAGGTGGCCGCAAGAAAGTTTTGCGAATTCTTACGAATGCCTTGCGACATTCTCGACATTGGCACAACTATTGCACGATAATATTGCGATTGCCGTGCAAAAACGTTCACGATAAAGCTACGAACATCTTGCCACACATGCGATCACCATACAAGCATCGCATTGACGCCTTGTGGTGCCTATGACAGGTGCGGTCTACGGCATCCTTGGACTGCGAAATCGTAAGAACAAAAAATCGCAAGGCTGATTTATATTCTCGGACGAGTCCCAATTTACATACAACGTGATGATTGTCGGGTAGCCATTTACCAGTTGACCCTTTCCATGACTTGCGCACTGAAAGTAATCGACCCCGCCTGAAATAATCTAGACGGACGCTTAAAGCGTCTTCCCAACCGACCCGCGGAACTAAACGCTAATTCAGCAATATAATGATATTCCACAGACAGAAACCAACACTATTATCAATTCTGGGTGCCAACGATGTACTGAAGTCACAAATTCAGGAGCTGGCCATACCCGATATTTGGGGCTAATTCTAATTTGACCCTACCTCACTTGTCTTAAATTCTCGAAATTCCCCATAAACATATGGCGATTTTGTTTGTACCAAATAATGCACTATACATGGTACTTCAACCTATATTCAACCGAAGTTATCGGAAGTTTCTTTTTTCCCCCAGTTTACATCAACATGATTGCACAATACAGCCAATACATACAACTCCAAATAGCTCCATCTTCGAGTAATTCTGTACTTTCATAATGCTTATTCCAATTACAGAAACTAGCCGTTTTGGTCGTGCCATAAAAACGAAATGGCACGGCCGTGCATATAATATGTAAATGAGCCGATTCACATTAATTTATTCCTACGCTGTTTGTCAACAAAATTTATATCTTCACAGGAGTAATGTTGAATTGACTTTAACAATTTGAGTAAGCAAAGACACTGTTTATATCGTTAGATATGTTCACACGACACACATGTATTATTAATGATGTCTCATAATGGAACTATTTTTTTGTGCTCCTGATTAATAAGCCTTATTACGCACGTGTCACTCATTTGTTATTTGTAGCAATGTCCAACAGGTATGTTGGTTTTCGCCGTATTTCAGGGTATGTGATAAAAATAATAAATTCGTGTGGATTCCGTCTTGAATTTATTGAACTCGTCGAATAAAACTGTATGAAGGTCGCTAGAGGCTCGCTTCGTACTGTTTTATTCAACTCGTTCAATAATTTCAAGACGGAATCCACACTCATTCAATATCCTTTATTTATTGAATTTATTGTGTAACAATTGATTTTGTCTACCCAACAAATTGGTTGGGGGTAGAACTTACACTGAATTATTCAGGTATATGTGCCACCTAGTAGTACATAGAGTTAGGAAATACAATCGAAAACTCGGTAACGGGCAAATGTTGAAGTATAAAACAAGTGGCCATAAATGAGCTTTGTTATAACTGGTTGAAGTGTCTCATCTTGTGGCTTGTGTTTCCAGGGTATTATCTGGGACAGTGTGGAACGGTACCAGGTTTCTGTGACTTAGTGGAATCATGTCACGTTTTTATGGCGTAGATTCTAAGATAAGGGGTGAACTGTGAACTGTTGTCGAGTGGTAACGCGTTGGACTACTAAACGAAAAGCCATGGGTTTGATTCTCGATTCCGCCGTTCGAATTTCGCAGGAATGTTTATTCAGTGTCCCAAGGTGGGTAACGCTGCTTTATATCGGGTATGTGTCCTTCTAAAGCGGCGGTCACATTTACGGTCACGCACGTAGATGACCGTAGTAAGGGGAAACCGTAGTTGACCGTATTTACACGTATCCGGTTTACTTATACTTAGTTACACTAAGTAACCGTAGTAGGGTCACCAAGGGTCCGAGATGTGTGTCAGCATTTCTGCCATAACAAATGCTAGGTTTTGCTTTTTGTATTTGCTTTTTGCATTTGCTTAAAATGTAATCTTGTCATTTCATGAATACAATATATTAGTCCATTATAATATCTCTATATTGTTATTTCTGAGATATGGCACATTATTGCGTTGGTCGTCAATAGTAGTAGATCGTTCCAATTTGAGCCTCATCACACCGTATACCCCGAAGAGCCGAACACAGTTGCTCAGGCGAACACAGTTGCCAATAAATTTTACAGTTTCGAACGGAAAATAAATATCGGCTTAATTTATAGTTATCTTGAAGGATCCGAACAAAACCAATCATGTACATTTATTCGCTATTGAAAAAGGAATAAATTCTCGAAATTGTGAGGAAAATCGTGCATTTTTCAGCGAGAAATCGCTATAAATGTCTGCTATTTTTCAAAGAAAACGCGTGATCTGATGAATCCATATCCATAAATGCATTTTTACACAAAAGTGAACCGTTTGTAAGATACCATCATTCACTCCAATCTATTTTCTCTCAATATGCGAAATCCCAGCTTTCCATTTCCATTTTTCGCAGAGATATTGATGCATAAAGTCGGTCTGCCCTCATATTTTTGAGAACGTCAAGCACAGTCTATTGTAAAAGTTGCGAACCTCGAATACAGTTAGAACGTTAGATATGATAACGCTTAACACAGACACCATACACTTCTTACAGCATCCTTTTCTAATCGTTTAATGTTGTATGTATATTTACTTTTATTGATTTTGACCTAAAAGAAATACAATTACGTTACATATAGCATTTAGAAAAGGATTCTTTTTAAATATATGAATCAATTTAAGACTGAATGCCAAGAATTGGTAAGTCTATACTAAAGTGCTAGTATGTGAAGATATATTTGGTAACCGGATTATATACGCACTGAACATATTTATATACGATCGAATAACAGTCTTACAGGAGTGATGCAATTACTCAAAATTCTAGGCCCTATTTACTTTTTATTTCATTGCACTAAATACTAATATGTACGAGTACACCGCTAGGAAAAGACCATTATTTTGGCACTTTCCGGAAAAATTGAAATTCAAATTATGTTTCCTCAAAAAAGATCTGAGGGAATTATATTGCTTTGTCCCTGGTTGTCTGTTGTTATGTCCGTCCGTCTATCTGTCGGTCTGTCACGGACCATTTCCGCTTTGTTACTCTTTGGCCTTTCGAAGGATTTTCAAGTAAGTTGGCTTATATGTTAAATGTATCAAGAAGGTCTGCATAACACATTCAAGCTGCTTGGTTTATTTAAGTCAAGGTCACAGATGATTGTCAAAGGTCATTTTGCTCGGTTATTTGCTATTATTTGCTATAACCTTGTTATTAATGAATGGACTGCCTTCATACTTTGAGACAACAACCCAATGAACAAGACCTTCAAGAAGACCATAAATGACATTGGTCTTCAATGTCCTATTGATTTTGTTTGAATATCTTTTATTTAGATTGCCATTAATTTTGTGAATAAAAATTGATGGATTAGATAAATAATTGAACAAAACAACACTTACGACATTCCGCTTTCTCTTATGTTTTTAAAGCTACAAGCTTCTCCAGTTTCCATCACCATAACACAAATAAATACATTTTGTAATTGAATGCACATTCCATACATAAAAAATAATGCGATGCTTTACATGTCACCGAACACAACAAAAATGAATATGTTCATAAGTTCATTCCTAAAAACAACATTTACAGTGTAGGATTTACAACCTGACCATGCATTGTACAATTATGGCCCTTAGGCACTGCATTTTCATTCGCTGGTCTCATTCATTGTGATTTCTAATCTAATTTTTTTAATACTTAACGTAACTGAAACTCACATGACCTAAATGTACCAACCCAAACCCTAACCCCACAACCAACCTCTGGTGTGTACGAACAGACAGATTGTGACGGACAGACGAACAGACGGACATTTTTACCTATTATCCATATAGCCATTTAATATTCATCCGTTCGAAATCACGGACAAATGGACGGACAAAGCGGCATCTATATACACGTATATCTTCGCCCGGACAGAAGGACGGACAATTCAGTGACTCTATACTCAGCTTTCAAGACGCATAATATTATATATAACTAAAATATAGTATCTAAGACAGTTTTCATATACATGTAGTTTTTCTATCAGAAAAATGTGTATATTCAGTATTCATACTACGTATTAGACAAACACAATGAAAGTCGCGCTTCAATTGGACAGTATTATATCCTCTTTGTAAAATGTATGTACGTATAATACAGATAATCGACAATTTTGGTGTTTAAAAGTCTAAAAAGGGTGCGGTAGGAAGTGTAAGGCGACTGTGTTAAAAGTTTTACGTTGGAATATTTTAGTAGAAAGAACTTTTAAAAAAGTGATTGTATACGTTACTTTGAATTCGAAGTATATGGATTTCACCTGGAGAACCGAAAAATACCCATTTTAAAACACTTTTTTCATTATTGAATAGGTATTTCCTAACTAGGGTGCGCACCCTAGATAGAACTATTTTAAGACCCCTGCCAAAAATTAAACCTCGCTTTCAAAACTAGGTAAATGCACGAAAACTACATGTTATGGTGGTGTTGAATAAACATAAATAAGGCAAATATATTTTAATACTTAAGGTGGGTCGCGGGTTTCCTTCCGAAAAGTGTTCAGTTTCTAGAAGTCAACGCACAAGAAAATCTTTTTGCAGGAACATCCTTCAAAGTATTGACTAAAGCAAAAATAATGTATTCAGATGATATTTCCATTGAAACCGCTCAAAAAACGACCACCTAGTGGAGCGATATGTAGTATATGTTTTGTTTTTATTTTCGCGTTATTTCTTGTACTGCTCCGATAATTTTGTATATTAAGCTATGAAATTCTATTGTGCACAATGCTGAATCATTTACAAATCCGAAAAAGTTAATATAGCTTCATTTTGCCGTCATTAAATCTTAAAAGGTTTTGATCGAACTCTGTAGTGGTGGCAATTTTTTCGGGAGGAAACCCGTGACCCACCTTAACTAAAACCTCGTATTGATAAAGAAGATTAATTAAAACACGTTTTTCTTACTGTGCACGGCCTGTCTGACATGTTTCGTTGTTTACATAATTAGAAATACAAGTCAAAATAGGAAGTACACATTTCTAAAAAAAAACCGAGGATACCCTTTCGGTTTCAATACAACAACGAGTATAAAGGTTTCCTTCCATAATTAATAGCAATCTTTGCCGAAATACTTCAGCATGTGCTAAATATTGTCCAAATCAACCTTTCCGTCAGTTTTTTTTCTTCACATGTATAATTTGAAAAAGGAAAGCAACTGACCCCCTTTAAGCGTTATCATATCAAACGTTCTAACTGTATTCAAGGTTCGCATCTTCTACAATAAACTGTGCTTGACGTTCTCAAAAATACGAGGGCATACCGACTTTATGCATCAATATCTCTTCGGAAAATGAAAATAGAAAGCTGGGATTTCGCATATAGAGAGAAAATAGATTGGAGTAAATGATAGTATCTTACAAACGGTTCACTTTTGTGTAAAAATGCATTTATGGATATGGATTCATCAGATCACGCGTTTTCTTTGAAAAATATCAGACATTTCTAGCGATTTCTCGCTGAAAAATGCACGATTTTCCTCACAATTTCGAGTATTTATTCCTTTTTCAATAGCGAAAAAATGTACATGATTGTTTTTTTTCGGATCCTTCAAGATACTTATAAATTAAGCCGATATTTATTTTCCGTTCGAAACTGTAAAATTTATTGGCAACTGTGTTCGCCTGAGCAACTGTGTTCGGCTCTTCGGGGTATACGGTGTGCTCATTAGAACAACGAATGGTTGATAAGTGATTCAGGCATTGGTTATCATACCAACAGACATGACCTTGCTATACATAATTATATATATACTACATTTTTGTATATAAAAATTTTAATGTTAAAGATTATGCCTAGTCAACTGAATAAACGATAAAAAATAATTAACATTATATAGGTAAGCCGGGCCGAGAGAAGTCGTAGGCTGGGGACATGTTGCTGTTCCTCGTCGCCAAGGCCCCTTGCCAACGACTTACGTCGTCTCAGCTTTTATATTAAACTGCAGAAATCAGTGCGCATATTCGTTGTAAGTGCCAGAGCACGTACTAAATACGGTCCATGTGAATTCTGCGTACTCATTGGACAGTAGAACTGAGGTCAGCCGAGTAAGCACAGATCACACATTTATCACGTGCGCAGCACGCACGTGCTAAATGCGCCGTCCGAAGAGCAAGTGATCGTGGGAAAAAGTTCAAAAGACTCACGGAGTCAGTACGTTGTGTGCTCATTGGCTGTAGAAGGCAAGCGGAACGAGCGGAAGTTCCCCATGCACTAAAAGTGCTACGGCGTGTCTGCGTGTCCTGACCTCATTTCCTCTGTTGTCTCTCTTGATTTCTTCTCATATTTATAATACATAAATCATGATCTAAACTGACTTGCCTATTTACCTTTCTTATAATTTAATGTAATATTCCTAAAACCTATTTTGCCACTTGTCACTATCATATGAAAATTGCATTGTTCTATTTATATGTTCACATGGGCCTAAGGCTTACCGAAATTTGAAATAAACTATCTATCTATAATAATAATTTAAGAAATGTAATATTTTTTATTTTAACCCTGATTTTAAATATCCAATTATTGTTTTAGGTACGAACACCGCGTTATGTACGGTTTTACTGTACTTAATTTGTATGAATTTTTATTGCCACGGAAAACATGAGAAAAACGCGGCGTGTGTGTCATTGCTTTAAACATGGATGGTTTAAACGAGGAATTTCATTTGTGTGTTGTAGTTTGTGTTTAGTTAGTTTGAATGAAAAAAATAAACGTTAATAACATCTTTTCTGTCATTATATGCGTTACATTCTGGTCCTAACGCAGTAACTGTTTGTAAATTGCACATTTGTATGTAAATTCAACCTGACCTTGTGGCGTATACAAATTCAAACAAAAACGAGCATGTGCATCTTTGAACATACAGTGTTTCGGATTTTTTCCGAATATTTTTCGTACATCGATGTCTTAACGTATAAATTAGACGGTTAACCCTTAGATAAAACAACCAAATTTGATGAATATTGCTCTAAACAAACTTTGGCTTTATGTGCAAAATGATTAACGTCATTTTGGCATGGTATGACTTTAGTAAACGTTAAGATACTGAAAAAGTAGCCTGAAGAGGTATAGATTTTTTTCGCTTAATTTGTAAATAAACGAATGTTTTACATAATGTTAATTTTTTGAAAAACTTTTACCACGGCGTTTTAGCTAGATTTGCATTTATCTGAATATTTTACGTCGAAAAAACGTCCCCATAATGACGTTTTGACGTCGATTAATTTCTGACACGCCGGGCGGTCATGGATATTCAAAGCATTGGTGATGATCACTCGATCGACCACAGCATTCGCTCATCCGCAAAGTTCGAATTTTCAATTTCTGACTATTTATAGCAAATATATTAAGGGAAAAAGTACAACGAGTCGTTCACATAGCTGATGCCGCTAGGTGGCGTTTTAACGTCGTTTAGTTGCTAGGTTACCGACGTCAAACTGTAAAAAGAACTATACTTTCGTAAGCGCTGCTACTTCAAGAAAATTCCTTTAAATTTCATGCCATTCCAACAAACTTTCTTTTTTGCCGTATGTAGTTACTTAAGCGTCACCGTTATAAGAGATAGTCACTTTTTGTATAATATTTCAACTCGCTGTTGTAAGGTGTGGCATATATTGTCTAGTGAATTTATAAATTGATTTTAAATTAATCTAGGAGTTGGTACATTTGTATTAGTTTGAAATGCCTGTTCTGGAACCTTGAGATATTGGCGGGATGTTTGATGAACATATTAACTTCACCATTGACCAAAACAGCCTTAATCGAGACAACATTGAATTGTAATATCTTTTGATATTCTTTGATATTTGATATTGATATTCTTAAAGGGAAGCCGACTATTTTCAACAGAAGTCTTTATATTTTATGTACGGTTCGTGTAGTCGTAAAACAATGAACACAGACGTGTACATGTAGTAATCATAAGTACACAACTTTCCCCGTCCGGGACTGGGGTCACATTCAATAGAGGATCCAGAGGGGGGGGGGTCCAGGATTTCAGACAAGGGGGGGGGGAGCGCAATATTTAGGAAAGAAGACAGAGGGGATGCGCGTGGTCTCTTGTGCGTGAAGAAGTGAAATGGTGCATTCTGGTTAGTTTTGGATCCGCTTTCTACCTCATTTATTTGGTTGCGTTTGTGCTATAAAATTGACAAAAAGAGAAAGATCAACCAATAAAAAAAACCTAGAAAGACAGAATGAGGACGCTGTACATAAGAACGTAATTATGCACTGAACGTATCATTACAAGAACCACATGAAACATGGTAGGTTACATCCAACCGTAAATAGACAATACTTGAAAACATTCCTACAAATTTTGGTCTATGTTATCTATTCTGTATTATGACTGAGATTTTGATGCGACCAAAGTATTACGTCTTTCTTAATCTGCTATACACATTGTTTAACTAGTTCCCGATCAATGTTGCAGTTCAAGTCTATGTTAGTTTAGATTCCATGAGTACATGTATTTTTAGTATATTTTAATTGATACACTGTTCACTGAAGTTGAAGTTAAATTATGTTACCTGATGTTGACTGTTATTGATGTTATCTAATTTTGTCTGTAGTTGGTGTTGTGGTGTTGACTGCAGCTAATGTTATCTGATGTTGACTGTAGACGATGTTATCTGATGTTGACTGTAGCTGATGTTACCTGGTGTTGACTGTATGTGATATTATCTGATGTTGATTGTAGTTGATGTTCTCTGGTGTTGACTGTAGTTTATGTTATCTGATGTTGACAGAAGTTGATGTTACCTGATGTTGACTGTATATACAATGTTATCTGATGTTGACTGTAGCTGTTTTTACCTGTTGTTATCTGATATTGACTGTATTTGATGTTATCTGATGTTGACTGTATAGTTTATGTTATCTGATGTTGTCTGTAGTTGATGTTATCTGATGTTGACTGTAGTTTATGTTATCTGGTGTTGACAGAAGTTGATGTTATCTGGTATTGATTGTAGACGATGTTATCTGATGTTGACTGTAGCTGATGTTACCTGGTGTTGACAGTATGTGATGTTATCTAATGTTGACTGTAGTTAATGTTATCTGATGTTGACAGAAGTTGATATTGTCTGGTGTTGACTGAATACGATGTTAACTGATATTGACTGTATACGATGTTAAATGATGTTGACTGTATACGATGTTAACTTATGTTGCCAGTAGTTGATGTAATTTGATTTTGACTGTAGTTGATATTATCTGATATTGTCTGTAGCGGATGTTATCTGATATTGACTGTAGCGGATGTTATCTGCTGTTAGATGATGATGGTGTTATATGAGACTAACTGTAGTTGATGTGATCTATTTTTCTACTGTTGTATTGATGCCCTGTCTACTGACGCTGACTTTCGTAATGGCGTATGAATCCAATTGTTTGTAAAATTATTTAAGGTCAATATCTCCACATTTAGGCACCGTTTCATCAAACATCTTACGCCACTTCTTAAGTAAGAAGTGTCTTACCTCCATTCTTAGCGTTGAAATACGTTTCATTAATATTTTCTTAGCTACGAATTCGTAAGTTTAAGAAAGATTATTTCTTAACTTTACGATAGCTCATGGGCTTTCTGAAAGATAAGAAAACAAGGCTTCTGCCTTTATTTTTACGAGACAGCCTTTTATTTTAAGACTGTTGAGTGCGATGTACAAGATGTTCGTAAATAATGGGGAAAAATCAGTTTTATGTTCAAGGGCGTAGCCAGCTATAAACGAATTTGATGAACACAAGGAAGATTGTAACCCCCGCTGTTGCATGGTTCTGAATTTTTATGCCCCACTATTCGAAATGGCAAAAGAGCATAAAGTATTTCCCCTGTTCGTCCGTGCGTCTGTGTGTCTGTAAACACCAGAAGTTGTGGGGTTAGGGCTGGTACATTTTGGCATTTTTGGAGTTTCAATTACGTACAAACTGGAATTGTGGGGATAATTTCGACTTGTGGGGATAAAAACACCGAAAAGATCAAAGGGTGCACCCCACAACATACCTCTCATGAGAATGTCCGTCCGTTCAAACTTTGGTTTCCGAGCGATAACTCAAGCAATATTTCAAGGATTGGTTTCATATTTTACATGAAGGAATATAATAATACAATACAAGTCAGATTCGATTTCACTTAAAATCCAAACATTTTCACAGGAGTTATGGTCCCTTTTTGACTTAGCTCTCGGGGAGGCATTCGTGTCCTCCGGACACATTTCTAGTTTAAATTAGAACTAAAATAGTGAACTTTCAGTTGAGCCTCATATTAATATTTTGCCTAAAGCATTTATTTCAACATTTGTTTTCGTACTGTATGAATTACGGGGCATCTTTTAGTACGATGTAATGCCACGTTGTGATATATATAAATATGAACAGATGATACCATCCTTTCGAATATGTGATATCACTCAAGTGAAAATATTTTTTTGACTGTCTCAAAGTATGGTCTGGTTGGGACATTGACCATGTACAATGTTGATAAAATTATTAATAATTATTCCATCTTACATTCACACTGTGTGGTAGCACTGTACGCAAAAAATCAACGGTGTTTACAAGATGGCGGACGGATAAATGTTGTGAGGTAGGTGTCGTTTGTTTTTGGTTCAAACTTTTTAAATACGACGTCCTCTACACAATAGTATACATCAAATGAAAGAACTTTAAAACGGCAATCGGCGGCTAATAATCGTTTTTTATCAAATCACGCCGTTTACACAAAATCAGTATCTGAACATCTCGTGTTGAGTTTTTTGAAAAACGAAGCGAGGAAACTGAACAAAACCGACGATTATTCCGTTAAAATGAATGAATCGACAAAAATACTTGTCCACGTGTATGGAGAATGTAAAGCTCCTCACGTATATCCATTATTTCCTCATCAAAATCCCTTGTAGTAGATGTTTTAAAGCTTTTAAATTTTACATACTGTACGCCACGGTGCTAAGTGTAAACATTGTACTGTACGCAACGGAGAAAACAATTTCTATACGCAACGGAGCAACAATTTTAGTCAGAAATCTGTACGCAACGGAGCAGTCAATGAATAGCTTGTTTCTGTGTGTTTAAAAACATGTCTTCTATACATTGTTATAGAAGAATGCATGCACAAACATCAATAACGATACCAGTTTTGGCTCAGTATTATCTATTGACATGTTTCATGAATTTACTAAGTGAATGGCTTTTTGTCGATTACGATTTCAGAATTAGTTGTCCATAACAATTCGGCTAAATTTGTATTTGTCAATTCAACATTGCCATTGTAAATTAGGTTAATTAAGTCTTCTCCGCTGGTCGAGCAGTCTACTAGCAATGACTTTAAACGGATGTCGGATGGTGACAGGTAGGTTCGAATCTCAGGTGCTGCGTGCATTTTTCTAAATTAAAATGATATTTTAAAGATATACGGAGCAAAGACAAGATATTAGCATAGGTTTTCTGCTGAATACTGTTTATATTTTTCATTAGTTATTTTCACATAGATTCTGAAATTTGATAAAATCTAACGTAAGTAAAAAAATAACTTATGAAGATATTGTTTCAATTTTTTTTATGGAAAGTGAAACACATATGATGCGAGTTTATACTGAAACACCAAACGTTATATACTCACTGAAGACCTAACGAGGTCTAAGATATTCACTGTAAAAAAGGAATGTTTATTTGCCCCTTGACGTCAGAAACGTCAATTGACCAAATGACATCAAAATCATGAAAATTGCTTATCCGCTCATTGTAATTATCATAGTTTAATCAATTCACTTTTTTAGCATGTAAGAATGAAAAAACTATCTCATTTTGTCCAGCATTGTAGTAACATAATGCAAGTGATATCGTTCGAAAGTTTGTAATTATTCACTCAGGCTTGCCTTCGTTAGTAATCATATTACTGCGCTTTTGAACCCGAAGCGTGCATTCTTCTTTAACAATGCACTTTAAATTGAAATCAAAGTATAGAAGACACGTTTTTAAACACAGAAACAAGCTATTCATTGACTGCTCCGTTGCGTACAGATTTTTGACTAAAATTGTTGCTCCGTTGCGTACAGAAATTGTTTTCTCCGTTGCGTACAGTACAATGTTTACACTTAGCACCGTGGCGTACAGTATGTAAAATTTAAAAGCTTTAAAACATCTACTACAAGGGATTTTGATGAGGAAATAATGGATATACGTGAGGAGCTTTACATTCTCCATACACGTGGACAAGTATTTTTGTCGATTCATTCATTTTAACGGAATAATCGTCGGTTTTGTTCAGTTTCCTCGCTTCGTTTTTCAAAAAACTCAACACGAGATGTTCAGATACTGATTTTGTGTAAACGGCGTGGTTTGATAAAAAACGATTATTAGCCGCCGGTTGCCGTTTTAAAGTTCTTTCATTTGATGTATACTATTGTGTAGAGGACGTCGTATTTAAAAAGTTTGAACCAAAAACAAACGACACCTACCTCACAACATTTATCCGTCCGCCATCTTGTAAACACCGTTGATTTTTTTGCGTACAGTGCTACCACACAGTGATTCATTCGATTGTGTCATTATAAATAGAACGCATTAAAATGCATATAACCCTTGTTATATATACTTTGAGCATCAGGTTCCTGGATCATATAGCTTGTTGTAGATTACAGGAAAGAATGTTCATACATGATGTATGGTAAAAATATAACTTCATTGTTACAAAACTGCCATATACTTGTATAATGTCAGTGATTCCGATAATTTGGGGTAAGAACATGGTTTATGCGACCTCCAATACGTATCAATTAAAGACATTCTAGGTAAAAATCCGCTTAGTGACCATATGAACGACAACAGAGTGCCTCGGCTTATTTCTGGCTATGCCACTGAGATCTAGTTTTTTTTAAATGGAAAGCACATAGCTATGGAAGCGTATAAGGTACACACGGTGATGTGATCATGTGAGATTTGTAGGACGACATGACGACATATAACTCTGCAAATCGTCATAAAATAGAAAGACAAGTTGTTAAAATATGGTCATGACGTTAAAAAATAACTCTGACTTTACCGGCTTTGAAAATATGTTGGGGCAAATTGAAACATTGTTCCAATATGCCTCGTCACTAATGTTCCATTTTGCCCCATCCATACCGAATGACCTTTGACCCTAATCCATGTGATATCATATAAGAAGAGGCTTTCAACATTATGTTAAATATAAACACAAAACATGAAGTTTCTATTTAGGCTACGGCATTGTGTTCCACCATCAATATAATCGGAAATAATTAAAATAATTACGGAATGATAAAAAATCACTTACATTGCAAAGGAAGTAAAATGCGTTTGTTCTTAACGATGTTCTATTCCAAACCGTGGAAAGGAAGGACTCTGCGTTTTTTCGAATTTTATTGGGTCATATGTGGCTTCACAACAACGATATCTAGTGTTTCATTTTGCCCCATGTTTCATTTTGCCCCGGTCTCCCCGATATAAGCTATTAAGATTACTTTTGATAAACTGGATGTGTACCTTCATGAATTCATGTTTGGCGACCTTGACCACTACAGCCAATGTTTGCTTTTGTTTTGGTTATGTAGTTGAATGAACATTGACTGGATGAACTAGATGCAAATAAATGTATACAGGGAGACCAGAAACCATGCATAGATAAACCAATGTCAATGACCAATACATAAAGGGAGACCAGAAACCACGCATAGATGAACCAATGTCAATGACCAATACATAAAGGGAGACCAGAAACCATGCATTGATAAACCAATGTCAATGACCAATACATAAAGGGAGATCAGAAACCATGCATAGATAAACCAATGTCAATGACCAATACATAACATGTATTGATAGAACAGTAAAACCTGTCCTTCCAACCATCTTTTACAAGTGACCTATTGTCTTTGCGACCGCTCTCGATTCCTCCCGAGAGTTTTTAGCGTTATTTTAACTTAGTTAAGCGACCACCTATGAAACGCAGTTAACGAACTTAACTTTCTGTCTGTATCGAAGTTGCTAAGCGACCGCTGTGTGATGTGTTGTCCTAAATGTGAGATTGTTTGTATCACCTGAACAAAAATAATGTCTGCAAACCGGAACTTTTTAAATTTACAGGAACGAATGGCTGTGATAAATAAACCTTAATTCAGGAGCAAACTCAGAAATTTACTATACGTTCTTCTAAACTATGTTTTATATCAGAACAGTATCTTAACATAATAAATCATTTTTGAATCATTAAGTTAATGGTTAGTGTGAAAAATTACTGTTCTACATGAAAACAGAAACGCTAAGGGAGCGAGCGTTAGCGGTGCTATAATGCATATCATATCTTACTTAACAATGTATAATTATCACGTATAATTTGACAGAGGGATAATTCCACAATGATATATTAACACTCATTGAATGATGATGTTGGCTCCATTACATTTGCGAGGGCTCTTACACATTGTCGATGGCTCCAGCACGTTGTCGATGGCTCAATTACATTTGCAAAAATGTTGAGTATTTCGTTTTGAAGCGAGCTCAGTGAGCTATTTTTTGTGTTGAGATAAAAGGAAAGTTGGGACAATGTAGCATGCACGATTAAATGGTCTAGCATCCACTTCATGGAAAAGAAATCACTCCAGACGTGTCTCCTCGTGAAAGAAAACACACTAGTTGATAATTTCTAAGAGGATTTCTTGTCGAAAATGCATGCAAAATGATGAGAAAATGTTCTGGGTGGCATATCATTTTTCGATTGTGAAAGAACCACCGTTTAGTAGGTAGGGGTGAATGAGTGTTTTCAGGAGAAAGGGGGCTCGTTTCGTCCGTAATTATTATCTTGGGATAGTATTAGTAAAGTATTGCTTGTTTTTAATATACATTTTCTATAGCAAAATGGGACTTTAAAACTATCTGCACCACTGCATTAGGACTGTAACACTGCATTTGTAGGACAGGTTGATAGACAATTGCATTGGTACAAATATTCTACATATGGGGAGATAGTGACTCATGCAAGCGCACAAGCTGGTAACACAGATTCTGAAGTCAAAGTTGCACTTTAATGTAAAGAGTAGAAATAGATCTAATACACCTTGTACACCACACCTTCTGTGCCCTGTATCGATTTTCGGACAATCACTCGAACCGTACTGTACTGTTCTGTGCTCTTCTTGGCACTCAAGAATGTTACTCATATTGAAAATGTTCATGTTTATGTATGCAAGCATTCTTCTAAATGCTAATAATAATGCATGTAATAATGCAATACTTGGAGATTTGGGAAGATTTCCTATGTATATATATGCAGCACAACGGTGTATGAAATATTGGCTACGTATATTGAGAATGCCCGATCACAGACATTTGAAAACTTGTTATAAAATGCTTGTATATTATGACAACTTGGGATATTGTAATTGGATATCTGATTTAAGGTTGAATTTGTACACAAATGAGTTTGGATATATGTGGGAAACACAGGATGATTTTAATCATGACTGCTTTTTATCTGAGTATGTTCAAAGACTAAAGACCAGAATGTGCAGACTTGGCGATTTAATTGTTTTGAATCAAGCAAATTGTTTCATTATGTTCATTACAAAGATTTAGAAGTGCTTAGCTAATTTCAGGAGCTCTTCTCATAGTCTAATGATAGAACATGGTAGATACATTGGATTGTCCTATGAGTATCGTACTTGTCCTTACTGTGAAATAGTTATTGAGGATGAACCACATTTTATGTTTTCATGCCCTTTATACGTTCACAGTACCTTCCTCAACGTGTTCATTCACCCAAAACTATACTGGTGTTTTACAATCTAATGTCCAGTGATAATTTACAGGCTGTTCGTAATACTGTTATATTTATGCATTGAAAGAAAGAGAACATTACCTCGCTGTTTATACATAAAGTATAGCAATTTGTAATAGTATCTGCTTGAATAATGACTGGGTAATTGAATATAATACATATGTTGTTTATATTATGTATACTAATATGTACATGTTTGAAATATCTTGATGTACTTGATGATATTATTAATGTCATATTATGCATTTTTATATGTCGTTTGTGTATGGGCCGGAGGCCTTTTTGCGCAGTAAACTTTGAAACTTTATATTCCTTCTGTTCTCCAAAGTATGTCTTATGTCATCATAGTTTGTATGTACATATTTATTATAAAACATGTATGTTTTAATGCAATAATCATTTTAAGTTGGAATTCCATATCATACCAAATGAATGCACTTGTGCATATGGAACAATTTTGGTCAATTTCCGTAAGTAGTCTCCCTTTCGAGATCGAGCTGATTAAGCTGATACCAACTATTGGATTGTTTCCCTTTAGGTCATCTGATAGAACACATGATACTGGTCAAAATTTACCGTGTCACCAATATAGCCCCAGGAAATTGATAGGCAATAAAACCGCGGGTGGTATTATACAAGCTTGTAATATACGTAATTATCTGTGTATGAACATCGATAGTATAATGTACAACAGAGAAAATGCCTGCATAGTTGGCAAGTAAAGATGTTAATGCAGTTATAGAAAAAATATTTTTTTTTTTTATTGATTTTTTTTAAATCCGAAAATCCATGATTATATTATTTTATTAATTTGGTTGTTAATAGCGTTTTACAGCACGAGAACCAATTTTCTTAGTACAAGTATTCGAAAACGAAAGTTTGTATGCATGTAAAATTTAATATAATTTATGTGTTGCTTATTGTGTCTTAGCCATAAAATGAGTAAAACATTGATAAATTAATATGTCGTGTATGACTTTGAAATAGAAAGACAATTCGGATTTTGATCCATTAATCATTAACACCCAGAATTAGCATTAAGTTACACTGGCTGTGTGTAATAAGAATATTTAAACATAATCTAAATAGTCTAGAACAAAGATCGAGGACTTATATATGTAGTTGTAATTGTTTCTTGAACAATTTCCTCAAAGTCAAAATCCTTCTCACTTCACGCGTACGTGAAAATATGAGGAACATAATGTACAAACAATGGTATAAAACTCTTAACAAAATCAAAATACTGACTATCAATATTTACATGATGCTCAATATCAAAGATATCTAAATAAAAAATTATCGCTTTTTAAATGGCGTATTTCGCACCTTTTCGAAACAACAATCAGAAGACCTGCTCAATTCTAATTGCATTAAAACTGTTAATCGACTTTGTGAATAAAGTGAAACTGAAAACTATTTACATGTGTATGTCAGTTCGTACTAAAATAAAGCGCAGAAACAATCATGGTGAATAATAAAGATTTTGGTACATGATTTATCAAAATTAAATATTAGAACTGTACGTATCATAAACACTCGTTTAATCATTTAAAAATATAATGCTTTAAGTTTTTACAAAAAAAAATGAAAATTTCTGTTTAAAATGATTCACTCTTGAGATATTTACTACCGCAGTAGAATTTGTATTAACTTTATAAAAAATACTCAAAACTTTCCTTACAGTAACGCCATAATTGTCTACTGGAATCATCAATTTACAATATCTTATCTTATTACAATAGAATTATGGAACTGAAATTGTATTTTAGACTTAGTATAACAGCTCATCGCCACTACAACATACACAAAACTATGAGTACATGAAATAAAATTTAATGCAATTATTTAATAAATAACAATTCAGTACATGTACAATGGAAAGAAATATTAGATCGTATCAAGGGCATATATATATATACATACATACATACATATGTATATAAGTCCTTGATCGATATAGCAAATAAATACGGTATTATCACGATTTTTATTGATATATTGTTTCATGCATCTTTTCAAATTCACAAGAACTTAAATTTACGTCTACAAGGGACTTTCTACCATAAAGCTGTTTAAGGATATATCTACATTCCAATGTGTATAAGCCACCCGCTGTGCTAATTTTGTACATGCATCGGTAAACATCGGCCAAACGGAAATTACCGAAGATCGAGCTCAAACTAAAGCAATATTTGTCCAAACATGGTGTTACAAATCATTAAAAATACTGTACAAGATGTATATTTATTTCATTTTGGTTTATATCATTTTACGGGAAAAGAATTTCTCTAAAATGTCATATGTGGTAATTTATTGGCAACTTATGAATTGTTTGTCAATTTTTAGTCTGAAATTTGGCAAAAAATCATTTTCTTCAATATTTACATAGAACATAGAGTAAATTTTGAACCGTTTTACCTATTTCATACAAGTGCAAAAATACTGCCCAAGATAGATAGTTATTTTAAATTAAATTACACCATTTGAACGGTAATGATTTTATCTACAATGTCATATGTGGTAATTTATTGGCATTTACCGAATAAAGATTTTATAGCAAGTTTTAAATTATTTCCCTATATAATCTATATAGAGTTAAACTGGGCAATTGTTATCTGATTGTGGTTTATCGAGTCATTTCAAGGGAGATAACAACATCGATTAAGACGATTATTTTTCAATATTGTTCCATATGGCGCGAACTATTTTTTTATTTAAGATGCCAAATTGTTGTTCGGGACATGGAAATAACCTCAACACAATGAAAACTTAATTGAATAGGTATAAAGACGCAGAAAAAAATGCTATATTAATGTTTTCCTCATATAGCGAAAAATCGTCTGAAGCGAGTTCGCTATAATGGTTGTCACCTGTAAATCTTTAAAGGGCGACAGTCCAGTTATGCACTTTTGCCAATTATTCGATTTGCTTCCCTTCATTTGGACATCGTTTTATATGGTTCATGTTCGGAATGTGTGGATGATTGGATTGGGTATTAAATACATAACAAAAGAAAGAATGTGCGATAAATACATGCATAAAAGATGTTTGCTTTAATGAATAAGAGGGATTCGTGAAGCACGTTTTTATCCGGAGTTCACGAAATGTGTTGATAGACAATTGTTTGTATTTATACAAAGTCTTCTCTATTTAATTTATTGGCGTGCTGTATTCAAACTGATTTCTATGACGTCAAACATACCATGTTTTCATAAATCGTACTATAGTCCGACAACGACCTGTGAATGATCAAAGATCAGCTAAGTCCATTTTGTAGGGTGAGTGGCTTTTCGGAACGTTTCGTAGGTTTCCGTAATATATAAATATCATTTATTTGACCGTCATAGCTGAGACTAAGTGCGTAGCGCGATCGGTAAAGGCGCCAACTGTTTTACTTTTGAAGCCTGGTAGTCAAAATGCTATGGGTTCGAAACACATATGAACGTTTTTCCTTCCATTTTTGTTTGATATTTGGCATTTTATTATTGCAAAATTATATTTCAATATTTGGAATGAATTTCATATATATTTTATTTAATTTCATTTTAGGTAATTTCATGAAATTTCAATTACTGCGTTCATTAGCAGTATCTGTACTTGAGCCACTGTCAGAATCTAATAATTTGCTTTATTATATGAAGTTATATAACATGACATCATCTACATACTTAGGAACATTATTTGAACAGAATTTGATTTTGATTGCATATGATATATATACCTTTCAAAACATAAATGCACCGAAATCACGAGCAATGCATTATTTGAAAAAAATAGTGGCAAGATTAAGGACACGAAAAACACAATTCAGTTACTAGTGCGGCGCACTGATTTCAGGACAACGTAGCTAGGCCTTTTACAGTGGTCTACAAATGTAAGAGGCCAACAGTGGCCTACAAATGTAAGGTCGTGTTTAGTAATGTACTTGGTCATTGTATTATTTATCCCTATTTTAAAGAATGGAACAGTCCATGACCTTCCGTCACGACTCACTGCTCGATTTCTATCTATAATTTGTGTAACCGAAAAAGGGACAAAGTGAACACGCTGTTTACGTGTAGGTGTTTGCGATTTTTTGTGTTAAAAATGTGTTAACAATCGTATCACACTGAAATTACATTTTAGGTTAGTTGCTGGGACTCGGTTTTTTATCTATGTCATTTTAATATCTTACATTCAATGTTATGAATAGAAAAACAGTACACATTGTCAACAGAACTTCGTGAAACAATTACATTTGTATATCTACAAATATGTCTATTATATATATAAATATCTGTATAATTTTTATCTATTATATATAGATACTCAAACTGTAGAGAAATGAAATCAAGTGTTGCCAATATTTCCAAAATCTTTTCAAGAGTCATACAAACTAACTGTGACCATATTCACCTCAATATTTATAATAAGAGTTTGTGAAATATATGAGTTTTTGTTGACAATAGCATGGGGTTACCTATTTTGGTACTTAACCACAAGCGACAGTTTAGAAATGATGTCGGTGAGATATGTATATACATGTAGATATATATAGTCGGTGATACATATAATGTTGGTGATATATATATATATATAATTATATACTATCGTTGATATACATGTATGCGTTTTTGATACATAATGCAGAAGGTTGTTTCTAGTAATTGCATTTTGACATTAGAATCGTACCTTATTACATTCTCTAAAATTACCCATTTTTACTAACTCACAAGTTCACAACATTTGTTGACTGGCTTAGGTAATTCAGTGATGATCAGCCTTTGACATCTAATTTATCAAATACATTTAGTCTCGGAAATACTATCAAACATGTGAACAAAAGGCCATCCTTGAGAAAGACATACTGTACGGAGGTAATTTTGGTCTAAATGATCAAAAACGTTCTTAAAGAATGGCATATCTACAGGTGACCTCTATTGAGAGGTGGCCGCAATCACGGGTTTGACTGTACTAATGAATGTTACATTTCATCAAATTCCGACAGTTATTTTTTTCACGGAGAGGTAAACGTCTAACCACCAGTCAGTATCATTAAGCGACTTTGTCGGCTACAATTGTGGATACAGAGTTGAATAGAACCATTGAACCTCTGTATGCCAGATGGACAGCTTCCTCAGTTGTTCAGGTCACGTGTGTAATTATAAGTCATATTGATGAGGGGCTAGTGGTTACTAAGCAGAAACCCTTACTACGTAACCACTGAGGTCCCTTTATCCACGCATCATCAGCGCTATCTTTAATTATAGCATGCATTATGAAAGAACGAGTAATGTTAATCCTTGTTTTTTCATAATGAATAAAGTAAGAGTAATAATTGTCCAAAACGTCAGCATTATTACAACACATGCCATTCACTTTGACTTGCTGGTAAGTACCAGCATTAAGCGTGGAGAAGATATGAATCATTCATCCTGTGTTCGATTTTAACACATCATTTAATTTTATGCCTACCTAATATTAAGAGCCGAAGATGAAATTCTCATTCAGCCATTATTGGTACATTCAGATGACGGGTTACTGCATTGAAATTAAAAGATACATAATGCGCATGAACCATGGCACAATGTTGTTTATAACTCTAGATATGTTAACATGTTTATGTAATGAAGTCCTAAATATATATAAGGGAATTAAGTTCATGAGTTTTATAAACAATTTGACTCATACAGATCTCTTGAAGTTAGCGTCAGCAGACTGTGCGTACAACAGTCAGGACACAGGCAAATCAGTCAGCATCAGATAACATCAACTACAGTCAGCATCAAATTACATCAACTTCAGTCAGCATCAGATAAAATCATCATCAGTCAACAGCAGCTAACATCAACTACAATCTATATGTTCATCAGATAACATCAACTTGAGTCAAAAGTAGCTAACATCAACTACTGACAAGATCAGATAATGCCAACTATACAGTCTACATCAGACAACATCAACTACAGACAACATCAGCTAACATCAACTACTGTCAACATCAGACAACACAAACTACAGACAACATCAGCTAGCATCAACTACTTTCAACATCAGACAACACCAACTTCAGTCAACATCAGATAACATCGTATACAGTCAACACCAGCTAACATCAACTACAGACAATATCATATAACATCAACTACAGTCAACACCAGATAACATCAACTACAGTCAACATCGTATACAGTCAACACCAGATAACATCAACTACAGTCAACATCGTATACAATCAACACCAGATAATATCAACTACAGACAACATCAGATAACATCAACTACAGACAACATCAGATAACATCAATTATACACTCTACACCAGATAACATCAACTTCAGTTTACATCAGATGATATCAACGTCAGTCTGCGTCAGATAACATTAACTACATCTATTACAGACAACATTAGATAACATCGTATCCAGTCAACACCAGATAACATCAACTACAGACAACATCAGATAACATCATCTACGGTGTACATCAGATAACACCAACCCCAGTCACCATCAGATAACATCTTATACAGGCAACATCACAACACCAAATCAGTCAACGTCTGATAACATCAGTAGACATACTGTTTGATAACGTATCATGTTTCATGTGGTTCTTGTATTGGTAATTTCAATGCATATTGACGTTCTGTCTTTCTATGCTTTTTGGCAGGTTGACCGTCTGAAAATCAACAGAAAACATCAGCACTTTGTGGTCTGGGCATAGCAATAGTCGCGTAAATTTGTGTACAACAGTTCAGAGAAAGGATTAGAAATAAACATACTTTAAAGAATATGGAAAAGTCATCTCTATAATGACACTTCGGCATGGTAGAAATAATCTACTTTAATTTATATTCTCCGTTCATGACGTGGGTTATCTTCATTAGAAGATCCAGAGACGGATCCAGGATTTCAGACCAGGGGAGCGTAATATTTAGGGGAAAAGACAGAACGGGTGCGGGTGTCCTCCACCGCGAAACGTTTTAATTTGAGAAGTGTTTGTTTGTTTGTTTGTTTGTTTGTTTGTATCGGCTTCACGTCCCCTTTCAACAGTCAGATTCATAATTATGAGGCGAACAATTCACCTAACCATCGTTCCTGGAAAGAACCAGTACTAGGTTCCTATCCTCCGTCAGCAACTGTCTACTTTCTCACATAAAGAGTCATGGTCGGTTGCGGGGCTCGAACCCACGACCCTCTATCAGTGAGAGGTTACGGTGATTTGAAGTCAGGGACCTTAACCACTTGACCACGGAGGCGGGTCCAATTGGTCGATGTTGTGCTAGAAAACCCGATCGAAAGGGAAAGGTCTGGGCGCTTCAGAATTGAATAATTGAATGCTTTTTCGTTGTATGATATTGTATTTCTATCTATGGCCGATGAATTCTGCGGGGGCGCTTGTTTCACCCCCATACTTGAATCCGCCTCTGGGATCTGTCATCATTACCTCGGTGAAACCACTTGTGGACAGCAGATTTATAAGTAGGAGAAACTGGGGAACCAACTTCAGTCCGAAAGCTAACTGCTATCGTTCTGTAATAGCGGTCGCATTATCAAGCTATCATGATGGGAGTTCCCGGTGGCGAGGGTAAACAAACTCGTTTCATATGAAATCGGGGTGTCCCATTATTACTTGGGATTTTTTCATCAACGATAATGGCAAGAAAATGTAGTACATGTTTACGTTGTCTCGATTTTGTTCTTTATTGTGCCTGAATCAATCATTTTACTCATTACTGAATGAAATAAGCGGAAGATTGTTCAAGTTGAAATTAGATACACCCCTAATAAAATGTAATATATACGTAGTAACACTCGTACAATCAAGGGAAACAGTCTGAATCGTGTATTAAAAATTGCACAGCATAAAACGGTGATTCAACGTACATTGACAGACAAGCAGCATATAATGGGACAGTCACGGCGTTTTTCTAGTAATGACAAAATGTTTTCGTATAATGTAAAATGAACAGGACATTTTTTGATTGCACATCAGTTTAGTATAATTATATTCACAGCACACAAAAGATGTGCTCATGTTTTAGGCACCAAAATTGGCATAAAAAATTCAAAATGAACAGCGCATGAAGGCAAACGCTTATCAAACAAGTTTGTGAAACACGGATACCCCTAAAGGCACACTGGATAGTTTGACCTTGACCTTTGATCCCAATATCAAATTATCAATAGGGGTCAATTACATACGATGGCCAATATCACAACCAAATCAGACGAGCTTAGGCCAAATAGGTGTCTAGTTATTGCCCGGAAAAAGTTTAGTTACGGACGACCGATCGACCGACCTACGGACCGACCTACCGATATGTGCAAAACAATATCACCTCTTTTCTTCGAAAGGGGGCATAATGACGATAAATGGTCATTCATAGAAATAGCAAAGCAACTTAATACAATTAACAAGTACTTGTATATGATATAGTAAATTGGCGGCATCATGTGATGGCATATTCATGACGTATGATGACAAATAGTCACCCAATAAGACAATAGTTTTAAAATGTCTGTGGAATATGCCGTCAGAAATGTAGGAGTTCTGCACAAAAGAGTATTTCGTTATGATATATGCACAAAATAAACAAATAACCATAAATCCGCCTAAAAATCCAATCACAAGATCTGGAATATATGTGCTGGGTTTCTTGGTGTAAATGATCCCCTTCTCGAATAAGTGTTTGAAATGTACTCGTACATACATGTATATAAAAAGTAGCGGTATTGGCAGTGTTTTATTCACTTACCGAGTTCACTAAAAGTATGTTAAATGCGCTTTAAAACACTTTTTAATACACTTTGTAGCCCAGATAATTAATGTACTTTCAGAACACCCTAAGTGTTTAAAAAGCGCTTTTTTGGCTACAAAATAATAAGTGCATTATAAGAGCTTTTTCCATAAACCAAGTTCATTAAATGCACATTAAATGTCCTTAAAAAACACTTCTGGCCAAAATGTGGGGTTTTTTTCCAGTGAATTAATGTACAGTTGTAACGTGTTTCACGTCGTATACCGAGCGACTATGGCCTCAAATATGAAGAACGGCTTTATAAACAACAGACTGAATTAAACAATTGAACAAATACAATGTTCATGTACATACATCAATTTTCCTCAGGGACTACTTTGTCCGTATGATTGTCTAACTAAACATAAATAAGCACTATATATTTACATGCACACGATCAATTTATGAATCAATGGTAAGTACGACACACGTATGTTCAAAAGACACAAAGACGTTTGTAAAATGTTAAAATGTAGTTTGAAGTAAAACATTAGTTGGAGTTGCCCACGACCCGGTACTGGTATTAGGGAATAGAAATCTCTATCATGGTACATATGCCGCAATCAAGAGGATCTAACCCTTACGTACACTGCCCAAAAGTCCCGGACACGCACCAAATGCAATGCACAATAAAAAAACAAGAGATAACTACGACCCGGTACTGGTACTAGGAAGTAGAGACATCCGTCATGGTACATATGCCGCAATCGAGATGCTCTAGTCCATATTCACACAGACCAAAGTCCCAGATATGCACTCGTACAAAAATTAATAATACCATAACTATACAAGTTAAATGTTTGTACGGCGCAAAATCGCATCCGGCAATTCAATACTAAAATGTGGCCTATGTAGCATTTTTTATCAGGATGTGCGAAGTTTCAGATCAAACGAATTTGTTATTTTGACTTAACTGATCCCGAAACTAAAGTGATCATCTACTCCATCAAAAATACAAGCCGTTGATGTTTCATGAATCTCATGAATCTGTTCACATGGTTCTAAAGTTCACGAGGTACTCTATATGTAGTCCCTGTTTCCACCCTAAAATTAAAATCAGGGGAAACTATCACCTCGATGTATCACCCGTTGCAATATCTGCTGGAATGCATATACAATATTTAAATAAAGTCTCCAAAAATAATATACTCCGTTGTCTGAGGGTACGTTGTCGTAAAAACCTGGTATAACGGTCCCAAACATAGATTTTCAACTGTAAAGTGACCATCTATATCGAACCACAAAGTGACCGTCTATGTCGAACCAATTAAGTCATCATTTCTCACCTGATCGGACATTTTTTGTATTGAGCTCCGAAATCGATATTTAATTAACGACTATTGCGTAAACAAGTCAGTGTCCACGCTCGCGATTATAAAATTAGTCTGTGTGAATATGTTTATAATGTTTTGTTTATTTGCGACATGTTGCTAAAATAAATACATCGAAACGTATAAATACCGTGTTCCGTATCTTATAACACGATTAAATGATTATTACAACACACCGATAATAAACACAGCGAATTTCTCTATTAATTTATACATCGAAGTTCATTTAGATCGAACAATTTTTCCTAAGTCCTTTGATATAAAGAGTTTCGGCTGCATTTATTGACAGATGGGCAGATTCATTCCCGTCGTTGTTTATCGAGCTCGCTCCATTCTTAGACTATAAATAGCGACTGCGTCATCAAGCTAACACTAGTTGGTGTGAGTAACACGTGACCTCGCTCTATTTCTGTTTTGTTTATATCACGTGATGACCATTGCGGATATTTCGGAATATTTCGGGCACTGTCACTAATCTGCTTCGCGCAAGAAGTTACGATTTTGCATTGCCACTTAAAAACAAGCATTCCAGAGTGTACGGCGTTGTATCTATGCAATGGGAATAGAAACCTCGTTCATGGTACATACGCCGCAATCCGGAGGCTCTAGTCCATATAATCTCTTAAGACTAAATTCAGCAATTGGGAGAAAATCTCTATCATGGTACATTCGCCGCAATCAAGAGTATTAAGCTCCACAAATTACCGATCAGTCTCAGAAATTAATACATACCTTCCATCTAATGATACTACCACTCCGGATGTTACCCAGCAGACTGACTATTGTTCCGAGAGCGCATGCTTTTTATAAGTAGCGAGCCAGTGAGATTTGATTGGCTAATTAGAAGGCTAGTATAAAAACAGTCAAACGAATAATTGAATGTTGCGGTCGTCTCCACGAAATGAATTAATGCATTGAACACAAACTAAAGCATTTTTTTTTTTAAATTATTTCATATATCTATTTTTTTCCTTTACGAAGGCTGATTTCTTTACACAGTTAAGTATTTAAAAGTGCTTTTTGGCTACAGAAAATGCGCTTAAAATGCACTAAGTGTACTAAAAGCGCCTTTCCGATCACAAAATATGCTTCTTGTCCAAAGAAAACGCTTATTGCAATAGAAGTGCATTTTTGGCTAAAAACAAGTTTCCTCTCAAACTGCCATTTCTAGAAATTTTATAAAACCAAAAGTTACCATATCATACCAAATCTGTTCGCACCACAAATTTCAATTGATCCGTACTACTTGTCTGTAATGGTCCCATGTTTCTACTATATATAAGAATAAATGAAAGACAATTTCTGCTGGGGTTCTTGGTGACAAGTCTGTGAAAGTTTCGTCAAAGTCCTTTGAGAAATGTAGGAGGACTATCATAGACGAAAATTGATTTAGGACACACATAGAGTCTGTGAAAGTTTCGTCAAAACCCCATGATAAATGTGGGAAGAGTATCCTAGAAGAAATTTAAGAAGTCTTTAAAACATAATGACGCCGTGACCTTAACCTTTAACATGAAAATGCACAGATCCTGTACAGGTTGCAATGAGGAACAACCATATGAAGTTTGATGATTGTATGTGGAAGCGCTTTGATTATAAAGTCAATGTTAAAGTCTGGTACAGACAGATAATCGGTCATAAAAATGAACAGGCCAAATTCAAATTGCATGTCAATATATGATATATTCGTATTTATTCACAGCATAATATGTTTCTAGTTATGTTTAGACAGCTATTGCGTTCCATAGTTTTCCGTAATGGCATGATTGCGAAATCACGTGCTGGGGATTTAAAGTTGCCTTGTGTTTTGTATGTTTGGTTTTATTTTCGTGACATTTTGGTTCAAACTCGGAGATCTAATGTGAACACTTTTAATGTTGATTGTGCATAAAATACAAAATAATGATATCATTAATGTAATATATTGATCAAGCCGAACTTAAATCTAGTTCACACCTTTTGACACAAAGATTACTTTCGACAGGCAACTCAGGTTGATCTAAGTCATCGATTGAATTGTAGATTTCGGATTCTAGGTGTGTAATTACGAGTTTGCGTGATTAAGGGACTAATTCATTACTTTGCTTATGTCATAGTTCTCGTATATAACAATTCGGATAACAGAATATAGTTTTAATTTAACTATACATTTGTAGGAAAAATTTAGAATAAATGAGTGACAGACTGGTTCTCAAAGCCGGGAACCACGTCGAAAAAATTGTAGCTGAGGCAAAACATTGACAATTTTGCAAATTGTTTTGGATGTCTTGGTGTTTATATTGAAGTTGAAGCTTTATATGACAATAAGCATGAAGAATAATGTGTACTGCGTCGACGAACACAAGGGTTATGTGAAAATGTTGGAAATGGAATAAGATACGAGGTGTTTTCGAAGGTACCTGTGAGCTATTTTCTGACGAACATTTATATCTTGTAGTATATAATATTGTTGGCGTGGAAAAAATATTTTTCCAAAACGGCTTATTTTAGGTTTTATGGATAGATATGATAAGTTTATGTGTTGGGATTGACAAAAATACAAATATTTTGTTTCTTTAGGGCTCCTAACCCCAAGTGTCTGTGTATGTACATACACAGACTCACTTACTACATTATATAACTGATAGAAACTTTCCTGCATGTACATGTTCACCAATACACATGTATATATTTACCAATTACTCAGTTACTAATGTGAACATATTGTTGATAATTAGTTCATTATGACTTGTCATATATAACTGAAAGATACTTATTTGTCTTAACTGCAATTACACAAGAACATGTATGAGTGTCTTGTACACTCATAGCGCTTACTATTTGTATGATCTACTTAACTATTTGTGATTTGTACATGAATGCCAGTACTAAATTATTTGTGATTTGTACTTTATTTGCAGTACTGAATTTGATTTGAATAATTAATTCACCATTGAATTTCAGGACAACGCAACGCACAATAACATCTTAACTAATTTGTCGTTTTCGGTTCTCGTATGTGTCCATGCATTTTTGAATGGGAAGTGCTGTCTTCCGAAAATTCTTACTATTTTGCTAAGTTGGGCCTAGTGATTGTATATTTGTCAACATTTGAAGACTTGTAGTTTGAATAACTCTTTTTGTGGATAAGTATACTTTTTATTCCTTATATCATACGCCGTACATACGTATGTAAAAATATGACTATGACATTCATAGCTGTTAAAAACTTACCTACATGTATAAGTCTACCTATGAATATTTACCAATTGTTCTACTCCTAACTTGTATATGTTTTTTGATGATAAGATAATATTACTTGCATTAATTTCTCAAAGATAAATGTTCGTCTTAATCATTCATATAAGGTACTTTCTAGTTAGTACTTAATGTATGTTATTTGTACTTTATTCCAGAACTAAATTATATGTGATTTGTACTTAAATACATGTGATTGGTACTTCATTCCATTGAAAGCTGATTTACCATTGAATTTCAGGGCAAAGCACCACACCATGATTTCTAAGATGAAATGAGTTTTTGTGCTCCTCTGTTTCCATGCATTTTCTAGTGGAACGTGCGAAAATGTGTTTGTTACTGTGCATAGTGCGAAGTGTTTTTGCTTAGTGAACTATGCATAGTGTTTGTGCTTAGTAAAATGTGCATAGTGTTTATTTTTAGTGAAATGTGCATATTTTTAGTGTTTGAGCTTAGTGAAATATGCATAGTGTTTATGCTATGTTAAGTTAGTGAAATGAGCATAGTGTTTGTGCAAAGTGTGTTATATATTTGTGATTAGGAAATAGGAATTATGGAATATATATATTGGAATTATTAGGATTTTACGAAGTAAGTGGAATTTCTTGTACACTGCATTTAACTGTTACAATGATAGGCCCCCGCCCTCACATAATTTAACTTCACATGCACTATTTTTAGGATTAGGAATAAATTATTATTTTGAAAATTTGAACTACATGTAATTGTTATTTTTCGTAAATACCTATGGTTCAATAAGTTAGGACATTTTCTAATCAAATTATGATACGATACATACATGCGTGTGTTTCCTTTAAGTGTCATGGTATTCATTAATTTAGTAGGACGGTTATAAACCAAATCGTTTTCCAGAAATAGAAAAAACGTGCGAGTCGGGTTGTTTTCAATTTAGTACTGTACCAATAAAATGAATCAGTTATCTTGGGTGTTAATGAACATAGCCACGTTCCTGGTATTAAAAATAAAGAGATATGTGAAAGTTTGTTTCTTAACACTTTTAACGGAATAAAGTTCATATATAGTTTTCATAGAATAAAGCCATGTTAAATGATGTCTGGAATCAAATAATGTCCATGAAATAAAACAAAACGTCACCTTTTTATGCTGACATATAATTCTAAATATGTAATTGCGTACCTTAAAAGCACTTAAGACCTGTAACAGGTTAACTTCTTATTCTCAAAGATATTGACAACTTAGGTCGGTTTATTAATCAAACGCATACAATAAAATTAAGATGATTGGAATGTACTAGGTACAAGTTAATTTTAGATTTTAACAAATAAACTTCCAAATGTTTAGTGTTTCATTATATGTATAATATTATGTAAATAAAGATAGCGGCTAACAAACATGATTTAATGATTTTGACCAACATCTTATATTCCAAAAAAAAAACAAAAAAAACAGAGACATGTAAGTCTTTAGTGGGCCATCCACGTACAATACTGTATGTGTGTAATAAAACAGAAATGCGCACGGGTTGTTTACATAATGTAAATGTTCCGTTCATACTATTAAGTAAATTCATGTTCATACTTAGTTATTAAACACAATTGAAGTACACACAGGATTTTTATATAGATTATGCCAATTTTACACAATTTAAATATATACTGGTTTGTTTACTTTAAGTTCCGTTCAAATATTAATATATATGGTCATTTTTGCAATAAATCATATGCGTAATGTAAAACTAAAATGCGCACGGGTTGTATACATAGTGTTCCGGTAAAATGAATAAATTGATATTCATGATTAATGATCAAATGCAAATGAATTACACGCGGGATTCAAATATAAACACACTTTAATTACTCATAGACGCATTAATTAGTGCATTTGGTCAATATACTATCTTTGGAACAGGTACATAAGAACGGCAACATAAGAACCACACATTTTTATGAAATAAATGGCCATTTTGATATTTTGTTCATGCAACCAATATACATAATGGAATACATGCAGATTCACGGTGATATTCACTAACATAGTATTACGTTATCAGCCGAATCATGTAAACAAATGGATACAACATCGTTCGATACACAATCTATTGACGAACAACGTTTACTTCAAAATTAGAATGATTTTAAATGTTATATTCTTAGCATGAATATGCATAGCACAAGTTGTTAACAAGATATTCTCATCATATCAGCTCATAATATTGTTCACATTCATATTTTCAACACAGTTGTGAACATTTGTGCAGCCAAATCTTTTTAAATGAATTATTGTGCGCGGTATATTCTAAAATATGAGTAAAGGCTTGTGGTCTAAATATTTTTCTCATTATCAAGCATAATACTAGTTAGTCTATATTTATAAGACGTACGAGCAATCTGATCATGGTTTTGCTATTTCATCTATTGCACATTCGTGTTTTGCAACACAGTTAAAACATTTTTGAAGCCAAATCCTTCTAAATGAATTATTGTGCACTGTAAATATTAATTATAAAATATGAGTAATGGCTTGTTGTTTACTATTTTTTCTCATTATTTAGTTGAAAATTCTGAGTATAAAACACAAACAAATGCAAACTATGCAATACACAGTGTCAGCTATATTAACTTGTCGTAAAATACGTTAATTTCTTTATTTCTGCTCTGTTAAAATAAAATTTTGCGTTTAAAAACAAGTCATAATTTACGCGTGAAATACGCAAACAATCCCGCGACAAAAAATCATTTGTTCTCGGAAACTTTTAATATTGATGCATTCAAATCAATCGAAATGAATCATCGCATGCCCTCGATATATGTCAAATACAGGTTAATGATAAAATAGATACATTCATATGAGGAGTAAAGATACTCGCAGTTTAAATATATGCATTTTACATACTATTGTAATCCACGCTTTTTATAGCATTATATTCTCTATTATCAAATGATAAATATGGTATTTTTGCTTGAAAACACTAAATGCAATAAACGCGGTTTGTGACAGTTAAATACTAAATACAAACCAATACACAATTTGGTAAACAAAAATATACACATGTCGTTCCATACATAGTCAATATACAATGATTCCGCAATATTTGCATATTGCGTAGGCTTAAATGTCTTTATTGCGAGTTGATAAAATCAAATTTTGTATTTATAAAATAATAAGAATTTATCCGTGTAATATGCCAACGAACCAGTGACATTGATTTTCTTCTTAGATATTTTAACATTCATGCAACCGAATCAATTCAAATAAACTATTGCGCACGATATAATATCAGGTGTAAGTTAATTTCATTATTCAAGATGTCCGGATAATCAGTAAAATATACATAATAAAAGTATGCAAAGCGCGCTTGTTGTGTACAAATTATTCTCCGGACCTCGGATACCCAGCATTTTTGTCATAGATATTGACCAATTTGATAGTTTTTCAAGAAAACGGATTAAATTACACAATACTCAGTGTCCGTTATATAAACCTGTTGTGTAAGACGTTAATTTCTTCATTAGATCTGTTAGACATCAAATATTACTTTTAAAAAGATTTTTTTCTGTGACATAAATTCATTCTGTTCTTCGGTGTAAACAGTTTGGCGTGTAATTTTCGAACATTTAAGCATATAAATAAGCAGCTACGTATACACATTTTATTCAATACATACTTTGGCCGTCAGCTAGGTCAGTTTCATTATTCGCTACATGCATAATAATCACTAGAATCAAATAATTTCATAATTTTAGTGAAGGAACGTAACGTGTATGTGGTTTACAAATTATTCTCATTTCGTATGAAAAAACACCCGAAGCTCATCACATTGAAACTTTGGCCGTGTGTTAGGTCATTTCAATATACATGAATATTAATTTTTGATATGAAGATAAAAATCAAGCAATTGTCCGTGAAATACGTGAATATTCTTTCATCTATTGCATGTAAACAAACCGATACACATTTCGGCCGATATATAGACTATTGGGAATGATAGTTTATTCCAAAATGTATAATTAAATTTCAATTATATCAATTGTTTATAATTCAATTGTTTGTACAATAAATACACGAGATGCGCGACATGCATTTATTCTTTTCTACATGTATGATATCATTTGAGTATTATAAGTTTATAATTTGCGCAAGACAATCATAGCGCATACGTTATTTACATATTATTCTCATTTCTTATGTAAATGAATACACGAAATCCTGCATATTAATACTCTGGCCGTGTGCTAGGTCAGTTACATTATTCGACAAGTTCAGTTCAACTTGATTAGTTGATTAATAGCCATAATTGATTTCCAAAGACAAATTAATTACACGCGGGATTCTTACACCGTGAATTGAAATAGTCGCTGGTTTGTTTAATATAATTTCCTTTCAAATATTCATACATGTATGGTCATCTTTGCACTAAATTATATGAGTGTGATAAAAACTGAAATGCGCATAATGTTCCGTTCATATCCATAATTAATAATTGAACATAATTGAAGTACACACGGGATTCTAATTTTAAATACACGTTGGTTTGTTTACATTTAGTTCCGTTTAAATATTGAAATATATGGTCTTTTTGCATAAGATCATTTGCGTAATGTACAACTAAAATGCTCACGGGTTGTGTACATAGTGTACCGGAAAATGAATAAATTGATATTCATGATTAATAATACAAATACACGCTGGTTTATTAACTTTAAGTTATGTTCAAATAAGACATTAATATTCATAATTCATAATCAAACACATTGAATGCACGTGGTATTCTTGCAAAATTGAAGTAAAAGTCAATTTTTTGGGAAGATAGTTTATTCCAAAATTTAGAATGCATTTCAATGATATCTTGTTAGTCCAACTAATTGTACACTGCAGATGATATCGAGACATTTTTTGCGCTTGCCGATATCAGAATATAGATGAAATAGCAAAATCAGGAACGGATTGCTCGTACGTCTCATAAATGTAGACTAATATCTTGCATGTTCAAAAACGCGCGCGACTTGCATTTATTATATTCTACATGTATAATACCATTTGAATCTAATAAATTCATAATTTGCGTGAAACAAACGTAGCGCATATATACGTTGTTCACATTTTATTCTAATTTCGTATGAAAATGAATACACGAAACCCAACACATGAATACTTTGGCCGTGTGCTCATTATTCGCTGCATGCATCATACTCATTTGAATCTATAGAATAATATTTTGCGTTAAATATAAATATCAGACTTCTATAACTAATTTACTCATTAATTAGCGCATTTGGTCAATATACTGTCTATGGAACAGGTATATAAGAAACGCAAAATAACAACCATTCATTTTCATCATATTATATTATATATATTGATCATTCTGATATTTCTTTCATGGAGGCATTACACATAATGGAATACACACATTATTAATTCCGACATATATATGAATTTTCAACCAAATCATATACTCAAAGGTATACACTTATCGTCCGATACATAGACTATTGATGAACAACGTTTCCTTCAAAATTATAATAATTTTAAATGCTATATACTTTACATAAAAAATGCGTAGCGCTAGTTGTTTATAAGATATTCTCATCATATCAGCTCATAATATTGTTCACAGTCATGTTTTCAACACAGTTAATATCATTTTCAAGCCAGATCCTTCTAAATGAATTAGTGTGCACTTTAAATATTAATTGAAAATTATAAAATATGAGTAATGGCTTGTTTTTATTACAAATATTCTCATTATTTAGTATGAGTATGAAACACGAACAAATGCATACTATGCTGTTGCAATACACAGCGTTAGCTATTTTAACTTGTCGTAAAATACGTTAATTTCTTTATTTTTGCTCTGTTGAAATAAAATTTGCGTTTAAAAAGAAGTCATAATTTACGCGTGAAATATGCAAACAATCCCGCGACATAAATTCATTTTGTTCTTGGAAACGTTTAATATTGATGCATTCAAATCAATTGAAGTGAATCATTGCATTCGCACGATATATGTCCAATACAGGTTAATTTCAGCAAATAAGATGAATAGATAGATTTATAAGAGGAATAAAAGAGACCCGCAGCATAAACACATGCATTTTACGTATTGATATTGTAATCCACGCATTTTATAGCATTAAATGCTCTATAATTAAGTGATAGATATGGTATTCTTTACTTAAAATCATTTTCAAAACATTAAATGCACTAGAAGCGGTTTGTGAAAGTTAAATACTTATTCAAACCAATACACAATTTGGTAAACAAACATATACACATGTCGTTCCATACATGGTCAATACACAAAGATTCCGCGCAATATTTAAATATTGCGTACGGCGTAAATGTCTTCATTGAGAGTTGATAAAAACAAATTTTGTATTTATAAAATAATAATAATTTATCCGTGAAATATGCCAACAAACCCGCAACATAAATGCATTTTGTTCTCAGATATGTTAACTTTTATGCAACCGAATCAATTCAAATAAACTATTGCGCACGACATATATCAAGTATAAGTTAATTTCATCATTTAAAATATCTCGATTATAAACAGTAAAAAATACCATAAATGTATGCAAAGCGCGCTTGTTGTTTACAAATTATACTCCGGACCTTGGATACCCAGCATTTTTGTCATAAATATTGACCATTTTGATAGTTTTTCAAGAAAATAAATGCACACTATTCAATAAACAGTGTCCGCTATATTAACTAGTTTTGTAAGACCTTGATTTCTTCATTTTAGATCTGTTAGACATCAAATTTTGCTTTTAAAACGAAATTGTGATTTTTCCGTGATAGAAATTCATGTTGTTCTTTGATATATACAATACGGCGTGTTTTTTTTTCGAACAAAGCATGTAAATAAGCAGCTACACATGTCGTTCAATACATACTTTGTCCGTGTGCTAGGTCTGTTTCATTTTTCGCTACATGTATATTAATCACTTGAATCGAATTAATTCATAGTGTTAGTAAAGGAACGTGACGCGTATGTGGTTTACACATTATTCTCAAGTCGTATGAAAAATGAATACGCGCAGCTCAACGCATTGAAACTTTGGCCGTGTGTTATGTCAATTCAATATTACATGAATATCAATTTTTGATATGAAGATAAAAATCAAGCAATTGTCCGCGGTGAAATACGTCAACAATCCCACAATATATAATATAATACAATACAATACAATTTATTGGCAAATCGACATGTAAGTATGCCTTTGGCCATTTACAATTTTACACATGTATAAGACGTATGACCATGACACAAATAACACAAAACATATAAACATACATTATTGTAAATAATACATACAATAATCAAATCAATACATATCTATGTTGCTAATCTATTGATAGTTAAATAAGAATGTTTAAGAAGCAGCCATTAAATCAATATTTTCCTGTCTATATTTCATTGCGTAATGAATAAATTTTGCTACATATATAATTGTTTTCTTACTGTTAGAGGACAGTAATTTTCTAAACAAACCAAGACTGGGCCAACTAGAATTCATATTAAATTTATTTCGTAAAGTTGAATAATCTGTACAAGTGCAAAGAAAGTGATATTCAGATTCGATTGCATGTTGATTGCACATTTTACATAAACGATTTGGACGAGGAACACTAGAATATCTACCCAATTCGATTTCGAGCGAGTGTGCACTAAGACGAAATTTAGTTAATCCAATTCTATAAGTGTCATTCTTTATGTAATCCAAGTAGTCTTCGTACTAAAATTCGTTTTTAAATTCAAGTTTTAAGTTTATTGGTATTATCGGCATATAATGCCTTTGACCATTTACAATTTATATACATGTCAAGATGGTCAAGACAACAGTTTTTTTTAAACACATAGTATAAATAGAAAAAAACATAATGATTATATACATACTTCTCAATTAATACAATATACATACATTTGCATATTTGAATATTTTAAATAAACAAAATCAGTGCAAGCACACATATTTGAAATAATATAATATAATATCCCCCCCCCCCCCCCCTAAATAGAATTAAGTAACATTTAATTAAGAAACATTTAACACAAATGATAATAAAGAAGCAGTGTAAACAATATCCATGATTAATTATGCAGTATTAAGTAATTCTAATTTCTCTAATCTTAATTTCGTAGCAAGAAAAATGAATTTTGCAATATTGTTACATATTGTGTTTGATTGTTTAGTCATTAACGTAATAAATTTGTTAATGGAAGGCCAAGATGTATTTTTGATATATTTTGTTCTTAAGTTGTTAAAAGCATTACAACACATGAAAAAGTGATATTCGGATTCAACTTGGTACATAGAACATAATTTACAGATTCGGTTTTCTCTTAGTATATTATTGTATCTTCCTGATTCTATCTCTAGATTATGAGAACTTAATCTGGGTTAGTTCTTTTCTATATTTATCAATTTTAACAAGATCTAGATAGGGTTCATACTTGTATTCCTTTTTAAATTTTCTGTAATAATGCATTTTATTTTGGTTGGTTAAAATGTCATTCCATTCCTGGATATATTGATCCCTTAAACGTTGTTTAAACAATGGCATAAAATTGTAGTTAAAATGAAAGTCTGTAAAAAGATATCCAAAACCTAAACTATTTAGTGTTGACTGAATTTTATGAACCCAACATCCGGATATCATCGCATTTATACTATATAGTTGGTCTGTAAAAGATCTAGATATTGGAGAATCAGGATTTGACATAATTCTTATCCAGTATTTTAAACACCTTTCTTTACATATGACCCTTAATGGATACCTGCCTAATTCACCCAAAACGGCAACATTTGATGTTTGAATTCGTACACCTAAAATTCGTTTACAGAATTTAACATGCAATTTATCTAAATCTTTATAGTCATAGACCCCCCAAATTTCACATCCATATAGTAGAATAGGTACAATTAAAGAATCAAACAGAGATAATTTCATCTTTATATCAAGACTCACCCTATTAAAAATATAAAATAAATGATTGTAAGCTTTAAGAGCTTGATCATGTAGAGCTTTCACAGCATGCATCATAGAACCAGTATAATAAAATTTAACACCCAGGTAACAAAAGTGGTCAACAACTTCAACATTTTTGTCATTGATTGACCAACTAAGCTGTAATAATACAGTTTAGGTTGATTGCTTATTGTTGTCGCCCATGTTTGAATATATTGATCGCGGAGTCGCTGTTTCAATGTATTTACCCAATTTGTGATAACATTTTCTTCATCCCATAAAAAATTAAATTTAAAATATAAATAAAATTCATTTTTAGCTTAAATTTTACAATTATACAGATTATTTTCACCCAACGCAGTTAAGAACAAACTAATACACATTTCGGACGATACAATGACTATTAGTGAATACAGTTAATATTCCAAAATGTTGAATGCATTTCAATGATAACTCATGTGTACAATAAATATACGAGACGCGCGACTTGCATTTATTCTTTCCTACATTAATGATATCATTTGAATCTAATAAGTTAATAATTTGCGTAAAACAAACGTAGCGCATAGGTTGTTTACATATTATTCTCCTTTCGTATGAAAATGAATACACCTGTAACCCAGCATATTAATAATTTGGCCGTGTGCTAGGTCAGTTACATTATTCGCTAAGTTCAATTCAACGTGATGTTAATTGATAGCCATAATTAATAATCAAAGAGAAATGAATTACACGAGGAATTCTTACACAATTGAAATACACGCTAGTTTCTTTAAAATAATTTCCTTTCAAATATTCATATATATACATGTATGGTCATTTAGCACTAAATTATATGATTGTAATAAAACTGAAATGTGTACGGATTGTTCACATACTGTTCCGTTCATATAAGTAAATATATAATGATAATAAGTAATCAAACACAATTGAAGTACACACAGGATTCTTATATAGCTTGTGCAAATCTTACACAATTTAAATACACGCTGGTTTGTTTCATTTAGTTCCGTCCAAATATTCATATATTTTGTCGTTTTCAGCATTAAATCATGTGAATCAAATAAAACTGAAATGCTCAATGGTTGTTTACACAATGCTCTGTGCAAATAAGTTAATAAATATTCATAATTATATAATCAAACACAATTGAAATACACGCTGGTTTGTTTATTTTAAGTTCCGTTCAAATATCAATATGTATTGTCATTATTGCATTAAATGATATGCGTGATGTAAAACTAAAATGCGCACGGGTTGTATACATAGTGTTCCGTTAAAATGAATTAATTACTATTCATGATTAATAATCATATACAAATGAGTTACCCGCTGGATTCTTAGTACATGTTGTATATGAAGCATGCTGATCTCACAAAACAGAAATACTCGCTGGTTTATTTAATTTCTGTACAAATAAGATATAAGTATTCATATTCTATAATCAAACACAAATGAAATACACCCGGGATTCTTACAGACATACAAGACAATTATTGGGGAAGATAGTTCATTCCTCAATTTAGAATGCTTTTCTGTGATATCTTGTATGTACAAAAAAGGCATGAGGTGCGCGACTTGTATTTATTATTTCCTACATGTATAATATCATCTGATTCTAATAAGTTCATAATTTGTGTGAAACAAATGTAACGCATACGTTGTTTACACATTATATTAATTTTGTATGAAAATGAATACACGAAACCCAACACATTAATACTTTGGCCGAATGCTAGGTCAGTCTCATTGCATAATTCGCTACATGCATACTACTCATTTGAATCTATGGATCAATATACATTTGCGTCAAATATAAATATCACACTTGAATTACTCACTAACTCTTTAATTAGCGCGTTTGGTCAATATACCAATCATCAGAATCGTGAATAAGTACCACGCATTATCATTATATATATTGTCAATTTGATATTAGCTCATGCAACCAATATAAATAATGCAACACACGCAGATTTACGGTGATATTCACTAACATAGTATTTATTACGTTAAATTCCTCATATATGTGAATTTTTTCAACCGAATCATGTAAACAAAGGGATACACATATCGTTCGATACATAGTCTATTGATGAACAACGTCTACCTCAAAATTAGAATAATTCTAAATGCTATATACTTGCATGAAATATGCGTAGCGCTAGTTCTTTACAAGATATTCTCATCATATCAGTTCATGATATTGTTCACATTCATGTTTTTACAACATAGTTGTAAACATTTGTGCAGCCAAATCTTTTTAAATGAATTATTGTGCACGGTATTTATCAATTGAAGTTTCTAAAATATGAGTAACGACTTGTGGTCTAAACATTTTCTCATTATTTAGTTAAAAATCTTGGGTATGAAAAACGGACACAACATCCGCGAATTGGATACCAAGCAATTTCGTCATAAAAATGACTATTTTTATAGTTTTCAAAGAGTACAAATGCACACCATTCAATACACAGTGTCGGCTATGTTAATTTGTTATCATGAAAAACGTTAATTTCTTTATTCTAGATCTTTCAGAAATAAAATTTTGCCTGTAAAAAGAAATAATAATTTATCCGTGTAATGCGCTAACAATCCCGCGACATTAATTCTGTTTATTCTCAGATAATTTTAACATTGATGCAACCTAATCCATTTAAATAAATCATTGCGTAAGATGTCTAAATATCAATGAGTAAAAGAGACTTCCGGCATGAAGACATTCATTTTACTAATTGATCGATATTGTAAACCTGCACTCCGCTTTAAATTTTCTATAATCAAATGATAAATATGTTTTTTTACTTGAAATAAATTTCAAAACATTAGATCCAACGAACGCAGTTTGTGAACGTTCAATACTTATTCAACCCAGTACACAATAGTGAAAACAAACATATACACATGTCTTTTCATACATAGCCAATACACAAAGATTCCGCGATATTTACATGTTGTGTTATAAGGCCATAATGTCTTAATTCCGAGCTGTTAAAATCAACTTTGTATTTATAAAAGAAATAAGGATTTATTCGTGAAATACGCCAACAAATCCGCAACATAAATTTGTTTTGTTTTTAGATATTTTAACATGATAGTTTTTTTAAGAAAACAAATGCACACAATTCAATCCCCATTGTTCGCAATATTAACTTGTTTTGTAAGACGTTGATTTCTTCATTTTAGATATGTTAGCCTGACATCAAATTATGTATTTAAAAAGAAACTGTGTTTTCCCCGTGATATAAAACCATGTTGTTCTTTCATATATATACAATGTGTACAAAGCATGTAAATAAGCAGCTATACATGTTGTTCAATACATAATTTGGCTGTATGCTATGTCAGTTTCATTATTTGCTACTTGCAAAAAATCACTTGAATCTAATTAATTCATAATTTTAGCATATATATATATTTTCTATTTGACAAAAATCGGCACTGAGTTCCTATGGTTAATAAACATTTACAGCATTATTTACACGAATATGGCTACACACAAATACATACGAACATATATAAAGAAAAACATAATTTTAGTGAAGGAACGTAATGCGTATGTCGTTTGCATTCGTATAAAAATATGCAAAGATCAACGGATTAAAACTTTGGCCGTGTGTGGTCCTTTCAATATACATGTATATGAATATTAGTTTTTGATGTGAAGATAAAAATCGATAATCGATAAGAACCGCAAAATAAGTACCACTCATTTTCATCATATTATATAATTATGTTGATCTTTCTGATATTTTTTATGGAGCCATTACACATAATGGAAAACACACATAATAATTCTAACATATATATATATAAATTTTCAACCAAATCATGTACACAAAGGTATGCAAATATCTTTGGATACATTGTTTATTGATGAACAAAGTTTACTTCAAATTTAGAATAATTTTAAATGCTATATACATTGTACTTTGCATAAAACATGCGTAGCGCTTGTTGTTATCAAGACATTCTCATCATATCAGCTCAGGCAGGTTTTTTTTCAGCCAGATATTTTAAAAAATATATGTTACTGTGTTTTAAACATGATGTTACGGCTTTCTACAATAAAAGCCATATTACGACAACTCATTGTCTGTTATATTTTTTAAAGCTACAAGCTTCTCCAGTCTCCATCATCACGACACAAATAATCATGTTTTCAACACAACTATAAACATTTCTGCAGCCGAATATTGTTCACGGTGTATATCAATTGAAAATCCCAAAATATCGGTGCCTACGTGTTGGTCACATGTTTTTTTCTCATCATTAATACGCCACATGAATAATATGTATATATTCATAGATTACAATATTCTACATGAATGAATATCATTTATAGAACAGAACATAATTTTATTTTATGTGTACAAATGTACATAGTAATATAATACAGCAAAAAAAAACACACACACATATATAAATATATACATACATGTATTTATATTTTGATAATTATCATGATCTGAAATTTTAAAAAATTCGTTATGAATAGTTTTAACTATATTATTAAGGATGAACTACTGTAATACCAAGGATTTATATATACATGTATGTATATAATTCCTTTGTAATACTAATTATTATTTTTTGCATCCTTTTTTAAATCTATAGAATTAATTCTTAATGAATAATGATAGATTTATTAACATTGAAATATTCTGGCAGTTAAGTAGTTCAATAAACTTGTACATAGATGGACGAATGTAAAAATAACGCTTAATATAATTGTTTTCTTAACGTGTCATAAAAAGGACATTTACATATAACATGGTATTCGTCTTCCAGGTCATTTATAGTTGTCTTAGATAGTGGAAATTTTAGACGTTTATAAGTAACCATTGTATCACTGAACATTACACGTGGAGTACTACGCATGAATGATGTTTGGAAAATCATATGTACCTAACATACAGTCATGATAAGGTTGTTGTTCAAGGTTCATTCCCATCTTATGAAATCATTAATTGTGACTTTTAGTCTTATTTTCATTATTTAAAGAAATTTAAAAAAAACCTCTGCGCATCCTCCTTAAAGTTTCAGGCCATCGACATAAATGAAATATATATGGTCCCTAGCGCCCCCCCCCCCCCCCATCCTCTAATCTGAAATCCTGGATCCGCCACTGATGATTGCATGTAAATAGTTCTTAGAATAGGCAGAGATTTCTTATGTGTTTCTGATATAATCTGTTATACATTCTTACCCTTTTGTTTGGGTTTTGTTCTTTTTTAAAGCATTGTGAAGAAATACTAACATATAAATTTATCTCTGAATCTAATGTAATGTGTCATTATGGTGTAATAAATGAGTTAACACAACATGATGTGTATATACACGTATTTCTAAATACAATACAAAACATTTCAGTTTCAAAAGCTTGCTATTAGCAGTAGTTATTTTTATTAATTCCTCAACATCCAAGCCATTGATAGCCCATATTGAGTGAGGACTAGCAGAAGAGCAAAATTTATTGACATTGCATGTATTCACTGTTTAAATTCTGTTTTGTATTATTTCACGGAATAAGATCTGTATATTTTGCTTGATACACATCATGTATATATAATTTATTTTTCTCATTTTATTTCCAGTACAGATTAAAACATATATTTTTCAAAATCACTTCAAGTATATACTAGCTATACTTTTTCAGCTGCTTTCATACGAAAAAGCCTTTGATATGCATATATCTTGGTATTTCAGGTATTCACATAGTTGCATGACATACATATTTGTTTCCTATCATAGCAGAGTAAAGAAATGTATTAGTGTGCGTGTATAGTACATACTCTTAAAATATGGTTACATATATGTTCACTATCCGGCTTGTTGGATTTGAACCCCAAACAGGATCAATGTTTAAGCCTATTTCTTTTGTTTTCTTGTTTAAGTTCATTGATTTTGATGAGCAGATCATATCTTTATTTATATTCTTATTCGCTTTGCCCAACCGAACATAAATTATCAAACGACTATTTAAAGTTATCCTACTTGTGGAAATAAAGAACAACTAACTAAAAAACTTGGTTCTTAGGACATTGGTATTGCATAGCTTGTACGTGTCATTACAACATAACAACTCAAAATTCAAATTTTCCGTTCAATATCTTCACCATCAAGTTCTATCAAGTTCAAGATACATTAAAATCAACTGTATTTCTTGTTCGAAAGCTTCGAGGTCTGGAACATCAGATATAATCTGTCAAAACGAATTAGGTACCGGACATAATCATTATGTAATGTTTAGTAATACAGTTGCTTTAATACATCATTTGAAAGTGTTAATGAATTAGTTCTCTATCTACCTGATGCCATTGAGATTTTGTAACAAGACCAACTACATGTACATGTATAACATGTACCAGCAACAAACAGTGAGTTAAATTCACAACCACAGACACCATCAAGGAAATAATACATTCAACTTCGCGTATCATATTGATTTTAATAACACTTTTTCTGATCTAAATGCACTACTCCGGTGCTAGAGATCAAATAACGCACTTATGTACTAAATTCAAAGCAATAATTTATTGTGGTTAAAAATCAACAGATCATTTAAAGTTAAATTATACGTGTAAAAATAGAATCAATCATTACTATACTAATTGAGCTGATCACTTGTTTGCTTCATTTTGGGGACAGTACAGCTAAGCATCGTTCCTGGGTAGAACCAGTAATAGACTCCCATCCTCCGAAAGCAAGTATCTACTTTCTCACACAAAGAGACATGGTCAGTAGCGGGGCTCGATCCCACGATCCTCTATTAGACATTTGCGGTTTAAGACGGTGACGGTGGTGGACATCGGATTTGGGATTAAATTCGGGGGTCATCTCAAAATTATTGATACATACTCTTGTATAGGGCAAGTGTTACTAATTATTGTGTTTGCATGTCAACTCAAACAAATGTTTAATTTACAACTTTATTCATTTTCATAAGAACTAGAACCAAACCGAGTATACGCATCAATTTCGGTACTTTTTGTAATGAATCTGTTAACGACTCTTGGTTGTCCCGAATTTATTCTGCCAGAGGGCGTTTCTGCTGTCGCCTACGTCTACCAGGAACCTGTCGTCAACGTGGCTCTTTCCCGTCACTGGCATCGGGCGACTTTGCATTTTCAAGTGACTCCTAAATTGGTACATACTCAAAAGCTCTAAGCTGATTCTATGAGAATGTAATCGTAAACAGAAATGCACATTCATGAACAAAACTACTTACGTCTGTATTTGTCATATTGTTAAAATCAAAATTTGTTAATGAACAAAATACAAGTAAATTAATTCAAAATGATCACGAATCTAGACTATTTATAGTTGTAGTGTAATTTAGCCTGACAATGATAGCAACATACCTAAATATACGCATCATATATATTGTAGGACATCTGAATGATGCTCAGCGGTTTGGTTTAATGCGCCACATTAAAGAAACCGAGCTACCCTTTCCTACTTGGAGACAAAATAGGGAAACTTAACATCATACCCATGACTAAACTTCGTCTAGAAAATTGAAGGCTACAAACCGAGATTTGTACCCGTCCGTACACATGGTGCTCTGTGTATTCGCTAGTATCTACAGCTACAGCTGAGCGATGCTTTATTGATATGATACACCAGAAACACTATGACAACAAGTAGATTGTCAAGCTTAGGACTAAATGTTTACACTGAAAAACAGCTGGACTCTGAACATGTTCTAGATTTCGTCATGTGTTTTTGCGTAAATATTGAAGGTACATGTAGATCTAATGTTTTGCTGTTCGCATTTGATATCTGTGGAAATAACAGACATGCGACTTCGTATGCAGTTAGATTTATTGGTCTAATGAATAGTATGTACATGCGAATTATTTGCCAGTGTTAAAAAAATATCCTCAGTCGAAAGGTATTGCAGTGTGTGGGGGCAAAAAAGTCATGGAAGATTTTACGAACTTGAAACAGGCATAGATTTTCAAGCGAAATATCTAAAACGCACTTGATCCGAGGTACATAATAACCCACACGAGCATTCAAAAATGTTGCGTACACACCATTATTGGTCAAGCTACGCCCCTGGAAGGTACCGGAAATTAAACAGATATATTCGACAGTATCGTCTTTATGTTGAGCTCAAGTGGTATAAATCAGTAGGAACAATATGAAGACATCGTCGGAAAAGTGTTACCACATGTAGTAAATATTCGCCGGATCGTGTGTGCCGGAGAAAAGCAAATCGGTTTAATTCTGTAAATATGGCTTGATATTAGAATAACATGCATGTACTCCAATGTGATTCATTTTCATTATAAATGTGAGACGACCCCTTTAATTTAATCCGAAGTTCAACACCGTCACCGTCACCGTCTTAAATCGCAAATGTCTATTAGTGAGAGGTCACAGTGATTTGAAGTCAGCGAGCTGATCAAATGATGAATTGCGTTTATAGAAAATCATTCAAAAATACAAACAATATCTTACACTGAGGTTAGACTCCTATATAAACACTAGTTTCCTTATGTATCATGCATAATGCGGAGGTATGGGTGGTGGGAAAACGTACCTATAAAACAACATGTACTACTCAAGCAGTGCAAACCTTGAACAAACTTTACACACCCTATTATACACATAAGAAGCACAGACTTTAATACCCAATAAATATATTTAGACAAGTATAAATAGTACATAGTCACAATGTATACATACATACAATTATAATAATATTCACGAGAAACAAAAGGGAAAAAGAAAATGTCAGTCTGCCATACAGTATTGCTTATAATAATACAACATAATCAGTATACTGTAACTTGAAGTTTATAACATGCTTTGGACAAATACAATGATTATAACGGGGGGAGGGGGGGGGGGGGTAAATGCATGCTAATTGATTTCTTAAGTGATACCGCTTTTAAACTAACATTGTGAACAATTTCACGACGTTTAAATGCTTGAAGAGTAAAATTGCTTAAATTTAATAATGTCTATCTATTTGTTGAGCTAAGTAATTCAATAAACTTATACATGTACATGCTTGGGTGTTTTTTTTTCAAAGAATTATTTCAGAATATATTTAACTTTAAGGTCAGAATATTTTTTTTATGTGATGATAGAATGATATCTGTCTACTACGTCTGAACAGGGCCTTTCAACCACAAAAATGATAAATTCTTTCGTGTATGAGTGTTTTATTTCGACGTGTCGAAAAGTTTCAATAACCGAATTATTTGAAGACACACGTAATATAGTAATTTGGTTATGTACATGTATTTATAAGAACTGATTTTCAGTTCTCTTGAATAAAATTGATGAACTGTTTACCATCAACAGTTTTTTGGTTGTATTGTTTAACAAGACATACATTGCCCTTAAGGCTTTGCCTATAGACTGATAAATAGTGCAAAATTCCCTCTATAATTCAAACTTACACCAAGGTAATCTAAATTATCAACAATTTCTAACGATTCGTTGTTATGATAGAACATTTCATTATTGTTTATGAGATCTCTCCTTCAAAAAAAAAAAAACAACGTTAGTTTTTCGCAGTAATGACTTCTAACCCCCAATTTGATACAATTAGTACAGAAAGAATTGAGGCTAGACTGTAGGTCATCAATTGAATCACTGCATGTAACCATGTCATCAGCGAACAATAGAATAGTAATACATATTCCGTCCATCCATCCATCCATCCATCCGGACATCCATACATACATACATACATACATCTACCAGGGGTATTCCCATGATTCGGAAGTGTCCTTCGAAGGTAATAGTGGTGTTCTGGTAAAACGTGGCGGACCGTTAATTAACTGTTCTTACTTTTAACACACCTTATTTAGAGGGATTCTGTAATACTAGTAATCATCGTTTATTTCAAAACAAACTAATTGCAGTTACCTATAATTTTAAGGTCAGATAGCTTAATTGGATAAAGCAACCCAGGCCAGTAATTGGCTATGGGGAGATTTGGGTTCGAATCCCGATCTGACCTCCATGGGTAACCGTTAACAGTTTCAAAATTGGGAACTTATTTTGTGAAGTAAATTGTTGGGCTTACAAGTGATAATTTCAAATTCAAATGAACAATGCTGATTAAAAATTCTAACTAATAACTTGTAATCCCATTTTCTTATTTTGACAAATGGATAAACCCCCTTTCAAGGCAGTAGTACCCACCTCCGTGGTCGAGTGGTAAAGGTCGCTGACTTCAAATCACTGTAACCTCTCACTGATATATAGAGGGTCATGGGATCGAGCCCAGCTACTAACCATATCTCTTTATGTGAAAAAGTGGGCAGTTGCTTACGGAGGATGGGACTGTATTACTTGAAAACCTAACTGTCATTCCTGTTTTTTATGCCCCCGGCATCTTTTATGTCAGGGCATATAGTGATTGTCCTGTCCGGCTGTCCTTCCATCCGCACGCACCCGATGATGGTTGTGGGATTAGGGTTTGGGTTAGGGTTAGTACATTTAGGTCTTGTGAGGTTCAGTTACGTACAAACTGGACTTAGGGGGATAAGCATACGCGCTTATTGAATGCAGCGTTCTTGTTTTTAAATTTTATTTTGCTGTTAGAAAATATGTTATAAACATAATACTAAAGAGTGTTTCAGGGTGAAAGAAGAATTCCTGGGTAGTAGAGGGTCTGTGAGGGACTTCACACGTTGGTAGCCTATGGTGGAAATTAGACATTTCATTATAAATTATCATTCTTAGCCAATAAAGTTCAAGTTAATAAAATATAAAAAAATAGCTGTTTATGGTACAAACAATCAATAGGCATCAGAAATATGATTTCATCAAAAAAGTTCTTATATAAAGCAAGGACTTATATACATACATAAGTCCTTGTATAAAGCAGGGTCACTCAAATAGAAGGGTCTGGACTCCGTAAATTAAAGCGTTGTGTAGCGATCACGTGATCGCAAGATGGCCGTCAGTGTGAAACGGTGAAGATCGCATTGAAATAGATACCCAAATATTCACAAATTACTTATAATTTTATTGGTGTAGAGCTCCACGAAAAGTTAGATCGTAAGTATCTCCTTCTAATTTGACCAATTTCTTAGGACAAAATCCATTTATTTATGTTGAAATCCGACGGTACATAAATGGACGAAAACTCGTTTTAAGCCCAGATCTAGATTGTTGTCGCAAAGCGTGTATTTTTCGTAAGTAAATATAACCCTTTTAAGTTATAGAGTGATGTAGTCGGGATTAATTTCATGTCTTTTAAAGGTTGTTGAAGTAAACCATGCAGTTACTTTTTCATATTGATTCCGATGCTAAGAAATAATGATACATGAATTTGACCCTTTTTGACGAAGTCGCCATTTTGATTTTGACCAATTTTACTATTTTTAATAAGTGATTCCGTCGTTAATAATCATCTATCGCTGAAATGCTTGCAACACATTTTAGAAAGATCAATACTCCGTTAATTCATGATTTCGATTTCTTGTTTTTGACTAAATGGAAATAGAAAATGTGTGTGTTCTCTATACACACGTGAAAAAAGCTCTCCGATATGTATCGACAGCACAACTTGATGTTTATACAGAGATAAGCGCCTGAAGAGCACGAGTCCAGACCATTCAATTGAAAGACCCTGTATAAAGTGAGCAATAAAGTTTATTAGATCTATTAAATACATTGATAGTGTATTTTATGACTGTAGACAAATTTTGATTGGTACATTTTTAACTTTCTTTGCCTTTTATAAGCTAAGACATCCGATGATCTAGACGGACAGAGACGTTGTGAATGAGTCATGTTAAAGGAGCTTTTAGCGCTTTGATTTTAGTCGATCATGATCAGCAAGCGTCCAGACCTACAGGAATTAAGTTCTACGCATGTTGATGTACAGTTTACTCCTGTTTATGAACTACCACCTCGTAAGTGTTGATTCTTGTTGATAAATTGCGATGTGTTTAACGAGGAAAATATAATTCTTGTCTAGTTTCATTTGTGTTGTATCTTAGGGCTACTAAGTTAAGTGAATGTCATGAGTTTTCGCGAATTGGCGATCTTTGTGTCCTTGTATTATAAGCTTCAATCAAGGTTAATCTAATTTATAATTTCCTATTACCTGTGACGAAAGCGATGTATATACATCTATTTTAGGATAAAACAAATGAATAAATTTCTGTGTGTTCTGAGTACCCAGGGTCATAACTTCACCAGTGATGTGTATGGTTGCTTTTCCTTAAGTCGTGGCTTTTCCTTAAAAATACTGAATGCTAGTGGGGGAGGATTTTTTTGTATTTCGCGAAAGGCAGGTTATAGGAAATTGCTGATATTTGTCAAGAAGAAGTTGTAAATTAGACCTCATCAAGAAAAAATCTGATAATTTGACTTATAAACAGCCATTTATGTGCATTTCTGTCAAGATTCTTGAGGAGATATCCTATAGGTATAGTCAGTTACCTGTTTACCGGTGTAAATAAAATATACTGGTCATACGAAATACTGTGAGTCTAACTCTTTACTTAGCTTAAATTTCACGACAGTGCTAGTATGCAATCATTAAACCATTAATTTCATATAAACAATCCTTCTTCGTGTCAAAAAACATAAAAATACTCTTAAAAACAATAAAATCATATGTCATCTGCTTGCATTCTTTGACACACTGACAGCCATATTGATTTTTACCTTGTATACAAAAAAACGCAATTCAGCCAATCAAATGCGAGATAGGAAACCATGCGGGAAATTCCTGCAAAAGAACTAAACTCAAACCAATGTGCGGACCATCCATCATATGCAGAAATATAAAAAAAGTGTTTTAATTAAGAGATAAAATGCATTAGAATGCGATAGAATTATATAGCAGTAATATGAAAATAGGCTAAGCCTTTGGAACGGGGAAGTCGAGTATATTGGAAAGGAACGACAACTCTAGGTAGGGATTGGTCGAGCACCTTGCGTTAACAAAAAGTGACGTCATTCTACTTCCTGTCAAGCGTTTATGCGCACACTTTATGCAGACGCTTTTCACAAAGTTAACCAAAGCGTTTGTATTTTTTAACTAAAGCTTCTTTTTTAAAAACTTTGAATATTTTGCTTTCTTTTTCTTGTAAACAGATAGGAATACATAAATATAAGTGATTAATTATATTACGATGTAAAAAATATGCCAACACGAGAACGAGATCGAGCTTAGTTGTTACAAACAAAATGGCGGCCAAAATGGCGGCCTCCATGATCTGGAAATGAGAATTTCGGCGATAGGTAATCACATTTGAAATTGTTTTAATTCACATTGAACCTTTTCTAACGTACGCATTGTCTATAGCCGGGCAAGGCCAAAGCCTGGGACCCGCTTTGCGGGCCCCGGTCTTTGACTTCCCCGTATTAATTTGAATTGAATTCAAATGACTGTATGAGCGATAAAGTGACTTGATTGTAGAAATAACATAAATCATCGATGAAAAATAAATCATTGATGAAAAATGTTTTAAAATTGCGGCATGCAATCTAAACAATAGTCTGGTTCCCTCCAACAAATGCCAGACGGAAACGAAAATGGAGGCGACGCCCATGTGTCAGTTATTGTTATTTTCCGGACATTCACGGTACAGTGTATATCTCGGTTTTAAGTGTACAAGGGATACCAGTGCAATTATTAAATATATGTATTATACCCTCATGCACAACTAACCTGTGTTGAGGGTTGGTATGCTAGGTTCCCACTGTCATGCAATCTGCTACAAATGCCACAATTGGTCTTTCGTATTTGATCCTGGAATGTTTTACAAGTTTGGATATGAAGTAAAGTGAGTTGATACATTTAAATATGATTCGTTGCGCTACAATGTGACACCGTTCACAATTTGACAACTTCATGCAGTGCTGCAGATAATTTTTGTATGCAACGCGTATGTACTCGTAAGTTTTACTTTTCAATGCCTAAAGTCAGTTGTCAATGCTGACAATTTCAGTAACGTTCACTAGTGGTGCCTAAATGCTGTTTTTCATACCTACTTCTCGATCATTCAAGATACTTGATTTTACTTACCTATATTTTAACACGTTCATGTCATTATTTACAAACAAGAAATCATTCGTCCAAAAAACACATAATAAATTTCATACATCGATCAAAATCGCTACGTACGTGTAAAATGTCACTCTGTTTGCACCATTTTCAATACCCCCATAAACACACCAATATAACCATTTGGGACTTCAAACATTGTTCCGCAGGTTATATACTACCGTTTTTTCTTCATATTTGATCATATCGGTCTACTCAAAGGCGGTGAATTGTTTTAGAAGTCGATATCAAAGAAAATTTGACTACAGCAAAAGGACACAGACATTCTATGGTCCAATTTTGGAGACAAATTTGGTTTTCATTTCATTGTTCGCCTTTTCGATTCAGTAAATAACCCAGCCGTGTAACATAGTGATCAGCTTGGGGGAATATTGTTTGTATGTTATACACGTATGTATTTATAAGAAATGTATTTCTATTTTTCTTGCGTAACTCTAAATTCAATACAATGATATATTGACCACATAATTATTATTTGTGCAAAAGGTTTGGGGCAAAATTAAGATAGACTGGTTCTATTTAAAATATGCATTTTTCTGCTCCGAAAATCATGGTATGATGATTGATTTACACTTTTTATAGAATCAGTTGCTGATTGGACTAATACTACAACACATAACTGTTACTCTATTTATATTCCCGACGACTGGGAAAAACGCAGCGCTTATGGAGCGATATAGTACATAAAAAAATGGTTAAATGGGTACTTGTACGTCTGAGAACTTTTAGCAATGCATTTTCTGATAAAAAATATGCGTGATCACGTGAGTAGACATCTTATCTGGAGCACTGTTCATGTGTCACGATCTGTCAGGATTTGGCTTCCCATTCATATGCGGCCACATACGTTTCCATAGGACTGTTTTGACAATGTCCATGATTTGGTCTCAAGCTGACACAATCATCATGATCGGGATTCACAAATTGGTACTTGTAGATACATTTCAATACCTTCATCACAAAGTGATGCGTTCCATAACAATATCATGAATATGTTACGATTTTCTGTCAGGATCAGAATTGTTGATGATCAGGATTTAAGCTATGACTGGACCCAGTCTGAGTATGGACATCACTGTTTCTACAACTTTTAAAGTTCACTACAACAGTTAATAATGACAGTTGATGATAAAGATCTGTCCTGATCACCACAATTTGGCTACTCGATGGAATACGATCAGTCACATTTTGTGACGATCCAGTATGATCTTACACAAATTGATAATCCCGATTGATAATTAATCTTGTTAATTGTAGACATTTTTTGAATGGCGAACCATTAAAAAATCTACGATAAATACAATTACCATGAATGACCTGAAGATCTAATAAGCTCTGATAGGACCAACACGATTGGACCTCGATTAAGACCCCAATTTCAATTGTAATGTGAATCGTGATAGTGGGAACCTAGCATTATAGTCAAGAGTGGATGTCAAAGTTGTGTTGTGTCCATCTTCCATTGTCTGTCCATGTGCGTCTGTCAACAATTGCTTTAAACTGAAATTTACTTCTTAAGCAGTTGGCCAATTTTGATTAAGCTTTACAGCTGCATAAAGCTCTTCTAAAGTTGTTCAAATAATAAAATTTGCCATGGCAACCAATAGTGAAAAGTGACAAAATCTTGCCCGAAACCACTGAGCCTAGAGCTTAGATGTGTGGTTTGTAGCATTGTCTACTAAGTGAACCTCTTTTAAGTTTGTCCAAATTATGGCACTAGGGTTAGAATTCGTTCCCCTCAGGGATAACTTGCTTTACAAAGATTAATATAGGAAAATTGAAAAAATCATCCTGTCATATACTATAGTGCCTAGAGCTTAGATATTCATTGTGAGGCTGTACTGGTCTCAGCATATAAACAATAATAAAGTATGCTGTTTAACCTCAAATTTTATTTGTAAATATTGAATATGGTAAGGACTGAAATATAATTCCTAATTTGTAAACAAATCAAAGTCAATGAACAAATAATCATGCTAGCAAATGAAGACTTATTCATAAAAGTATATTATCAATAATCAAATATAGACAGTACATGTAAATTACAGAAAATATCCCCGAGTGCCCAAACTGCGCCAATCTAAGCTTTAGCTGTGAATTGCTACATTAATACATGACACATAACAGAAACTATTTACTAACCATTTAATTATAACCAATTTACTTCAGTACCAAGAAAAATCCCCTATCATAATTTTAAATACGTTTCTACTCCAAAGTAACATAAAACACATTGTGAGTCAAATATAATGCCACCATTTTTTTGGTCCTAACTGTGCCATGTGTGAGTGACGTCATAACATTTACAATAATTTAGGCAAGGTTATTCATGTTAATAGGTTTTTGAACGAGTTTACTTAAAACAATGCATTGTTCAACTTATAAAACTATTTTATTGATTATGAGTAGCATTAAACATAGTTTATTCCTCCTGTTTACAGTGAGGACTGAAAAAATGTGTCACCTCTCCATACTTCTCCAATTTGAGAACAATATTTTAATCAACCCTTATTTTTAAGTTGTATTTCCCTCCTTTCATATTTTTACCTATGTCCACACCTTCCTCCTATAACAATGCTTGAATGAGTGCGTCATTGAAATATTTTCTTGATCTTTGTATGTTCCGAGTGACCATTGAGAATAAAAATAAGGATTCAAATCACTTACCAAGCTTAACATCTACAAGGGATCAAAAGTAATAATAGGCACAGCCGTAAAGTATGACTATAGTCACGTGCATAAATGAAACATTCTTCATGGAAATCATTTTGCATTAAGAAAAAACACATAAAAACAGTTGAGTGAAATGAAGTTGGCATTATTTATATATATGTCTTGAATGGTATTTTCACACAAATGTTCATCCTCTTTTATCTATTACATCATAGAAAAAATTCACACGGTCACTGGCGTGTGCGGTAAAATCTCACGAGACTACGACAAAAACAAGAAAGCTGGCGCAGTTAGGACATTGGCGCAGTTAAGACCTCCGACAATAATTTATAAAGTGGAAATTGTGTACGAAAGTTATTGGTACGAAATTCAACTGAGTATTTACAAATAAAATACACAGGAGTTTTATGATAATGTAACATATGTAGATTAAAGAAAGGTTATGTGGAACTATTGTGGAATTATATTTCAAATTTCTTGTAGACTTTGCCAAGTTTGTTCAACATATGAACCTGGGGTCTAAGTTGACTCTACCCTGGGTGTAACTTGATACATGTAAACTTTACATAGTCTCTTATGAGATTTTTTTAAAAATCTCTTGTCAGAAACCATGAGTCCTTGATCTACGATATTTGGTGTGAAGCATTAGGTCTGTACCTCCAAGGTCAAAGGTAATTAATAAGGTTTTTATTTGTGTCCACTCAATAACAATGTCTTATACAGATGGATTTCAGAAATACTTGGAAGAAATTTAACCAACATGTGACAGTGTGTCATGTGTAAGACCAAGTTAATACTGCTTCTCAAAAGTTCAAATCTTCAAGTTATAGCCAATAACATTTCTGAAAAATAAGAAGTACTCATTTATTATTATTAGTTCCTTTAATTTGCTGTGGATATTTATAGTAATTAAGGTCACTCAGATTATATCATCCCTGTCTTTCAGCTACAGATATCAATATTATTTGGTCAACAACTCTTACAATATTTTCAAAGTGTGTCATAGGGGAGGAGGAAGCTGATATGTATGTTGGTTTTGGTGAGTGAAATACTTGATTTGGTCAGTGAAAAGTCAGGGAATATCTTTAGTCATACTTACTTGCAATCTCTAAACATTTACCATCAAATTTGTATGCATCCTGAGAGCTATTTATGAAAGGAGTAATTATTGTTGAATGCCTGTTGAACCTGGTTAGACTTGATGATGTTACTAGCTTAATTTCCCCCTCATATCATTATTATATTTTTTATATATTAAAACTTACTTGTATAATTACATATTTAATGATACTTTTGGAAATGAACTAATATTTTAAAATCTACTGATGATACTCCTACAGATGTAATTTTATGTACCTGAACATTTATATTTTATGTAACCAAATATTTGTTTCTGTTATGTGTGAAATGTTGGACATATTGTCTTCTATAATTAAGTATTAATTGTTTTATTCTTTCAGTTCTTGGACTTCATTGTTAATACAGCCATGGTAATGCTAAAATGAAAAAGAATTTGGACAGGATCAACAGGTTTTTGTTTCACCATATTTCCCATCATTGCTGTCCCTAAGATAATGTGCTGCTTATGTTGCTTTCTGGGTTTGATTTTCTTGGACATGTTTTCTTGACTTACTCTGTTAGTGTCAGTTATTCCTGCTATTTAACATATTATTTCTGGTTGCACTTCTTTTGATTTTGACCAGTGAAAGGGAGATAACTTGAAAATTGAAAATCAACAGAATTAAAAGGAATAATGATACATTGATGCATGAGTGAAAAATCATTACTTGCTGATGTAGATATTGTTGTAAATAGATGAAGAAAGTGCCTGCTGATTAATAATTAGGTATTCACAGGGTTTTCAATATGTTTGAGGCCAACAGGCCCAAAACCTTGACTAACAGGCCTGCTATCGGGAGGTCCAGACATTTTTCCAGCAATTCTTTTAAAGCTTCCAGATTTCTTACCATGCACAAACTTGTCTCTAAGTGACTAAATCAGCCTGGAGATGGTTGTGATTTAGAACCCTGTATTCATGAATGATAACTTAAAATTAATATAGGAATCTTATAGCAATGAATGGGTTTTAGGTAATTTGGTATGATAACTATAACCATATTAAAATTATTTTTCAAGTGTCCAAAATCAACTAAGACATTAATTAATTGGCCTAATATTGCTATCCCTGAGGCTATCATTAAGGAAATCATTGCTTCATTGAAGCTACTGTTGCCATATCACCATCAACTGTTAACATGAGGCAAAATTACAGAGGTTGGCCAATATTTGAATTTAATTATACAGACGTTGTAATTTGTATATGTAGCAAACTTAAACCTATGTTGGTTGTACTTGACTGAAAAATTACAGTTTATCAGCTCACAGGCTTTTTAATCATGGTATACATAATTATTACATATTATATAAACAATTTGTGCAACTTCCTTGATTTGTAGTTTTTGTAATGATGTTTGCATCTTTACTATCTACTAACTTAATGAAGTTTAGATTTTAATAAGATAATTATGCTAATTAAAAATACTATAACTATCATGTCAAACATTAAGTTTACAGTCTGCCTTGTTGCTATAATTGATAAACTTTGACCAAAATATAAACATAAAAGAATAACTTGACTATTTGTATTTGAAGTATAGTCAAATAGGGAGCATCGTGTTAAAAAACAAAACTGGTCGATCTTGCGCATGCGCAATCTGCTGGTGGGCCAAAAAACAACGATTTCGAAATAACAATGGCCACTGGCGTAGTAAGACGTGGTCGGATTGAGCCTTTATCGGATGATATTGAGTTATCTGATTATGCAAAGGCAAAGGCAAAGAAACGTTACATAGTAAAACTACTGTATAATTATGGACAGTGTATGCTTCCGGATCCATATTTTATAAATTCAACTGTGACGACCCTTCGTTGTGGTCAAATATCGAATTTGGACATGTGTACTGCTATTTGATCGAGACTTCTGGGCTGTTTACAAAGGAATTTTTGAAAGCCTTCAAGTCTCTAGATGCATACAGGTTTGTTAACAACTATCATAGCCAGATAAAGTATTTACAATAAATCGACAGTGATGTTGTTAAAACATATCATCAGAGGTCCTAACCACACCAGTGACCTAACACTGCCATATTTTTTAAATTTTATCATAGATAAAAAAAATGTGATTTTCATGTGTTATTTTATAATGATTTTGATATGTTTATAAACCAATGTTGATAATGAATCTAATTCAGAATATGCCAAAGTGTTCCATGCACTTTGATGTGGTATATGATTTACTGTATGTGTCATGCAGCAAATTATAGTTTTATTAAGTGTATTATTTTCATATTGTACTTTAATTCAGGTTGGTGGTCAGCGGCCATGTTCAGTTGGTTGAATACCATATGGTATTGGTGACAATGTACCTTCTGTGCTGTACATGTAAAAGTGATCCCTTCACAGAGAATTACAGAAAAGCTGCACAGACCTTGGACGTACTTAGACAAAGAAACTGTGTCAGTATACTGTGCTCACTGTACATGACTTTGTATGGCAGGGTATCTTTCTGTTTTTTTTTTCATATGATTGCCCAATATGTATATTCTCAATATGTAGCTCAATTGGCCATATATGTGCATTAATGGTGCAAAATTAATGTCTTAGATAATTTAATTCAAACAAATATTAATCAAGTAAGGGTAAATGTAAAAAAATATTCCTTTCTTAAGTCCGATATCTTTGATGTAATTGAATGTTACGAGCCATATTTCATTGTTTTTACCTTGTTTTAGCATAAATAAATATGAATGATATACTATAGCATTGTTTACAGTCCTAATCCTTCATATTTCAGGTTGGGCGAAGTATGCAGCCATGTAGCAGTTCTTCTACTCAAGATGGAAATAGGCGTGAAACCTAAGGGTTTTCAAGTGTCTCATCAACAAGTGAAATTTGCAAGTGGAATCAAACTTTTTGCAATCAGGTAAATCGAGCATAAGTCATTGTGGTTATCTTCTATACCTGTACAACATTGATATATAATTACAGCTGAGTATCTCTACTTTATTTAAAGGGTATCACCATGTATTGCAACATTGCCTCCTGTATCATGATACCCATCACAATATATAAATGCAAATTTACAGTAAAAATTATACAGCTTACTGGTGGCAGTTTTGTCGAGAATCCCACTTCAAAGAATTTATTTTTTTAGCAGTATTGAAACCATTTATGTATACAAGAATGATTATGTGAAATTGTACGCAGTTAATTATACGGGACTGATCAGTGTTTAGAAATATGAATCATACTTTAAGTACTATCAGTATGCTACAAAATTATTATGTTATATATATAGGGAACATCGCTGTGGCATCACATGCACCTGTTAGCAGTTTGTAAATACTGCTGGTGGGCAATATAATCAATATCCGGTTATGACCACCATTACAATTCTCGACACATTCTTTTTTATGCCCCCGTATCGATAGATCGGGGGCATATTGTTTTTGGCCTCTCTGTCTGTTTGTACCAAACTTTAACCTTGCCTATAAAATCAAAATGCCTGCATCTACATCCATCAAACTTTATATGTAGGTTCCTCATGTCAACCTCTACAGGACCTGTGATTTTTCAGGTCAGTAGGTCAAAGGTCAAGGTCACAGGGTCATTGTGTTTAAAACAATTTTGACACTTCGCAAGTATCGCAAGTATTTCATGGTATCGCACAATTGAAAACACTCAAAACATATGTATGGATAAAAAACTTTATTCAAACGATGAGCATATTTTATACATTCAACGAACATATATTTTCATCTTACACATCGTGGTGTTAATTTTACGTAAGCATTTCATATTATTACTGTAAATATCCCCATTAACGTGCATGATACATAGTCTATTTTTCATTCAATGAACAAAACCTGTTTATTACGAGCACCAGGTTTATCTGGAGCAAAAAGTCTGGTCCGATGACTCCTCGAGATAACAAGGTTTTACTGTAGTTGACATACAAAATACTTATAATACAAATTGGTGCTAGCTTGTTAAAGAAGAAAATGTAGAGAACAAATATGAAATTAACTCACTAATGCTTTTCTTTTTAACATTTTTCAGTTGCAACCTGTTACAGTGTGTGAGCTGAAACAAACCAGTTGCTTCAGTGATACACTCAGGAATGCATGGTTTACCTGAGATAGGTCTGTACTCAAAACATTAAAGGAAGTCTGTCCAGATGAAGTATATTTACAACAATATCTCCACTTGACTCAGAGGAGACATGTAAACACAGCATCTGAAACTGGAGATCTTCAACAGCATGTACAACCATTAAGAGACTTACATAGAGAGTACAGCAATGTCCAAGTCACTGATGAGACCCTAAAGAGTATATGGAGTAAATACAAGTGTACAGTGTAACTTCTGAAATCCGGACACCCATGGGACCGGCCAAAATGTCCGGATTTTGGAAGTTTCCGGAATTCAGAAGTCTTAATTTATCTGAACAAGTACAGATGTTAAATGTCTGGTTTTTTAATGGTGAAAATAGGAACATCATTATTTATGCATAATACAATATGGTGTTATTATTACTGAGACATGATACCAAAATAACAGATAAACATTTTAAGATCTATTAATCAAAATCTAACTTTTTTTTGAAAGGTAGATAATGACAATACAATTTTACTTACTGGAACGAACCAGTCAAAATTGTTAATGAGCATAAATATTTGGGAATATAATTATTTTAGTAGAAGTGGTTCATTTTACAAATGCAAGTTGACATATTGTGATTCTAACACATGTCAAAATAAGCTAACACCACTGATTGGTAAACAATTGAAAGAGAGGACATTGACATTTTGCCTCAGGGTTTATATAATCGAGGGACTAATTAAGGATGACACAAGTTCTGCACTGTCCGGATTTTGGAAGTAAAATTGCACTTACATAAACCGAAATTGATGAAAATAATGTCCGGAATTCAGAATTCAGAAGTTCCAGAATTCAGAAGTTTAATTTACATTGAAATAGAGGGAGAAATTTCGGGACCAAGAAAATGGTCTGGATTTCAGAAGTTTCCGGATTTCAGAGGGTCCGGATTTCAGAAGTTACACTGTACTGACATACAGGCATAAATTTGAATCTGAAAACTCGTGAACAGTCAATGTGCACAACCTAGTATAAGTAATGCAAAGGTTTTTAGCTCACATGTCACAAAGTGACAGGGTGAGCTTTTAGGATCAGTCTCTGTCCGGCATTGTACTTCGTCAAACTTCATGTTGGGAACACACTGGGAGGCCACATTTTTAGCCCAATTTTAGCAAAACTGGGTCAGAACATTAATATAGACAAAACCTCGGACGAGTTCGATATTTGGCCATTTGGGGTTAAAAACTAGGTCACCAGGGCCAAATTAGGGAAAACCTTGTGAACACTTTAGAAATCACTATTTTGCTTGGATCATCATGAAACCTTGTCAGAATGTTTTTCTTCATAATATCTTGGATGAGTTTGAACATGGGTCATCTTGGGTCAAAAACTAGGTCGCTAGGTCAAATCTTATGAAAAACTATGTTAACTCTGTAGATTTCACAGTTATAATTGGTTCTTCACCAAACTTTGTCAATGTGTTTGTTTTAATAATTCAACCTTAAAGTACAAATAACGGTCATCTGGGGTCAATAACTAGGTCACTGGGTCAAATCTTAGGAAAACTTTGTTAACACTGTAGATGTCACAGTTTTGATTGGATCTTCACCAAACCTTGTCAGACTGTTTGCCTCAATGACATGTTGGTCAAGGTTGAATATGGGTCAGCCGGGGTTAAAATAGGGTAACCATGTCAAATCTTAGGTAAAAATCTTTTAAAAGCTCTAAATTGCATGGTTTCAATTGGATATTGGCCAACCTTGTCTGATTGTTTGTCTCAATGATATTAAGGATAAGTTCAAATATGGATCATCTAATTTCAAAAACTAGGTCACGAGGTCAAATCTTAGGAAACCTTATTAATACTGTAGATGTCCAATTTTGATTGTATCTTCACCAAACCTTGTCAAAATGTTTGTTATAATGATATGTAAGACAAATTCGAACATGGGTCATATGGGATCAAAAACTAGGTCACAAGGTCAAATCTTAGGTAAAAACCTTGACAACACTTCAGATTTCACAGCTATAATTGGATCTTCACCAAACATTGTCAAATTATTTGACTTAATAATATGTAGAACAAGCTTGATTATGAATCACCTTTGTTTATGCTGTAATTTTCATGGTTTTGATTGGATCTTCACCAAATTTTGTCAGAATGTTTGTCTTATTCATATGTAGGACAAGTCGTAACATGGGTCATCTGGGGTCAAAAAGGTCACCGCTTCAAAACAAAGTTTTAATGTGTGAACAGTGATTGTCATGTGAGCGCTCTTGTTCAATTAACTGAGCTGATGAGTTAGATAAGCTGGCTATTCAGTTAACTGAACTAATTAATTTGATAAGCTGTCTATTCAATGAATGGAACTGATGAATGTAATAAGCTGACAATACAATTAACTGCTGTCATGCATTTTATGTTCTTGTCATTCAGTTAATTGATGTAATGAATTTAATGTGCTGATATGTATGTGCCTGCTTTTCTCCTAAATGCAAATAGTAGAATTTAATTATTTTACTGTTTTGTGTAGTTCAAGGCTTCTAGTATAGGTGTATAAGTAGATGAAATATGTAGATAAGTAGAGCTCATTTGTACATATATGAGTATTCAAATGATTGAACTCTGAATTCATAAATAGATGAGTTGAAGTATAGTACATGTACATATATTATCTAGTTTTGTTTTTACCTACTATATAAATTATCTCTTCCCATATTTTATATTTAGGATATAATAGGATTTGGTTTTTATAAAAGGCAAGGTTAGTAAAAGAATCAACCTTGATCATTTCTGACCAAAAGCTTCTTAAATTGATTTGTAATTAAACACATTATAGTGATCACTGATAAGGTGTAAACAATTGTTTGTTTCTGGTAACCTAGCCTACAGAAAATTTACCTCTCAATCCTAAATTTTTTACTAGGCCTGAGGAATGGTTCACCCACCTTCTTACTTTTGTGTCTAACTTCTAACACAATGTGTTCATGGTGATCTTTTTTGATCACTTTGTGTTTGTTGTGCGTTGTGAAGTTGGGGCCATATTTACTTTAAACAACATCTCCTCCTACATTACTATGCCAATTGCTAAACTTTGCTGGAATGATCCTTGGGTAGTCCCCATTCTAAGTTCATGTAGGAAGAAATTGAAAAAATGTTCTTCTACCAGAAACATACAATTTTTTTAAGCCGAAGTATGATTTATATTACATGTATATGAAATTGCCCGAACATGTAATTAATGCTTATTTTCTTCTGTTTATTAGACCCAGTGTTGTATATGCATAGATCATGCTTCTCTTAATTTATCATTTTGATATTGATAATTGCATTACATATGCATGTACAACATTTTACATCATTAAGAATGAGTGAATTTGAAATAAATCTGAATTGAACTTTCAATTTTTGTATTTATTGTTCGGTACGAACACAAGGTAAAGAACTTAACACCAGTTCTCAGCAATCGATTTGAAAATTTTTCCTACATACTCCAGACTTTGCAGTCTTGATAAAAGTTGGATATATATTGCATGATTAAAACTGTATAATAATTCAGTATTAATCTGCACAAAAGTTGCATTCATACATTTTAGAGGTAACAAAATTTACTACATATACTGTCCCTGTTGGTGCAGCCTATTAGTCAAGATGTTACAAGTTCGAAAACCATAAAAACCCTTTCCATTTTTTTTTGCATTTTGTTATTGTACATTTTTAGCTCACCTGATTCCTTAGGTGAGCTTTTAGGATCGGTGAATGTCCGGCGTCCGTCCACAATTATTTTTGTTTACACTCTAGCAACGGCAACTCTTAACGAATCTTGATTAAACTTGCTCACAATGTATATGGCTACAATGTCTCGGCTAAGTTCGATTATGGGCAAAATCTGATAATAACTTCTAGAGTTATGGGCCCTTGAATTACAAAATTTGCTATATTTAGCTTGTTTACACTCTAGTGCCTTCATTTATTCACCAATCCTGATCATATTTTCAGTAAATGTGTATAACCAAAAGATCTTGGACAAGTTTGATTATGGGCAATATCGGACTAGAATTTCAAGAGTTATGTGCCCTTGACTTAGAAAATTTACTATATTTGAGTTTGTTTACACTCTAGCGCATTCATTTATTCACCAATCCTAATCATATTTTCAGTAAATGTGTATAACCAAGAGATCTTGGATAAGTTCGATTATGGGCGGAATCGGACCAGAACTTCAAGAGTTATGGGCCCTTGACTTTGAAAATGTGCTATATTTTAGCTTGTTTACACTCTAGCACCTACATTTATTCACCGATCCAAATAATATTTTCAGTAAATGAGTATAACCAAACGATCTCGAAGAAGTTTGATTATGGGCGGAATCGGACCACATCTTCAAGAGTTATGGGCCCTTGACTTAGCAAATATGCTATATTTTAGCTTGTTTACACTCTAGCGCCTTCATTTATTCACCGATCTTAATCATATTTACAATGAATGTGTTTGGACATGTTAAGTTATGGGTGGAATCGGACCACAACTTCAAGAGTTATGGACCCTTGGATCAGAAAATTTGCTATATTTTAGCTTGTTTAACAGTATTATACCTTCATTGTTGGTTTTGATCTCAAAATCTATGTAAAAATGAGTTTTACAAGATGGAAACTATATTACCTGGTCATTGATTATTGGCCTTGGTTCTCAGGTGAGCGATAAAGGGCCAATGTGGCCCTCTTGTTATTTCAATATTTGGATTGTATTTCATATGTATTTCATTTTATTTCATGTAATTTCAATTACTCCTTTTTGTTAGCAGGATCTGTACTGGAGCCACTGTCAGAATCTTATAATTTGCTTCGTTATAACATGACATCATCTGCATACTTAGGAATGTCATATGAATATAATTTGATTTTGATTGCAAATATATACCCTTCTTAACACTTAACATAAAATGCACCGAAACCACGAGCAATGCTGATTTGAAAAAAATAGTGGCTCGATTAAGGATACGAACCAATACAGTTCAGTTAAATAATACTTCTAGTGCAGTGCACTGATTTCAAAACTAAGAATGCCTCTTACAACAGTTGGCTACAAAGTTTTAATGTAAGGTCATGTTTAGAAATGTACTTGGTCATTGTATTACTTATCCCTATTTTAAAGAACAGAACAATCATCGACCTTTCGTCACGACTCACTCTCAATTTCTTTCCATCTTAACTTCAATATTTTGTTTTAGTTACTTTCATTTTTGAAATTTGACATTAGGCTATAAATATTGATGTGTCAGAGGCTATTCAATCAATCATGTACAATAATATACAGACAGGTAACGGATAAGCCAAGAGACTACAATGTTGTTTTAGATTAAACTCAATACACTACAACCACGTTCTCCGGTAAGATTCGTCAATTTGTGTACGATTTTAATCAATCAAACCAAAGTGCTGAAAGTTTTCGTCAGGGGCGGCTTCGTTTTTCACTCCTGACACATAAACAAAACATTAAAAATCCGCAGGAGGAAACCTTCATGATATCATTCATAAAATGTAGCTGCGCACGTAGCAGGACCATAGTCTACCCGGAGCAGGACCAAATTCTTTCATTTATGTTTGTTGACAAGTCGATTTCTCCACAAAAAATGGACAATAACAAAATCATTTGGTCAGGGTATGCAGTAAACATTGCACTTTATGATTGTGTTTCCAAAAATACGCTCTACTGTAAATAGTCGGCAAACAGCATATAGAAAAATAAAGTACAATGTAGTAGGCTTTGGGGTGTATTGTGGCTTTCCATAGTAAAACAGTTGCTGAATCATCGTCTAGAACGTCCTTAAATGAGATGAAAAGCTATTTTGAACCCCAGCAATAATTTACGAGCAGTTTTACGCCTCTTCCATACACAATTTTGTACCGTCCGTAACACATTCAATCCATTCGCACGACTTTCTCGTGTGTCCATTTGTATCACCTGTGAACATTTATTGGTTTAGATACACTTGAAGTTAACATTTGTGTCAAACAGACCTGTGTAAGATTTTAATAAAAATGTGACCACGTGACTCATAAAATTTGATCATTTACACGATGGCGGGACAAGACAGCTGTCATTGTTTGATAAAACAGAATGTTTCTGATGAGAATTTGTTCCAATATGCGGACAGTTTTGGAATGTTGCGACAACTGCACGGACAGGTAAATTTGTTGATTTGTAATATACCAGCTTCCTTACATTGTAACATATCATACAAGTATGGCGGTACACGTGTTTTTTCTAATGAGTAATAAAATACTGTACAATAAAATGTCTCGTAAAGCAGTGACGGGTCAGTTGTTTACTTCGGCCAGTAGCTATTCACAGCTAATGTTACATTGTTAATATGCCAACCGACTATAAATACGATTTTGTATTGCATTTTTCTAACAATGGGACCCATTGGTATTTAACTGAAATGCTGTTGAAAACATTAGGGGTTAGTACGTAGTTGTTGGTGTATTAACATTGTTCTTTCTGCTTATTTTGACGGTATTGCAAGAATTAATTTTTCTGTATATTCACGAATATTTATCATTATTTAAATGAAATAATTCCCTTTACTTTGGTGGTTAAACGTTCTAAATATGTGTGAGCTCAACCCCGCCTGATGACCAATGAACGTAAGAATGGAAACAATTAGAATAATACAAACACTACATGTAGTACTCCTAAGAATTTTGTGTGACAATGATTCACGGTGAATGATAATGGGTGACTTAGTTATTAATTACAACAAGCATGACATACGCATATACAGTGCAACTTGACCAAGGCAATACCCTTTTGGAGTAGGCCCAATCCCAGATAAAATTGACAATTAGCATTTCTGAAAGTGATTTTTCGACTTTTCTGTATGACATCACCGTGTTTACCCTCGGTTTGTACCAGGTTAGCAGTGTCTAATTCTAAATGGATTTCAACATAACTTTACAGAAAAGTATTTTTGTGGATTGTATGGAGACACTGGACCTTAAAAATAGAAATGCTCAAAAACACCACCATCCCTGATTGAAGCATTATATTGAAATATCCTATTGGTGACAACCATACAAAATGCCACCTTATCGTTACTTAGTATCTGGGGTTGAGGAATCCATTGAGTAACAAGGTATTTAAGTACTGTTACATAGAAAACAATTAAAGACAAAATACGTAATATTTCACAACTTGTGATTTTATTCATATGTGTTTTTGAACTTTTAATATAACACAAAATAAAATTATGCTAAATAAAAACTATCATGTTTAAAGATAGGTGGTATGTCATACCAAAAATAAAGAAATGAATGCACAACGAAGTGTAAACATGATATTTGTAAAACATTCCGCCCGTTGATGATGGCAAAATTGCCCCGTTGACGAAGCTTTTAAATACAATGTCTAGAAACGAAGTAAAAAGAAGAATACAGTTTATGAGCAATGTTGACTATATTGATATCTATACTTGCTCTACGGACGAATATAAAACTAAATACTAAGTAAAGGGAAAAACAAAGAAAAATGTTTGTAGACTTGTGAGATACTTTCACCTAAGGATAAATTAGATGAACTTCCAAACGTATAAAACCACCAGTTATAGCTATGAATTAAACTTGTAAATACATCATGTTTATTCAGCTGGCCTATTACGAACACTGAGCTATAACTATGTCTGAGGAATTAGTTTTTCTTAACTTGGTGAAATTGTCCCGTTGATGATACAAATGTATATACATTATTATGCCCCCCTTCGAAGAAGAGGGGGTATATTGTTTTGCTAGCCTGTCGGTCTGTCTGTCTGTCGGTAGACCAGTTAGTTTCCGATCGATAACTCGTCCACGGATTGACCGATGGGCCTGATACTTCACAGGTACATTCGCCTTGGACAGTAGATGACCCCTATTGAAATAAATTGGGGTCACTAGGTCAAAGGTCAAGGTCACAGTGACATTGAGTGTGAAAACCGTTTCCGATCGATAACTCGTCAACGGATTGACCGATGGGCATGATACTTGGCTGGTGCATTGACCTTGTACAGTAGATGACCCCTATTGAAACTGGGGTCACTAGGTCAAAGATCAAGGTCACTGTGACATTGAGTGTGAAAACCGTTTCCGATCGATAACTCGTCAACAGATTGATTGATGGGCCTGATACTTGGCTGGTGCATTGGCCTTGGACAGTAGATGACCCCTATTGAAACTGGGGTCACTAGGTCAAAGGTCACTGTAACATTGATTGTGAAAATCGTTTCCGATCGATAACTCGTCAATGGATTGACTGATGGGCCTGATACTTCGCAGGTGCATTGGCCTTGGACAGTATATGATCTCTTTTGAAATTGGGGTCACTAGGTCAAAGATCAAGGTCACTGTGTCATGGAGTTTGAAAATCGTTTGAGCGATAACTCTGTGTCAAGGCCCTGTTTGGGGGGCATATGTCTCCCACCGCGGAGCTCTTGTTACATACAGTCACCACAATTATATTTATTTATAACTCTTGTTTCATACAAAAGGCACGTAGTCTTATTAATTAGTATTATTAAAAACATACTAGTAGTTGCTTTTCTAAATGGCAGTTAATGCAGTAATTATATACACGTATTACACTTTTAATGTTTGTGACTTTGTGCCGTAGAAGAATACAGAATGCTGTAGAATACAAAACGATGGGAAAGTCCTGCTTGCAATATTTAATATAAGCTGCAATGAAACAATATCAATACCTTATGTACAGTGCAGTGTTCAAACATTTGCCTGTTACGTTCATACGCATTAATAGTTCAAGCAATTGTAAACACATGGGCACAAACTACTAAGTCGGTTAAAATGGTTTGTGATGATACGAGTACCTACGTGTAAAATGCTAGCATTATAACGCTTTAACATACATTTTAGTCGTACAACATATATTTGTCAGTTGTACGTTATGTTATAGCAAAGACCTATACAAGGTCTTTGGTTATAGTATACTAATGATTTAATCTATGGATTACATGTTGCACTCATGATAATCAGGTATCTTTGAAAATAACCAAAATTCATATCTTATATACGTTATCCAAAATCGACGATAATGCCATACAAAACAAAAAGTGATCCTTATCAAATTTTGAGTAGTATATATTATATCTAGCTATGAGTGAGTCATGCACCGTATAATATGTGTATACTAGCCAATATTTGGGTGAAAGCTTCTTAAATATACTTGAACAGTAGTCATAGTTGAACATGAATGCTGCAGTACGAAGAATAAGTAATCGACAACTTTACATACGCTATAAGCCAGTGCTCTCTTAATCAAAATTTACATTACAGTCAATATGTGCACAATCCATGAAACTAATTACTACATTTGTTACTTGAAATATTCTTCTTCCTTTCCTTGTTGCTACTGGAGGATCAATCTTACAAAGAACATCATGTTTTGGAATCCATATTTTGTCCGGTTTACATAGGTCACTTGGATCTTGCAGCTAACTTAACACGTTTTGCTTCTTCCATAAAATTCACATGGCCTTCGTCATCTACATTTATAATTTATCAATTGCCAGAACCTGCCCGATATAACATGTTTCTTCTTATCAACCTATGAAGTCATATACATCTACTTATACTTCAAACTTACATTTATTTTACTATTCTCATTCTCTTTACGTATGCAACCACTTTCTGTACCGAATGTTCTGTCATATTTTTCTGGTTTTCTGCTTTCTTTAATGCACCTGCTATCATCTTATCTACATGTAAAGCGACTGACTCGTTCTCTATTTTTGCAGAAATACAAATTGCAACGGCAGTACTGACTTGCTTTTTTAAATCTATGTTCAAGATTTTTTTTTCTCCCATTTATACATGGACACTCCAGCGAACCCGTCGTCGCCAAAAACAGATCAGACACTGCACGCACGTGTCTCTGACATAAAGTATATTGTTCTGTCCACCGGACAAAAAAATACTTTCTGCTATAGTTTGGTATTACAGTCTTACATATTCGTATATCAAGACATATAAAACTATTTTATAAAGGTTCAATGTAAAGTCAACTGGTAACTTCTTTAATTTTGGAGAAACAAAAAAAGTAACAAACGAAATCATAAAACTTTAGATACCGATTGTATTTCTGTCCATTTAGAGCTATGCAAACATGAAGCAAGTTGTTTTTAAATATGCATGTACAATCTTGGAATGCGTATCAATAGATTCGCGTATAAAGAAATTCACTTCGTTCAATTAGAAGCACTTACATTTTGCCTCATCAACGGGACATTTATTCTCATTTACGAGTCATACGGAAAACACAGAATATCTCATATTTACATTGTTATTTTACAAAGGGTCAAATTTAACGGCAAAGATTAAGCATACATGTACATGATTTTGTAGACATATTTATGTATTATAGCCTCATGCTACTGTTGTACTCATGCAAATACCCACCTGATACTATTACTTTTGTGACCCTTCTATTTCATCTTTTAGACAGCATGCAGTGTTTGTGTACACCCGGTTGAGCTTAAATAAGTTAAAAGGTGTAAATGGGATCAAATCTTACAGAGAAATTGCAAGAATAACAGCAATATGTACGAGTACGCATTTGTGATGAGGACTCGTTGAGGATAAAATTACGCGTTACTTGTACAAGTAAATTGGCCTGGTGACGCAATTTCAAACACAAACGTTTTTCAATTTATGTAAATGAAAACTGCAATGTCTAGTCTATAGACTCTCTAAAATAAAAAAAGGCGCGCATTGAACCATAACTTGCTCATTTAAAAATTAGCGAGAGACTTGTTGATGATAAATTATTTTTTCAGACTTTGTTTTTTTCAACTTGGGTCTTAAATATTTTTTTCAGTATTTGAATATCAAATAAGTATCTTTTGATTAGGTGTTTGGTTTACATCTCACAAATAAACGGCAAAATTAATTCCCTATTTAGATATATTCAATTTGTTTGGATCCTTTTAGGTTTGGACTCGTTAATGAAGTCGTATTTGGCGACATGATAAAAACCATCACCAAAATTCAAATATCTACTTCAAAGAAGAATGTCATTTTTCCGTTGAGGAACAACTCTGTAGATGTCCAAATTCATGCAATAATTTCGATCGATTGTCTTTTCCAATACCATAAATATTAATGACAAAAAGTGAAAATTATCTTGGCGACATAGTCATTTCAGTATAACCGCTTGAGGGTTTTTAACGCGATAATTCTTTGTTAGAGTAACCCATCTTCCTTATATATGTATCAAAATACTTCTAGATGTTCATATATCTAAAATAATGATAATATACTGATATATTTGTACTATGAAAAATGTAGTGGCCTGATAATGGTTTGCGACATCAATTGTCAATTTTATCAGGGATTGGGTCAGTAGCAAAATTAGGTTGTTGTTGAGAGGGTGTTGCTCCAGAGATGTTAAATTGATAGTTATTAAAGACGTTTTCGGTAACTCGTTACATTTTTTACATATAGACATATAGGAAAAATTAAAACTGATCAATGAATATTTTTTAAACTTTGCATGATCGTAGCATATGATAACAGAAACATTTTAAGCGAAAAAATTGTGGTTCACTGATCTCGTTTTTGAGTTATCTGCCCTTGAATTTGGATTTTTGCTTATTTTATGTCATTTCAAGGACAGATAATTGTACGATATTCAGGATTAGATTCACCTTGATATTATTATGTGTAAGTTATTTACGAAGGTCACTCCAGAGGGTCACTCCAGAGAATTCTTGAATTCAAACTACATCACTCCACCTTTAGATAAACAAGAGGGTCAAGATGACAATCATTGTTTGTTCATTAAAACACCTTTAACAAGAACAACTATAACAAAACGTTATAGATAGACGAATAACAAGGAGCATATTGGTTTATGTTTTTTGTATGAAGTTGCTTTTTTCATAGTTTATTCAACCCTTTCCTAAGATTTGACCTGGTGACCTAGTTTTTGACCCCAGGTGACCAATATTCGAACTTGTCCTCGGTAAGACAAACAATCTGACAAGGTTTGGTGAAGGTCCAATTAAAACAGTGACATCTAGAGCATTAACATGGTTTTTACCTAAGATATGACCTAGTGACCTAGTTTTTGACCCCAGGTGAACCTTGCTTCAATTCGTCCAACATATTATAATGACAAACATTCTGACCAGGTTTGGTGAATATCCACTCAAAAATGTAACACCTACAATGTTAACAAGGTTTTCCTAAGATTTTACCTGGTGGCCTAGTTTTTGACCCTAGGTGATTCATATTCAAGCTTGTTCTACATATTATTAAGACAGATAATTTGACAATGTTTGGTGAAGATTCAATTATAACTGTGAAATCTGAGTGTTGACAAGGTTTGCCAAGATTTGACTGTTTTTTTTATCCAAGATGACTTATGTTGGAACTTGTCCAATATTATTATAAAGACAAGCATTCTGACAAGGTTTCGTGAAGATCCAATCAAAACAGTAACTTCTAGAGTGTTCACAAAGTTTTCCAGTAATTTGCCCTGGTGACCTAGTTTTGATCCCAGATGACCCATTATCGCATCATCCAATCAAAACAGTGATTTCTAGAGTGTTCACAAGATTTTCCTTCAATATGCCCTGGTTACCTAGTTTGACCCCAAATGACCCATTCTTGAAGTCGCCTGATAACTAAAAATGTGGTCCTTATGTTTTCTCAAGTTAAAGTTGATGTTGCACAACATCGAATGCCAAACCATGACTGATCACAAAAGCTCACCCTGGGCACTTTAAATATTTGAGCTGAAAATCTATCTTTAAAAATTCAGCATTTTACCAATATAATTATACAAGTATTAGTTTATCTTAGTTTGTTTTCACAATGGATGGTTTCAGATTTTGTAAGTATGGTGACCCTTTAATCTATTTCATCGAAATACATTTATGAAACATTCATATTACTTAAGTACATTGTATAAATTATGATGTACAGAATCAGAGGCTGAATAAACACAGACTAAACTTAGATGGACTTTTTTGGTGTAAAGGGAAACATGGGAAAACAGTAACCTAGACATAATAGGGGTGGCTTATTCTTCATGGAAATTACTTTCATTAGTTATTACATAATGTTGCCAGGCTGCTGTGCTCGACCCAGAGTGCTCCAGGCCTATGTCCCTCGGATCTTGAGTTCAAGCCCTATAGTACTAAGACCTAATTTTCTATGAGTACAAAATGTTTAGACCTGTATGGTAAAAGTGGAGGTTTCATTCACTTATATAATTAATAACAGTTTATCATTTTGTGATAACAGGTCACATGGAAATAAGAAACAGTCTTCAACTAAAGTTGTAAGCACAGTATGCTTCAAGCATAAGGCTATGATTGGGAGATTTTGGGGAATCGTTCAACAATAAACTACCAACACAGTTCGATGCCAATTAGAGCAAGAGTGACAGTCAGCAATATAAGACTATTCAAGGCTTCAAGGTAAAATTTTATTTAATGATTGTGTAGTACATGACATTCTTGTTCTTAGTCAATAGATTGGGCTGGTAAATTACTTAAATACTTATCAAGGAAGTTACCTACTTTGTTTGTCCCTTACATACTTAATGGAGACTTGCATACCATGTCAGGAACTTACATCCTTAGCCAGGTACTTACATTCTTCTTTAATTTGTTTCAAACTCAGTAAGTCTGTTACATAGTCTGTTAGAAAATAACTTACTTAGTAAGGCAATTATTGAATACCTACTTAGTTACATCATTTCATATTTTTAGCTCACCTGGCACAGAGTGCCAAGGTGAGCTTTTAGGATTGAGCTATGTCCGTCGTCGTCAACAATTTCTTTAAACGTCATCTCCTCCCAAACCACTGGGTCAATTTCAATAAAACTTCTTAGGTGTGACTTCTTGCTTGCAGCTCTACCAAGGTTGTTCAAAGAATTCCATTCCGTGCAGAATTCTGGTTGCCATAGCAACCAGAAGGATTTCTTTTGAAAATCTTCAAAAATCTTCTTCTCTGAAACCACTAGGCTTAGAGCTTAGATATTTGGTATGAAGCATGTCTGTTTGTTCAAATTATTGCCCTAGGGTCAAAATTGGTCCCGTCTTGGGGGGTCACATGATTTATAGAGACTTATATAGGAAAATTAGAAAAATCTTCTTGTCCAAAATTACAAGGCCTAGAGCTAAGATATTTGGTATGTAGCATTGTCTAGCAGACCTCTACTAAGTAAGTTCTAATTATGGTGTGTGTGTGTGGGGGGGGGGTCAAAATCGGCTCTGCCCTGGTCACTAGATTTATATAGGCCCAATTGTAGGAAAATTTAAAAAATCTTCTTGTCCAAAACCACAAGGCTTAGGGCTTAGATATTTCGGATGTAGCATTTTCTTGTTGAACTCTACCAAGTTTGTTCAAATCATGGCCCCATGGTCAATATTATCCCAGCCCTGGGTGACAGTTGATTTCAACGCCTACTTAAGAGATTTGGTAGATAATTCTTTAACATGTCAAAAAACCTTTATATTATAGCTTGGCAATTACATCCCCCAGAGTGGCCACGGACTCTGGAAAACAGGGAAAACAGGGAAAAACATGAAATAAAATTCCCTGCAGGGAAAAGTCAGGGAATTAAAAAAATTGGAGAAAATCAGGGAATAATCAGGGAATTTTACAGAAGAAATACTTTGGAAATTATCATATTAATTATAATATATCAATAGCTCAATTAAATGTTGGTTTTTATTCTAATGATATATACAACTTTTCACTATTGACATTGATATCAGTATTTCTTATTTAATCTTTATATGTTTAAAACTTGTAAGTGGTTATGTTATAGTGATTGGTTTAATAATAAATATAGGCAGCCAAGTTAACATAGGCAGAAGATAAAGTTAAATAAAAGCTGAGTAACCATTGCCCCAGAGCTCAAACTAAACCTTTTTTATTCATATTATGATACATTAACTCATTTCAAAATGTTGCTGCATTAACTTCTTCACGTAAGTTTGTGTTTGTTTAATCAAAAGATGTACATTATGTCAACTGATACTAATTGAAAGTTTTAATTTTTATCAATTTCAGTTTGTGCATATATTTTACTCTCCAAGAAATAACTATAGTACTTTTAGATATTATAGTACACTTGTAAAACAGTATTGCAACACCTCAAAATTTCGTAGTGGCAATATTTTAGCATAGACTACATGAAATGTGCATTTTTATGTTATGTGAATGAAATGAAAGTCAGAGACACAAAAATAACAAAAGCCAACAACTCAGAAATCTGAGATTTTTATTTGAAAGCTGAAATAAAGCATTTAGTCATATGCTGATATCTTTTTGCTGTGTGACAACAAGTTTATACAGTCATAATTCCATCATCCTATATACCCTACAAATGTCATCAGTATCAATAACATAGCACAGTGTCAGTATCTGATGTACCCAGTCCATCAACTGGAATAACATCATGAATACTCCTCATTGACTGAATGAGATGTTGAATTTGGTGTTAAGACATGTGTCCCATTTCTGGTGGAAAGCTTGTTCTAATTTGAACATAGTATTAATGGTTTATATTTCTTTCAACTTATAACATCCCAAGCATGTTCGTTGGGATTGAGATCAGGGCTCCAATTACAGGCCATGATATAGTTGTTATAGCCTCTTGACGTATATAATCTTCAACAGCATGAGCATGGTGGGGCTGACTTTTGTCATCCATGAACACTCACTTTAAATTCACTGCATAGTTATCAAAATGTTGTACTACAACATGTTGGGAGGTCCCATAATTAATTACTGGTGTAAAACACAGTCAATTGTTCAAGTCATTCAATAACAGTACATGCATAATGCCTGGTTTACATGTATCAATAAAATGGTTTAAATTCAATAAGAGTAAAATGTGATGGGTGTTGCAATAAAATTTCCATGTGCATATATTATTTGATGTGAATGATCAGTTGAATAGGCAGTTAAGTGCTTTTAAATTTGATAACAAATATATTCTTCTATCCAATAATGTCAGAATACATCGTTTTGTACATCTAAGACTGTCAAGTAATTAATCAGCAAAGTTAAACTTGAATGCTTATTCTATCAAATCTATTATTATGATTATAACAATAGAGGTATGGTTATAAGGGGTGGTTGGAGGTTATACATACACTGTATTGTGTTAGGGATCAGGGAAAAAAATTTGTGGTCAGGGAAAATTCAGGGAAAGATCAGGGAATTTCACTTTTGGATTTCTGTGGCCACCCTGATCCCCAGTTTAAAGGCACTTACTTATTTGGTCTGTAACAAATTCAATTCAGCACTTTAATATAATGCCAGAGGCATTAATACTTATTTAGTCATTTAATACATATTTGATAAGGAATGTCAGTCTGTAAGCATAATTAATCAGGCACTTGCATACAAAGTTAATCTGTTACATACTAAGTTCAGCACTAACATAGTTAGTTAGTTGTATACTAAGTCAGACATCTGTATACTTCGACAGATACTTACATCAGGGTTCTCAATATGTTTGTGGCCAACAGGCCCAAAAGCTAGACTAACAGGCCTGCTAGGGGGGGTCCGGGCATTTTCTAGCAATATTTTATAAACTTTTGAGATTCCTAACCGGCCAAAACACATTTCTAAGCGTCTAATTTGGCCTGCAGCCTGCTGTTATTGAGAACCCTGTTACATACTAAGTTTTGTCTGTTCCATACTTAGTCAGTTACATATTAAGTCAGGCACTGTTATGTTTAGGGCTGTCCCGATATGCTCGTGTACCGGTACGTACCGGTACAGTGCTGAACGATATGCGTATCGTATCGGAAGGTCCCGTATCGGCCGTATCGCGTTTTTTTGCTTTTACATTAAACACTCCTAGAATTTTAAACAAATGAACTAAATTTACTCTCAATTAATCGTCGATAAAGCTTGATCAGGCTGCAGCATGAGGTAAATTTTGTCAAGTTGATATTGACTTAATAAATTTCATTAATTTATTAAACGATTGTAACGGAACCAAATGCAACAAGGAATCATATATATGCAACAATGTGGAATCAAATGCAACAATGCGGAATCATATGCAACAATTTTGATATTTTTTCGCCGGAACCAAATGCAACTCGGGCAGTCCCAAATGCAACAGCTGCACCATATGCAACAGCCCTGGAACCAAATGCAACAAAGAATTTCTTAGGGTATTTTATAAAAATCATCTCATAATTATCGTAATCATCATCAACGATTACTGTCGTTACCTGCTGCGCTATGAAGACAATAAGTCCATGCGTGTTTTAAAGAGAATTATTTGACCGTGGCAACCTTGTCCTCACTGTCAAATTGTGTCAGGCTCTGTACCTTTGGATGTTCTGAAAATATTTATTTACACTCCTACAGATATCATATCAAAGTACTGAAAGTACTGTCGGAACGTGATTTTTTCTATGCGAAGCAAAAAAAGAGAAATATGTACTTATATCGTTCATGCCCATGCAAATAGTTTTAACATGACCGACTTTTCAGAAATGGGATATATATACAAAACAGCAACACTGTCGTGCTATTTCATTGGCTAGCGGATACGCGGGTTTAAGTTGGAACTTATTCATTTGATTCTTTTAAATCATTGGTGAATTGCTGCGCCTGCATTGTAGTTTGATATTCTATTTTTTAAGTATTTGGTTTCTGATATTAGTTTTTTTAAAAGATGATCCTTCTGACTTGTGACTCCAATGACATCTCCAGAAAGGTCATTATCTGATTATTGCTAAATACTTCAGTGGTCTATGTTAACATACAAAAATTTCATGAACTATTAAATGACATCTAGTCCAAAAACAGCCCTTGAAATATTCATAATAGGTTTTTCAGGACTAGTTCATGAACTTTTGAAAAACTATTTCCTAAAAGTTCATGATTTTTAAATGAGACAATACATTTATATAACAAAAAATTCATGAACTGTTCATGGACAACAAGTTCAAGAACAGGTCATGAACTATTCATGAAAATGTCGTCCTTGATTAGTTCATGAACTGTTGGTGAACATTTGAGAAGAATTAAGGTGAAAATTATTCTTGAAAATTTTATTATCTCGATTCCTGAACAGTTCTGAACTGCTATTTCATGAACAATTCAAGAATTTGTCTCATTTAGCAATCATGATTTTTTCATATTTTTTTCATGAATTGTGTGTGTGAAATATATTATAAAAAGTGTTTTAAGTCACAGTTTTTATTATGATTTTTATGAATTTTATATCATCGATGAATACTTGACACTATCTGAATTAATAGCAAGTTTGTTTTATATATAATTTTATTATGAAGACAACATGTTTTTGAAGATGCTGTTTGACAGAGGTAGTCAGCCCTGACCACTCCGTAATGGACCATGCTTAACCATGTTCAGTCTCCACCATTGGTTAAGCACAGTTTAACATTTTTGTTAAATGGTACCATAGTCAAGCATGCTCAACCTTGGTTGCTGAGTTAAACTGACCATGGTTAAACCATGCTTAATACATGTTTGAGCATGGTTTAACAATGGTTCAGCTGACTACAGTTGAACCATGGCAAATGCTGCTTAAACATGAGCATGGTCAGCTGAACCATGGTTAAACCATGCTTAGCTATGCTTCAATTTAACAATATTCAACCATGTCTCCACAGCAATGGTTGGCCATGGTTAAACAGGTCTCATTTCGCTGGGGAAATCTTGATATTGACTCAACTTTTGCAAAACTATGATATTGAGATGTATTTGGTTCAACATGTTCAATGTAGGTTAATATTTTTAGCTGGATAGCTTCATGATTCATACTAGTCAGGGAAAGGTCATGAGGAAAAATTTCTTTAAGGTTAAGGGGAAAAGTCTGGAAATTTGTATGAACTTTGATTTTCTATCGTGTGCTGTAAGCAAACAATTTTTTCTTACTTGCTTCACTCACTTGATAAATCTTCATAAACATGTATTTGTTGTTACTATACTGCAAACTTTTTCTTAGTGTATAAGATAATATGAGCTTTTACCAAGTCACGGAAAATGGATTTGAGCCAGGGAAAATTCCGTGATTTGGTGTCAGACGATTTGTAAGAACCCTGTATTTAAAGAATGTTGTCTATGTTCATAAGAATTCCATTTAAGCATTTATGTTGCTGTGTGAACCTGACACCGCAGACTCAGTGGTTTTGATAATGTTTTCTTTCTAATTACTGCATAAACAAAAGTTAGTTCTGATTAGTGCATGTGTTTATAAAAAATTGGTATTTTATCACCTATATAAATATAGTAAAAATCTGGTACTATGACCGTTCCCGGATGTCATTTCATGGCATCAAATAAAGTAAAACAAAAATTAACAAACTAAATGTAAAAGCAAAAAAATCCATAAGAAATTCTTTGTTGCATTTGGTTCCAGTGACTGTTGCATATGGTGCAGCTGTTGCATTTGGGACTGCCCGAGTTGCATTTGGTTCCGGCGAAAAAAAAATCAAAATTGTTGCATATGATTCCGCATTGTTGCATTTGCTTCCACATTGTTGCATTTGCTTCCACATTGTTGCATTTGATTCCACATTGTTGAATTTGATTCCTTGTTGCATTTGGTTCCGTTACAAACGATATTTTGGATTTTTTCATTTAACAAATGGGGAATATTTTTTCTAATTTTCCGAAAAATAGATCCGACATCTAAATTTTCAAACACATTTACATTTGTAAACATTGTCGTCGTCTGCAGTAACAATCTATTGAAAAATGGCAGAGGCACCAAGTAACTTTAAAACGCAACAAAGTAATTTTACATAAAAATTATGACAACATTTTGGTTTGCCAATTGATGAAACAAAGAAGCACATAGCTATCTGTAAGAAGTGTCACCAAGTGTAGTGGTGGGACTGGCAACGTTAGAACACATATATGTCTCGTCATCACCTTACTGTATTTCATTATTTACAACATTACATTAACTAACAATTTCGTACATTTACACCTCGTTACACCTTGTTAATATTATGTTCTATATTGCTCTTATTGTCATGAATTGAGTAAAATAAAAGTTTGAAGTCATCATAACATCCAGGTTGAAAGTTTCAAATCATCAATATAATATCATTAATAACCAATGATCATAAAATCTGATCCTTTAAACAACTTTATCTGACTGTATGTCGAGTAAATTTAACAATTATTATGCCTAGTTTCTCATGATTCTCGGTATAGGAATTTTGTATCAATCCAATTTTCTGATACTGACCGTGTTTTTATGGCATTGCGAGTAATGGGGGAAATTAAATAAAAAACGAAATATAATTTGACCATGATTTAATTCAAGTTCCGATGTGAGTTTTGGTGCTTAACAATAATAGTAGTTAATTAATTTCAACGGTTAACTCGGACTTTCTAGCACCAAACAAGTGTGCAGTGTTAAAAAACTAATATTACAACGTTGTTCATTACTTTGAAATACTTTTATATCGTATCGTAGATATCGCATATCGCTTGTACCGTATTCCAATATGTAGCGTATCGGCTGAGATCTGTATCGGGACAGCCCTAGTTATGTTTAGACAGATACTTATTTAGTCAGGTCCTTACATATGCTAAGGTAGTCTGTTACATCCTATGTCAGGCACTCATATACTTATTCAGTTATTTACATTATTAATCAGGCACTTATATATTTATCCAGACACTTAAATATTAAGCCAGGCACTTACATACTTATTCAGATATATAAATTAAGACAGGCACTTACATACTTATTCAGATATATAAATTAAGACAGGCACTTACATGTACATACTTATTCAGATACTTAGCTACTTAAGCCAGGCACTTACATACTTATTCATTATTTTAGATACTAAGCCAGGCACTTATATACTAAGTCAGTTACAGTGTTCTAAATAACAGCAGGCTGCAGGCCAATTTAGCCACTTAGAAATGTTTTTGGGCTGGTTAGGAATCTCAAAAGTTTATGAAATATTGATAGAAAATACCAGGACCATCCTAGCAGGCCTGTTAGTCTAGCTTTTTGGCCTGTTGGCCACAGACTTATTGAGAACCCTGCAGTTACATACTAAGTCAGACATACTCATTCAGAATCAGATACTTTATATAATACTTACATATTTTGTCATACATACTTACATGTAGTTAATTAGATATATATACTTAGGCACTTACATACTTAGTAATAAACTTACATACTTAATCAGGCACTTACATACTAAGTAATAAACTTCAATACTAAGTTCATCTGTTATATACTGAGTCAGGAACTTAATAATAAGGCAAACACTTACATACTTAGTCAGGCATTTACATTCAGCCAAACCAGTGGCCACCCTTAGGAAAGAGAAAATGTGGCCTTTATTGACAGGTGACCTTTATTTGGAGGTCATTTGTTCTAGATATTCAATGGCAGTTCATTAAAGAAAAGCTTATATTCAGAGGATGGCCTTTATTTAGAAGTGACCCTTACACAGGTTTGACTGTATTTAGTCAGGTCCTTTACTAACTTAGTTTGTCTGTTTATACTTCGTTAAGCACTTTTTTGAATAGATATTCCAACTTATATATTTTCATATTTTGTCTAGGTAATGATCATTTAATTAACACCGAAATTGTTCTTTTTATAGCATGGTGCAGAGAACTAAGAAATCACTCATTAGCTGGATGTATGATCTGTAGAAAGCTGTTGTGGTATTGTTTTCCCATGATGCTCCTGTATTGATCTGATGCCTACCTGAGGGTATGTACACAAGTCTCAAGTATAGTTTCATAGACATGTCTTAGCTTAGATTCTATAATTGTTATTTCGCATATTTTTCAATTATGATTAATAAGGGCTTACTTATTTGTCAAGTACATACACATGTTCTTGAACTAGATTTTGTATCAGCTAATGGATCCTCATAAAAGCAGGACCATGGTTGCATTTCATCAGAGTGTGGTCAGTTGTTTCCGAACATTATTAGTCAATAGTTAAAAGTTGATAATGTGCGATTTTAATAAACTGTCAAAGCTGCATGATTTCATGGTAAATGCTTGCATTTATTTTTACCTTCGGCAAGGTAGTTCTATACAATTATTTTGGTAATCTGTTCTTTAATTTTTGTTATACCAGTGAACAAACGTACAATTATGTATATTTAACGAAGATCACATAACATTAGATAATGGTAAAAAAGGTGGTATATGTAGCTACAAATGATCCATTCATCGACCATGTAATTATTTAGCTTTGACAGTTTAATAAAATTGCACCACACATTACATTACACAACAAACTATAAGCCAGTCAGTCACATACCAAGTTATATACACTAAGTAACATACAATTAACCAGTCACAACACAAGCTATAAACACTAATTAACATACAATTAACCAGTCACTTACCAAGTTACATACACTAAATAACATACAATTAGCCAGTCACTACACAAGTTGTATACACTAATTAACATACAATTAGCCAGTCACTACACAAGTTGTATACACTAATTAACATACAATAAGCCAATCACCAAGTTATTTACACTAATTAACATACAATTAGTCTGTCACTAAGTAACATACACTAATTAACATACAATTAGCCTGTCACTAAATAACATACACTAATTAACATTCAATTAGCCAATCACTACACAAGTTGTATACACTAATTAACATACAATTAGCCTGTCACTAAGTTATATACACTAATTAACATACACTTAGCCTGTCACTAAGTTACATACACTAATTAACATACAATACGCCAGTCACTACACAAGTTGTATACACTAATTAACATACAATAAGCCAGTCACTACACAAGTTGTATACACTAATTAACATACAATTAGCCGGTCACTAGAGCTGGGTATCGGTCCTTAAAAGCATATCATGATATATCACAATATTTCATGCTGTATCGCGATACGTATCGCGATATACATGTATATATATAAATGGTAAATTTACAGAAAATCATTACAAATTAACATTTATATAAAGCCTTGGGTAATAATACAGACAATAGCTTACAGTGTAGTTTCACATTTCAAATAATTTGTTCTGTTTTAGCAGTGTTGAAACTATTGATGCATGTATAAATATAGATATATGTATGGGTTCACAGTTAATAATATTACAAGATTGACCAGCATTTAGACATAGATTAACACTTTACGACAATGTATGAACTTTTTTTACAATAATAAACAAGCTTAACCCGATATATCGGTATGCTGAAAAAATATTGTGATATTTATATTGTCTAGCTGATATCGCGATATACCGATAAAACCTCCCAGCTCTACCGGTCACTTACCAAGTTATAAACAGTAATTAACATACAATTAAAGAAAAACAATTAAGAAAACTTAAGTAATAACGTCCCCTTAGTAAAATATGTATATTTTGTATATTTCTTTATATTTGGAGCTCAAACTTTCAATGCACATCTCTAACAAGTCAAGCTACATGACTCTATCAACAAAAATGCATGTTATTGATTTTTACCCTGTTATGTCTCTGTAGTTATAAAACAGTTCATTTGTATGTGCAAAACATGGAAAGTATGAATCTTCACAATAATTTTTGAAATCGATAGTATGTTAAGCCACATTACTGAATCAAAGAACTGAGAGTACTGTCATGAACGAAGTTAACATGTGTCAGGTAAAGCATGCCTTGAAAAATTAAAGGCCTGTCCCTGTCGAGAATTTGATGAACAGTTCACGAAATGTTCATCAGTATATTCATGAATTGTTCATGAATCTATTCATGACCTGCAACTTGGACATGAAGTTCATGAACGAATGTCCATGACCTGATTTATGAACCTTATTAAGGCAGTCTTTATCAAAAATGTGTTTTTCATTTGGGAGTTCTAAAATGAAAATACAGTGTTTTTTTTTTCTTTTGTTTAATAAAGGTAGATAATTCACTAAATACTGCAGCAATACAGACTGTGCACATAGACATATCATATTTTCTAGTAAATAGCGGGGCAAAATCAATTATAAAACTTAACTAGTACTATTTCATATGTTAACTTGGTGTTTTTTTTTTTTTGATGTGTTAAGTAAATCAAATATTAATTGAAATCTAAATGTATTGTAAGTACAGGACCTCGCTGAATATAGAAGGCCGACGGTGCTGGTTCTTTCCTCAATGGACATCCACCCCATTTTGTGTTTTTCTGTAACTCACCACATACTTACGGCAGGCAAATTAAATGTTTTATAACTAAAGAGAAGAAACGGGTTAAAAATCAATAGAACTGATTATGTTGATATTATTATAGTCATGTACATGCATATTTTACGAAGGGACGTTATAAGTTTTGTTGATGGAGTGATGTTTAAAATTTAGAGAAGTATATTTCTTGATGTATTGGTTGTTTATATATGATTCTTAAATAGAATATTTTTTGTGTGATGTGATATGATGATGTAATATTTATGTAATACTTTCAATAGAATATTTTAAAAATAATGTCATGGTGATAATTTAGGAACAAGATGATTGAAAATATATATGATTGTTAAATAGAATATCTATTTACTGATGTGATAATAATTTAGGGATGTAATATATTATTTTTAAAATATTCTTTTCAACGTATTGTCATGGTGATAATTTAGGAACAAAATGTTGAAAATGAGATACACAAGGCCGACTCTTACACATTTGGTGGTCTGTGTAAAGTGTAGACACTTATGGAAATTTTGCCGTCTTTGTGGGCAAATTTTCTTTTTTTTTTTACTTCTACTTTCTTCACTTGTTTGTATTCATTTGTATTAAATTATTTGCTGATTATGTGATTTTTTTTAAAAATGCACTAATTTACTGATTGTCTTAAATAAAAAATGCTAACAAAAGACCATGTCTTAACAGTTTATTTATACACTTTTAATGATGTTATGACAAAAGAAAGTCATTAATTTGAGTTGCAAAACAAATGATCTTCAATATATGGTCAGAAGTCATTTTTACGACTTATAACCTGAATGATTTTTATTCAACAGACAAATATATTTCAGAATAAATTGTACCTCTCGTAATATGTATTTCAACTACAACTCAGCCAAAAACAAGTATACATAGTTCCCACATTTACAATATTTACCTCCCGCAAATTATGATTTAAGTTGTATTTTGTAAATTCAGTTGTTTTTCCTATTAAACACATAAGAAATTTGACTTTCAAGATGTCTGCCAATTCAATACAAGGGAGGTAAATATTGTAGATGTGTGTGAACTATGTATTATGTCATTTTATTAAACTTTCAAAGCTGCATTTATTTTTAGCTTTGCTGAGCTTCAATTACTTTCGTAATTTATACGATAAGATGTTGAATGTACAATCATGTATTTAACAATGTGCTACATATAAAATTACTAGAATATAAACATGAGGAAAATTGGACATTCCCTAATGATGAAATTAAAAGAAGTGAATGCATAAATTATTAAGTTTTGACAGTTTGATAAAATGTATGAAGAATACAAGTATAAAGCAACATCCTTTTTGGAGTAGCAAGGTTCTCAATAACAGCAGGCTGCAGGCAGGCCAATCCAGCTGCTTAGAAATATGTCTGGGCCTGTTAGAAATCTCAAAAGTTTATAAAATATTGCTAGAAAATGCCTACCCCCCCCCCCCCTAGCAGGCCTGTGAGTCTAACTTTTAGGCCTGTTGGCCACAAACTTATTGAGAACCCTGAGTAGCTGAGGATGGTTGCTTTGGAGAGGTTGAACAATATAAACAATACAAGTAAAAACAATGCACAGGCAAAAAAGAGGTGGGGCACAAAAATGTACATTAAATAGTTGATGTTCACGGAGCATTTACAATGATGATCAGTTTGTGACTTAATTAACAATCAACAAAGATGTAAAAAGTTGTATCTGCCATAAACACATTTTAAAACTGAATCAAACTAAGTTACTAACATGGGAAATGTTTCACTCAATTATAAATTCATATATTAATGATACAGAATGAATGAACTGAAAGAAGGAGATTACAAAATTTGTCTTATTGAAGATATTTCTCTAACCAAGTTGTTTGTTTTCCATTGTTGTGTTGAAAGATTTCACAGTAAACCATACCTACATCCAAGATTGTATCCTAGCTGAATCACCTACAAAAACATCAGATAAAAAATAAAACAGAAATAACTTCATACAGGTACAAAATTGTTTAATGTATCTACAGTACAATAAACTTTAGTTAGTGTTTCTTTGTTTTATTGACTGTTTTATCAGAAATCAACAACTTTTAGAACATTATGATTTAAGAAATATAAGGACTCTACAGACACAAAAAGATACTGAGACTCTGGTGTGTTCATTCATTGCATATACCCCTGTCGCATGCTTGTGAAGATAAGTCCATTTTAACAATTCTAAGTCCAAATTATGTCAAAGTGAGGTTGTTTGATATTGGTAGATTGAGAACTCATAGGCAATAACTGTATAAGTATTCAAGTTTTCTAGTAATTAAGCAGTGTTGGTGATAGATGAAATGGTAAAATCTACTTAACCTTAAGATATATATGATTTACTTACCAGCCACTAGTCATAAGATTTTCTTGGTGACTGCAGAACATTTTTCTCAGATTATCTAGAAAAAAGATAGAGAGACATTCAATAAACAGTGAACAAGCAGAAAATCTTACAAAACAAATTTTGGATATCTGAAATCCCCACTGTAGCTAAGATGATAAATCTGGAAAATGAAAAGTCAACAATTCACTTTATCCCCTCATTGGTTGCTTCAGCACCCTTTCCTTATTATAGTAGAGCAGAATACCAAGACCGGTTGCCAAATCTTTGTTGTCTCAAAAGCTGGTTCCCAAATACTTGTTGTATCAAAGACTGGTTCCCAAATATTTGTTGTATCAAAAGCTGGTTCCCAAATCTTTGTTGTATCAAAGAAATCAATCAATCGATTGTTAAACTACTTCCCGTCCCATGTTGCAGTGCTAGTCTATTAAATTTTAGATCAGTTTCCATTAGTACTTTCAGTACTTTGATTACATGATTTCACTTTAGGACAGCAATGTTAGTTCATAAAGAATGAATACAGAAAGATTTGCTTGAGTTTATCAGGGTTTATACATTAAGGCAATAGTATAGTGGCATAATTCTGCATAATTTATTTAGATTACTTTCGTGAAAATCTATCAAATTTTCATGATAAAATTTTCTGACTTTAAAAGGTGGGTCACTGGTTTCCTCATGAAAAATGATAATTTTTTCAGAAGTCAACACACAATTTAAGGTATTAGCTAAAGCAGAAATGATATATTCAAAAGATATTTCCATGGAAACTACTCAAAAAGCACCACCTAGTGGAGGGTATGGTTTCGTTGATTTTTGAGTTAGTTCCTGCATTGCTCTATGAATTTTGTATATCAAGTTATGCAATTTATATAACTGCAATGCTCTATTATTTCCAAAAAAGAAAAATACAAAAATGTCATATTTTGCCATCATTATATCTTAAAAGACACTGATAAAACTCAGCATGGGTGGCAATTTACAATGCCAAATAATGAGACATTTATCTCTCATTCGCAACAATACTGAAAAAACAGCCTGATGATCTCCTAACCCACCTAATAAGTGGACGAAAAATATTTTCATGAAAGCAAGAACTTGTATACATACATAGATTCGCAACTTCCGTATTTACAGTTTGAAATGCGCTATTTCTCAATAAAACACGTTTTCTGTAAGCAGCAAACAGTTTAAAAAATGACCTGAAATTTTTTTTTAAAAATATAAATTTTTGGTTACAGCTGTCTGCATCACAATGGATTGTCTATCGAAATTGTTTCGGCTATTTTTAGCAGTTGCAAATCCATGTACATTTGTATGTATATATGTCCTTGATGAAGGTAAACATTTTCTCACGAAAATTAACTCTCTAAGTGATGCAGAACAATGTCACCATACAATAGCAATAAGAATTTACAGCGCAACCTCCCTACAACAGCCACCAAAGGGAAGGACAAGGATGGCTATTGTAAGGAGGTGGTTGTTGTTGAGAGTGAGTGAAAATAGAGTAAAAGGGCAATCTAGGGTGCTAGTATACTTGCTGTAATAAGGTGGTGGCTGTAATAAGAAGGTGACCATTCATGGAGGTTACACTATAAACATTAAAGACAAGAGGGCCAAGATGGCCCTATATCGCTCACATGTCAATCATTGCTCAGTCATTAAAACATTATTTTAAAGCAGTGACCTAGTTTTTGACCCCAGATGACCCATGTTAGAACATGTCCTACATATGAATAAGACAAACATTCAGACAAAATTTATTGAAGATCTAATCAAAACCATGAAAACTGCTGCATATATAGACAAGGTTTTCCTTCATGACCTAGTTTTTTACCCAAATTGCTATCCAACTCTAGGTTATACAATAAGCTATTGTCAGTGACCTAGATATTTGACCTATTGTTTCAAATGCAATTCCACTCAAGGTTATCTCCTAAGCTATCCATACACCAACTTTCATTGAAATCCATCATCCCTAACTGAAATTATCATTGGGAAACCAAATTTCTATTACTAGTAACAGTGACCTAGATATTTGACCTATTGACTCCAAATGCAATCCCACCCTAGATTATACCTTAAGCTATCCATACACTAACTTTCATTGAAAGCCATCACCCTAACTGAAGTTATCATCCGGAAACCAAATTTCTATGTTTAGTAACAGTGACCTAGATATTTGACCTATTGACCACAAATGTAATTCCACTCTAGGTAATGCCCTAAGCTATCTACATACCAACTTCCATTGAAATCCTTCAATCTAACTGAAGTTATCATCCAGATACTACTTCGGACAGATGGACGGACGGACTGACGACGACAAACACTATAGTCTCCTCCGGTACCGCAGGCGATTAATAAGGACCTATTGATATTCAAAATTGAATTTTTTATAGCGAGAGCTTTATGTACAATGTCAACAAATACGAATTCAAACATTATAAATAAAAACACCATATGATATTCATTGGTCAGTTATTGAAATTTGATTGGTCAATCAAGTTTTGCTATTAAGTGTATAAAGCTATATATCTGACAGACCTTTAATTGGCAAAATAATTGTTTGTATGTGATAAGAATCACACCCAAGTACCTAATTTTTTATAATGAATATTGGAAGCTACCTGTAAATTAAATAAGTATTTATACTACCAGTAAACCAAAAAAGAAAGTATCCACTTTTTAAAACAAGAGGGCCAAGATGGCCCTATATCGCTCACATGACAATCACTGTTCACTCATTAAAACATTGTTTTGAACCGGTGACCTAGTTTTTGACCCCAGACGACCTATGTTCGAATTTGTCTTACATATCATTATGACAAACAGTCTGACTAGGTTTGGTGAAGATACGATCAAAATTTGACATCTACAGTGTTAATAAGGTTTTCCTAAGATTTGACCTTGTGACCTGGTTTTTGACCCTAGGTGACCCATATTTGAACTTGTCCTTAATATCATTAAGACAAACAATCTGACAAGGTTTGGCCAAGATCCAATCAAACATGACATTTAGAGCTTTTACAAGATTTTTACCTAAGATTTGCAGTCTGACAAGGTTTGGTGAAGATCCAATTAAAACTGTGACATCTACAGTGTTAACAAAGTTTTCCTAAGATTTGACCTGGTGACCTAGTTATTGACCCTAGATGACCAATATTCATACTTGACCGTTATAGCATTAAAACAAACTATTTGACAAAGTTTGAAGAAGATCCAATAATAACTGTGAAATCTACAGTGTTAACATGGTTTTTCATAAGATTTGACCTAGCGACCTAGTTTTTGACCCATGTTCGACTTGTCCAAGATATTATGAAGACAAACATTCTGACAAGGTTCATGATCATCCAATCAAAACAGTGACTTCTAGAGTGTTCACAAGGTTTTCCAGCAATTTTTGCCCTAGTGACCTAATTTTACTACAGAAATTACCCATTATCAAACTTGACCTACATATATTATTGAAATAAACATTCTTACGAAGTTTCATGAAGATCCAATCAAAACAGTGTTTTCTAAAGTGTTCACAAGGTTCTCCATTATTTGGCCATGGTGACCTAGTTTTTGACCACAAATGGCCCAATATCGAACTTGTCCGAGATTTTTTTGATATTAACGTTCTGACCCAGTTTTGCTAAAATTAAGCCAAAAATGTGGCCCCTAGTGTGGTCACAACATAAAGTTTGACGATGCACGACGCCGGACGCCCGACGGAGAGTGATCCTAATAGCTCACTTTGTCACTTTGTGACATGTGAGCTAAAAATAATTCATTGATATAAATAATTTGCCAAAATAATCAATATACAGTGTAAATGTACGTATTTGTTGGAGTACCTGTTAACCTTGGTTTTATCACTACGATGCATGGCTCGATTCTTTTGTTTTGCACATACGTCCCATGCAGCTGATGCAGATTGATCAAAACATTGTTATTTTGGAAATCTACGCCATATGTCATATTGATCCAGTTTATTTTAATGAAATAAGGATCCCTGCTGCTTCAAATGTTTACAGGATATAAAAATTGATTGTTCTTTATTTCAATGAAAAGAAGAAATTTGAATGTATACTTCTTTTCTAAATATCGATAGATACATAAGAGTGGATACTTTATTTATTTATGCAGCATTTCTTGTCAGGCGTAGCTTTGTACACTTAGACATGTTATTATACTGTTGACAGAATGAGGAAAATTTCAATCAGATTTCAAGACTTTCAAAATCAAGCAAAATCATTTTTTTGGTAAATTTCATTAAACAGAATCTAAAGACTACAGCCTATGATAGAGCAATAGAGTTTGGACATGCCACAATGATTCATGGGAACATGCAGGCTGTAATTTAACTATAAACAGAAAGCCCAATATAAGATTTTAATTTAAACCTTTATACCCACATAAAACCTAAGAAAGTTCCAATCGTCATTCATATTTCAGCAATTCATCTTTAACTTGGTGCCTTTACCATGTGACTTTCCATTAAGAAAGTGTTTATTTACTAATTTTAATCCACACATATCATTGAGAAGAATATGGTATGGGCACCATGTTAACTGACAGCTCAATAGAAAAAACTTGAAAAGAATAAAACATTGTTCATTGCTAATAAGGAGAGACAATATTTGTGTTATATCTATGAAACTCTACCAGCTCTACATACCTGAAGTGGATATATACACAGTATAGAAGTATCATAGAAAGGTTCTTCCACTGCAGCATCACAAAGACCAGAAGTAGATGATTTCATTCGCATTTTTCTCTAAAGTTCTGACAACCAATCTACAAAACAACAACAACAACATAATTTCAATCTTATTTTCATATTTTCTATGATATTCAACACCTATTACTTGTAGAGATGTAGACTGCTGCATGGGGAGAGCAAGGCAAGTATTGGTACAGAATCCAATTGGTTTACTGCCCACTGCAGGTTACCTTAAATTGAGTGTAAAGTGGGATGGCAAAAAATGAGAAATATTAAATTCATTAAGCTGGGAGCTTAGTGCTGCTAGAGCCCCAGTTGGTACCAGGGATGATCAAAACCACAAAATTCTGCAGATGAAAAATAACATTGACATGCTGAGAGTGATAATTTTAGAATATGCAATTTTTAACACCTACCTTAGACTGATAGCCAAGTCTTCATTGTAGAACACAGGCCTCAAAAAATGCAAGTCCATTCATTCACATGCACCATACCTAGAATTGTTCACTTTTCTTCTTGTTGCCAACGACTTTAATATAAAATGATAAATTTAAAAACAAACACTGATATCATGGGTCCATTAAAGGCTATTTTAACAAGAGGGCCAAGATTCCCTATATCGCTCACCTGAGAACAACTACACTATAATTAATGACCAGGTTCTATAGTTTTTCATCTTGTATTGTGCAGTTTCTACATAGAGTTTGATCAAACACAAATTTTTTTTCATGAATAATGGATGCTGTGTAAATACGATTATGATTAGTGAAAAAATCAAGATGCTATAATGTAATAAAGTTGAAATATATATAGCAATTTTTTAAAGTCGAGAGCCCATAACTCTGCAAGCATTGCTTCAATTTCGCCCATTTCAAACTCTCAGAGACCTTTAGGACATACACATTCACTGCAAATATGTTTAATATTGGTGAAGAAATGAAGAATGTAAACAAGTTAAAATAAGGCAAATTGTCTAAGTCAAGGGCCCATAACTCTGAAAATACATATCACATTTTTGCCCATAATCGAACAAAATCAATATATAGCTGCGGATGCTAGAGTGTAAACACCCTAAGTGTGGACAGGCACAGGCATCCATCGATCCTAAAAGCTCATCCTGAGCCATTGACACAATACTGTCGGTAAAACAGTAAATTTATTCTAAATAACCTAGCTTAAACATCAACTACAAAATATCTATAACCACCTGGGTCTCCTTAGGCATAAAAGAAATATGTATTTTTCTGGTTACTTGTTCATTACAATAGGATATAGGTAGGTTTGGGCTTATTTTTGTCACTTGAATGCACATGGAAAAGTTAAAAGCAACTGTCTACTTTCTCACATAATGAGACATGGTCAGTAAGTTTTTTACAATATTCAGCAATAATTAAGGATTACAATATCCTAACAAAGAAATTGAAGAAAATTAAACAAACTATAAAATAGTAATACAAAATTATCTGAAGAAATAATTCTCATAAAATAATAAAACATACCTGTGACCTAAAATTAATTTCTTTAGAAAAATATCAACCTACCATGTGCCTTTTTGCTAACAAACTGGTTCACCTTACAAAGGTGTGTACACTTTTCAAGAAGCATGAGAATTTTGCATCAAAAACTGGTTGACAAATGGGATGATAGGAAAGCACTGAACCGTTTTATAAGTAGATTTAAATCTGCTGTGTAATCAAAATGATTAACAAACAAGAGAGCCAAGTGGCCATGCAATGCTCACCTGGGAAATGAGTTGTGGCAATATCACTTATGAATTTGATTTAAATGTGTGCTGCAATAAGTAAAATGTATTGGAAAATAAGACCTCAGGGATATCATTTTGTAGCAATTTTGTAAGAGGGCCTCTACAAAATATCAAAGCTCTAAACCTTGTACTTTTAGACAAGAACTTTTTTTTATATTTTCCCCTATTTAAATCTACATGAAACAAGTGACCCCTGGGGTGGGGCCAATTTAAATCCCAGGGATATAATCTATTATTGTAACACTAAGGGATCATTTAATCAAGGGAAGTTATTTGTCATGGTAAAAAGTTATTTACCTCAACTGTCAAGTAGTTGTTGAAATCAACTGACCCCTGGGCAGGGCCAATATTGACCCTTGGGCCATGATTTCCACAAACTTGGTAGAAGGCTACATACAAAATATCTAAGCTCTAGGCCTTGTGGTTTTGGACAAGAAGATTCAATTTTCCTATTTAGGCCTATATAAATCAAGTGACCCCTGGTGCTGGGCCAATTTTGACCCCGGGGCCATAATTTGAACAAACTCAGTAGATATCCACTATACAATGCTACATACCAAATATCTTAGCTCTAAGCCTTGTGGTTTTGATCAAGAAGATTTTTTAATTTTCTGATATAAAAAAGAGAAAACCGGGGGGAGGGGATTTTGACCCAGGGACCATAATTTGAACAAACTTGGTAGAGGTCCACAAGTCAATGCTACAAACAAAATATCTAAGCTCTAGGCCTTATGGTTTTGGGGAAGAAGATTTTTAAAATTTTCCTATATAAGCCTATGTACTTCAAGTGACCCCCGGTATGCGGGGCCAATTTTGACCCTAGGGCAATAATTTGAACAAACTAGGTAGATGTCCACTTAACAATGCTACACACTAAATATCTTAGCACTAGGTCCTCTGGTTTTTGATAAGAAGATTTTTTAAGATTTTCAAAAAAAATCCTTCTGGTTGCCATAGCAACCAGAGTTCTTCATGGAATAGAATTCTTTGAACAACTTTGGTAGAGCTTCAAGCACGGAACACATCTGTGAAGTTTGGTCGCACCCCACAAGTCGAAATTATCCCCACAAGTCCAGTTTGTACGCATCTGAACCCCACAAGACCTAAATGTACTAACCCTAACGGCAAACCCTAACCCCACAACCACCCTCGCATGCGTACGGACTGATGGACAGACGACGGACAATTAGCTCGATCCTAAAAACTCACCTTGGCACCCTGTGCCAGGTGAGCTAAACAGCTTAACAGCATTAAACCCACACAAACATTACAATAACAGTATGATAATTATACACAAGAGCTGACAGGGACCCTTTACAAAAAGTTTTAAAGCCTGTAAAAATATAGACTAAAATGCATTTAAATTAAAAGACTAAACACCAAATATCAATAAATGAGACAATTTAAATATTATGAAAATTACAGCAAAAAGCATAAGCTAGTTGGAAGCCTAATAGTACAGAATAAAATCTGTCAAATATTTCAAAATAAATTTACATAACAAAAAATATTTTCCTCACAATGGAAAACTGAGAAAGGTTGATATGAATGATATAAATGCCAACAATTGAAATGATTCTGGTACAATACTGGATTTATTTTAAATAATTTGATGTATGCCAAAGCATCTTAACATGTAAATACAATGAACAAACATCCTTAATCAGTTAAAATGCATAATAAAGAAAAAGTCACACGCTGAATAATTTACATAGCTAAGTTGTGAAAAGTGAAGAAAGGATACAAGGTAAGATCATTAAATTTTACTGAGCTGGAACATGGACATTTAACTAAGTTATGTAATTCTACAAAATGCAGATTAAACAAATGCCTCAGCAGTAGTATTGCACACTGGCAAACAACAGAAATATACATAGTAACACTCGATTATTCATGTTTAGTTTCGTTTTACCATAAACAGAGAATTCCTCTTGCAAGATACAGGTGAACTCTATGAAAATAAAAAAAGTTTCAATAAATTAACAAAACTAATGACAGCTATATATAAATAGTAATTATATACTGTGGAATCATTAATTTTTGTTGGGGATTTAATTTCATGAATTTCGTGGATCAGCCCATACACGAAATCAAGTTCCCACAAATTTAAATGCAGAGATAATACTTTTTTTTCAAAAATCAAAATCCATGAATTTATGTCCCCGCGAAATAGCCATTTTAGTAAAAACCACGAAAATTGAGCCCAACGAAAATAAATGAAAATACAGTAAATCTTTCTAGCATTGACCTGATTTCTATCAAACTAACATGTGTTCATAAATTGATCTTCTTGGGCACCACTGAAAATATGACAATTGCTATATGATTACATAACACAGTCAAACCTGTACACAATGACCATCCTTGGGAAAGATAACATGTGGCCTATGGGTCATTCTGTTTTTAAAATATCAATGATGTTTTTTTTTAAAGAATGCCCTTCATTCACAGTGTGGCCTTTATTCAGAGGTGACTGCCAGCACAGGTTTGACTGTATACTGGTATACACCTGTGCTACAGGTCAACAGTCAATGGAGGCTTAAAAACCTAGGTGTATTCTAATACAACAATTAACAGTTTATTTCAATATGTGGATAAGGACCGTTTCCAAGTTCTCATTCTCAATAATGTAAGTCTATATAGACAGGTTTAATTGTAAATTTTGTATATCCTCATCTAATAGTGTGAGTACAATGTATATTGTTAACATTTTTCTACAAATTAATTCCATTAAAATACATCTACAATCCAAGTACATTTCTACTCATTTTCTACCGACTACAGTGTTTTCTATTTTGTTAATTTAAAAATATAAATATCAGGATCATTAAAGTATGTAAGTACCAAGTATACATAAATATTGCAAAAAGGTAGAGAAAAAAGAAAAGCTGCTTCATAAATGATCAGTCATTTCCGATCAACAGACAAGTAAATTAGTAAAATTCTAAGTATGTGTACATAAAAATATTTAATATTTACAAATAAAACATTCCCCCTAAGCAGTTATTATTAATAAAATAACTCAGGCACAATTCAATGCAAGTTATTTCACACATTACAGACAACACAAAAAACCTTTCAAAGGTCATAAAAACAATATCACAAAATTACCAAACAGAAATCTACCCATGAAATTAGGAGCATACACTGAGATAAAAGTAGCCAAGTTGTCTTTATCATGTCTTTTGTAAAGTAATCGTTTTACGATATTTATCATTTGATCATCAAACTAATTGTTCGAAAAATACTCTGGCAAGACATATTGCTTAAATCTCTCGATAAATTTAACAAATTGACCTGACAAGAGGTAGTATTGTATAACTAAATATAGTCAACAAAACTGAACAAATTTAACTACATGTATCAACAAGAATTGGAAATAGTCTTAACTCATTAATATCAAACTTGCTAATAATATATCAAAATCCTGCTTATAGCGAAATTCAACTTATATCGTAATAAAGATAAAGTTCCAAATTATATCCTACAAAAAAACAAGAGGGCCACATTGGCCCTTTATCGCTCACCTGAGAATAAAGGCCAATAATTAATGACCAGGTAATATAGTTTCCATCTCGTAAAACTCATTTTTACGTATATTTTGAGATCAAAACCAACAATGAAGGTATAATACTTTCACAAAGAAGTTTTTCTTTAAAATACTATGCCATCAAATGTTTAATTTCAATTAATAATTCCATATTGTTACATACAAAAATACTTTCTAATAAGTTTCTTTATAATCATAATGTTATTGCTAGGCACACAAAAATGTAATTTTTGTTCTAAGTTATGTATGTCAATCATTTATTTTTTCCCACAATCAATTTTACATATTTCAAATTCTAACTTCGATAGATATGTTTTATCACCTTAGATTAGATATTTATCAAAGCAGCCTTAAGTCAATCTGCCATAGGGCTTCAATAAATTATTATAAATAGTCAATTAAGTACTTCCTGCCAGAATGTTTTAAATTCTGTAATTCTATTGGTCAAATTTTATAAAGGGTCCAGCCCCTTTTCTTATATATATTTTTGTTATTAATTTATAAGTTAGTCTTTACTTAGTTTTGGAGGTGACTTATGATCTTGATCTCAAGATTATTTGTTGACTTTGTTTATGTAACTGTTACTATATTTTTAATTTGTTTTGAATTCAATACAAGACATCATCTAATTAAAATTGGACATTAGTTGTACTTTCTTCTGTCATCATTGCTGGCAAATACTGGAGACAAATTTCACAAGGGAAAGCCTTGTGATAATACTGTTAAACTTGTAAGCCAAAATGTAGGAAATTTTCTAATCCAAGGGCAAATAACTCTTGAAGTTGTGGTCCAATTCCACCCATAACTGAACTTGTCCAAAACCATCAGGTCATACACATTCATTGTAAAATATCATTAGGATCGGTGAATAAATAATCAAACTTGTCCAAGATCTTTTGGTTATACTCATTTACTGAAAATATTATTAGGATCGGTGAATAAATGAAGGCACTAGAGTCGGAATCCAACGTCAATGCAACGTCTTGTTTGTGGACGTTACATAAACGTTGGATTTTGGGAAAGAAAATACTATTTGCAAGTATACCAGATACATACAAGGAAAGAATTGAAATAATGTTTTAACAATTAACAGACATATTATTGTAAAATCGAGCAAAATATGTTAACACATTTTCCTAATTATGATATAAATTAAGTATTTGAATTAACCCTTAATCATTGTGTTTTCATTTCAATATAATCTTTATACTATTATTAATTTTATTATTTAGATTTTTCTTTATATTATTTAGGACAACATATTTACAAGTACTTACAGAACATATCATAAATAAAATGGATATAAAGAAGATACGTTATTACACAAAATTACTCACATTGAAATCACAATAAAAAGTAGTTGCTCATGTATTAAAAATTAAATAGGTTGGGACATCACAATAAAAAGAAAAAGACACCATACGATAACGTTTGCATGATAATTAATTTCATACAAACTGATCACAATATAGAAGAAATATATGCATACTGCATCATCATGCTCTTCGAACATTTATGAAAGAAACATCATGATTTTGGAAAGGGGAGTTACTCTTGTTTAGTTTGTCATCCAACTTATCAATGTTTAAACCAAATTGTCTCCCCTGAGATCGATATTCACCAAATATAATTACTTGTACTAAATGTAATATGAATTGTATTGAAAATGAATACCATTTCCTATTAGTATGTCCAATCTATAGACAATTAAGATTAACTTAATTAGTTCAATCACCAATTAAAATACTACTGTCATTCGCCAAATTTAACTAAGTTTAAATCATTCCTGTGACGTCATCCTTTTGTTCTCACTGTCCAATATTTTTACGGATGGACAACTCTCAATGGGCATTCGTCCGTTATTTTTGTAATATTGGAGTGTAGTCGACATATTGGACTGCTACTCAAATTTGGACACTGAAAACACATGAACCTGAAATGTTATCCAGGTAACAACAATAGGCCCCGAAAAAACGTAATCTGAGCCTCGTTCATAGACCGCTGTATATATATATATACATTATATATTAATATTATATACATGTATATATACAGCGGTCTATGAACGAGGCTCGGGTAATAATGTTTGGGGCCTACTGTTACTTTATGGATAAAATTCAAGGTCCCTGTGCTGAAAACGACGCATGAGTAAGATTTTCGAATGCTTAAATGATTCGAAAATAAATTTATCTCCTTATCCAAGTCTTCTTTTAATTAAGATTTTAACGAAAATGAAGCAGTACTGTATTACTCGTATTTACTAACTGGCTGTAATATCAACAGCCCGATTAGCTCAGTTGGTACAGCATCTCACATGCTAGAAGGAGGTCGCGGGTTCGAGCACCGCATCATGTACATTATTTTCCTCCAATTACAAATATTAAATATATTAAGAAACATAGCATCAATTGAGTAAATTTTATAACATTCAATATACACACATTTTTCAATACAATCCATACCTTGATAATTAAGCATTTGATATTACAAATCAAATCAAACAAAGTATTACACGGAAATCCCACATTATTCACACAATCTTCCACATTGCACTGTTTTACAAACCATTTAGAATTTTAAATGAAAGGCCATCCCAATGGTCTGAATCGGTGCGAACAGGTTTTGAATAAAATGTACATTCCTCGTGCTACCCGAGCAGTGTGATTGAAAGGGTGTTGATTTAAAGGTATCCGTCGTGTAGGCTTTTAAACAGTTAAATTCACACGCAATTTTATCTACTTATGCAAAAAATGAATCCCAACTACTTGTTCAAAGCCAATAACCTTCTTTAATGACTTTTAGTGAGCAATTTCGTTTTAGTGTAGCATAAAAAATAGGAAGCAAAATCAATATGAATGACTTGATTTTGATTAGGAAATAGAATGAGTAATTCGACGAGTTACCTTTAAGAATTATAAATTGTCACGGTCAATGAATTGTGTAAATCCTTTCGAAATGATTTAAGTTACATATAAACCTCAAAATACTGTTAACAGAGTTATTCTGCTTGTACTACAGATGCACTTTGCCTCCATAAGAAATTATTCAAAGATTCAGCTGAATATCTTTGAAAGTCTTTAAGATATTGTACTATTTTACCTATTTTAACAAAAAATCTAAGTTAAAAAGGGGCATTACTCTAAAAATACCGGTACCTGGACTTGACGAAAAATGCCTAAAATGCCGAAAAGCACTAGCCTTGTAAGTTGCTGAAAACCCCATTGTAGAAGATTAAATGTACTAAAATGGGTTCATCATAAATGTTCAGAGTTGTCCCTGCAAGATTTCAAGTATTGGTCAGCAAAAATTAAAGTTCTTATTCTAGGCAAAAAAGAAAGTATCCACTTTATGTGTCTGTTGTTATTTTATACAAAAGAAGTATATATCCGAATTCCTTATTTTGATGGAAATGAAGAACATATCTTTGATATCATGTAAAATTTTTACTGATTATTGATAAAACACAGGTTAGCATATTATCTGACAAAACTATACTAAACAAAACTTCCAACACACTGTTGTCCATGATGATCAATGCTTTATTCAATATTATTATTAAATAAATGATATTATGCATACATGTCACATAACCATCTGTTAATAGTTTGCATTTGTAAAACTTAACGAAACTTAACAAACAAGGTATCGCATCCAATTTAGGTCAGTCACTTGTGATTTATAATGTCACATTTTCCACAAATTCTGCAAATATCTCGAGGGTTCACCGCAAAACTGTTATAAGTGCATTTTTTCAGAAAATTACATTTTTGCATAGTAGAATGTGTTTTTGCAAACCGCATTTTTTGTTTTGATCCCTACTTCAATGTCTGAAGTATTAATGATATTATGAAATATTTGCATAGAGTTGTATCTCAGCGCAACTATACATTTATCTGCAAAACTGTTGTAACTTGAGATACAATAGTTTTGCGGATTAATTTCCTTAAAAAATTATTAGTCATTTACCGCAAAACTGCAGTAACTCAACTTAAATCATAATCAGCTGGTCATTCCAGTCATTGCTTTATAGTTTATTTTCTTTTTTTTGGGTGAAATTATTACGTAAGTATAATTATGGGTGTAAACTTACTCAGTAAATTGGACACTCGAACTATAGGCAATATTTCAGTAGCAGGAGACCATCTGTACACTTATTTGCATGGAAAACAAGGGGTCAATCATTTGACGATAGTAAACAGTCCATCAGAAGTACAAAAATGTATATGACTGTGTTATCATTATCTTCACATGGAATATTTAAATCAATAAAAACATTTTTCAGTATTTTAAGATGAAGAGATTAAAAGATAAACAAGATGAGGATGGTTGTTCTACAATATTATTGGCAAAAGTTTGTCATCTTATTTAATGGCCATCTTAAAAGTTATTTGATGCACCTTGCAATGCTATGTCAGGATGGTTTTGCAACTCTAGAGTTATGATGAATATTCCCTTTCAAGCTTTAGGTACCTGGCAGCATCATTTAAATGACAGGGTGGAATGTAGGACAAAAACTCCCTGTCAATTTTGATTGGGGTTGACAAAAGCTCTCCCATGTTTTTACTACCCCGGACATACACTCTCCCATCTTTGTTCCTTTTCAAATAGCCAAACTGTTACATTCTCATACTTTTTGTCACTGACAAAAGAATATGGATTTTCTGGTTTATTCAATAGTGAAGTTGAAAATATGTGTACAGGGCAAATTAAAATTATTTAAAGATTCATCAGCTTCATGATATTGTCTGATGTCTCTAATTTAACAAGTCAGAATTCCAGTATTGAGGAGGAACTGAGAACACCATAAATTATCTTAATGACAATGACATTTTAAAAATACTGATTTTAATCAATCTCCAATGTAGTTCTCTTGTAAAATATTTAAGCATGGTACTAGTAATTTTTATTGACATTAGGGATTTGTTGTAAGAGAAGGTATATTATGATAGAGGATATGGCATGGATTTGTGGTGAGTGAGAGGATGTTATAATGGAGGATATGGTATGGATTTGTGGTGAGAGAGGATGTTACAATAGAGGATAGTGTATGGATGTATGGTGAGAGAGAATGTTATAATAGAGGATATGGCAAGGATTTGTGGTGAGAGAGGTTGTTATAATGGAGGATATGGCAGGGATTTGTGGTGAGTGAGAGGATGTTATAATGGAGGATATGGTATGGATTTGTGGTGAGAGAGGATGTTACAATAGAGGATAGTGTATGGATGTATGGTGAGAGAGGATGTTATAATAGAGGATATGGCAGGAATTGTGGTGAGAGAGAATGTTACAATAGAGGATAGAGTATGGATGTATGGTGAGAGAGAATGTTATAATAGAGGATATGGCAGGAATTGTGGTGAGAGAGGATGTTATAACAGAGGATATGGCAGGGATTTGTGATGAGAGAGGATGTTATAATAGAGGATATGGCAGGGATTTGTGGTGAGAGAGGATGTTATAATAGAGGAAATGGCAGGGATTTGTGATGAGAGAGGATGTTATAATAGAGGATATGGCAGGGATTTGTGGTGAGAGAGAATGTTATAATAGAGAATATGGCAGGGATTTGTGATGAGAGAGGATGTTATAATAGAGGATATGGCAGGGATTTGTGGTGAGAGAGAATGTTATAATAGAGAATATGGCAGGGATTTGTGGTGAGAGAGGTTGTTATAATAGAGGATATGGCAGGGATTTGTGGTGAGAGAGGTTGTTACAATAGAGGATAGGGCATGGCTTTGAGGTGAGAGAGGATGGTATAATAGAGGATAGTGTATGGATTTGTGGTGAGAGAGGATGTTATAATAGAGGGTAGGGCAGTGATATGTTGTGTGAGAGGATGTTATAATAGAGGATAGTGTATGACTTTGTGGTGAGAGGGGATATTATAATAGAGGATAGTGTATGGATTTGTGGTGAGAGAGGATGACATAATAGAGGATGGGGCAGTGGTTTGAGGTGAGAGAGGATATTTTACTACAGGATAGTGTATGGATTTGTGGTGAGAGAGGATGTTACAATAGAGGATAGTGTACGGATTTGTGGTGAGAGAGGATGACATAATAGAGGATATTGTATGGCTTTGTGGTGAGAGAGGATGTTATAATAGAGGATAGTGTATGGATTTGTGGTGAGAGAGGATGACATAATAGAGGATGGGGCAGTGATATGTTGTGAGAGAGGATGTTATAATAGAAGATAGTGTATGGCTTTGTGGTGAGAGAGGATGACATAATAGAGGATGGGGCAGTGATATGTTGTGAGGGAGGGGATGTTATAAAAGAGGATAGGGCAGTGGTTTGAGGTGAGAGAGGATATTACACTACAGGATAGTGTATGGATTTGTGGTGAGAGAGGATGTTACAATAGAGGATAGGGCAGTGATTTGTGGTATGAGAGGGGATGTTACAAAAGAGGATAGGACAGTGATTTGTGGTGAGGGAGGATGTTACAAAAGAGGATAAGGCATGGCTTTGTGGTGAGAGAGGTTGTTATAATAGAGGATTGGTAGTGATTTGTGGTGAGAGAGATTGTTATAATAGAGGATAGGGCATGGCTTTGTGGTGAGAGAGGTTGTTATAATAGAGGGTAGGGTATGGCTTTGTGGTGAGAGAGGGATTGTTATAATAAGATGATAGGGCATGGCTTTGTGGTGAGAGAGGGGATGTTATAATAGAGGGTAGGGTATGGCTTTGTGGTGAGAGAGGATGTTATAATAGAGGGTAGGGTATGGCTTTGTGGTGAGAGAGGGATTGTTATAATAAGATGATAGGGCATGGCTTTGTGGTGAGAGAGGGGATGTTATAATAAGATGATAGGGCATGGCTTTGTGGTGAGAGAGGATGTTATAATAGAGGGTAGGGTATGGCTTTGTGGTGAGAGAGGATGTTATAATAGAGGGTAGGGTATGGCTTTGTGGTGAGAGAGGGATTGTTATAATAAGATGATAGGGCATGGCTTTGTGGTGAGAGAGGGGATGTTATAATAAGATGATAGGGCATGGCTTTGTGGTGAGAGAGGGGATGTTATAATAAGATGATAGGGCATGGCTTAGTGGTGAGAGAGGGGATGTTATAATAAGATGATAGGGCATGGCTTTGTGGTGAGAGAGGGGATGTTATAATAAGATGATAGGGCATGGCTTTGTGGTGAGAGAGGGACTGTTATAATAAGATGATAGGGCATGGCTTTGTGGTGAGAGAGGGGATGCTATAATAAGATGATAGGGCATGGCTTTGTGGTGAGAGAGGGGATGCTATAATAGAGGGTAGGGTATGGCTTTGTGGTGAGAGAGGGATTGTTATAATAAGATGATAGGGCATGGCTTTGTGGTGAGAGAGGGGATGCTATAATAAGATGATAGGGCATGGCTTTGTGGTGAGAGAGGGAATGTTATAATAAGATGATAGGGCATGGCTTTGTGGTGAGAGAGGGGATGCTATAATAAGATGATAGGGCATGGCTTTGTGGTGAGAGAGGATGTTATAATAGAGGGTAGGGTATGGCTTTGTGGTGAGAGAGGATGTTATAATAGAGGGTAGGGTATGGCTTTGTGGTGAGAGAGGGATTGTTATAATAAGATGATAGGGCATGGCTTTGTGGTGAGAGAGGGGATGTTATAATAAGATGATAGGGCATGGCTTTGTGGTGAGAGAGGGAATGTTATAATAAGATGATAGGGCATGGCTTTGTGGTGAGAGAGGGGATGCTATAATAAGATGATAGGGCATGGCTTTGTGGTGAGAGAGGGGATGCTATAATAGAGGGTAGGGTATGGCTTTGTGGTGAGAGAGGGAATGTTATAATAAGATGATAGGGCATGGCTTTGTGGTGAGAGAGGGAATGTTATAATAAGATGATAGGGCATGGCTTTGTGGTGAGAGAGGGGATGCTATAATAGAGGGTAGGGTATGGCTTTGTGGTGAGAGAGGGAATGTTATAATAAGATGATAGGGCATGGCTTTGTGGTGAGAGAGGGGATGTTATAATAGAGGTTAGGGCATGGCTTTGTGGTGAGAGAGGGGATGTTATAATAGAGGGTAGGGCAAGGATTTGTGGTGAGAGAAAGGATGTGGCTTTGTGGTGAGAGAGGGGATGTTATAATAGAGGGTAGGGCAAGGATTTGTGGTGAGAGAGGGAATGTTATAATAGAGGGTAGGGTATAGCTTTGTGGTGAGAGAGGGGATGTTATAATAAGATGATAGGGTATGGCTTTGTGGTGAGAGAGGGGATGTTATAATAAGATGATAGGGTATGGCTTTGTGGTGAGAGAGGGGACGTTATAATAAGATGATAGGGTATGGCTTTGTGGTGAGAGAGGGGATGTTATAATAAGATGATAGGACATGGCTTTGTGGTGAGAGAGGGGATGTTATAATAAGATGATAGGGTATGGCTTTGTGGTGAGAGAGGGGATGTTATAATAGAGAGTAGGGCATGGCTTTGTGGTGAAAGAGGGGATGTTATAATAAGATGATAGGGCATGGCTTTGTGGTGAGAGAGGTGATGTTATAATAAAGGGGAAGGGCAAAGATTTGTGGTGAGAGAGGGGATGTTATAATAGAGGGTAGGGCATGGCTTTGTAGTGAGAGAGGGGATGTTATAATAAGATGATAGGGCATGGCTCTGTGGTGAGAGATAGGATGTGGCTTTGTGGTGAGAGAGGGGATGTTATAATAGAGGGTAGGGCAAGGATTTGTGGTGAGAGAGGGGATGTTATAATAGAGGGTAGGGTATAGTTTTGTGGTGAGAGAGGGGATGTTATAATAAGATGATAGGGTATGGCTTTGTGGTGAGAGAGGGGATGTTATAATAAGATGATAGGGTATGGCTTTGTGGTGAGAGAGGGGATGTTATAATAAGATGATAGGGTATGGCTTTGTGGTGAGAGAGGGGATGTTATAATAGAGGATAGGGAATGGCTTTGTGGTAAGAGAGGGGATGTTATAATAAGATGATAGGACATATCTTTGTGGTGAGAGAGGGGATGTTATAATAAAATGATAGGGCATGGCTCTGTGGTGAGAGAAAGGATGTGGCTTTGTGGTGAGAGAGGGGATGTTATAATAGAGGGTAGGGCAAGGATTTGGGGTGAGAGAGGGAATGTTATAATAGAGGGTAGGGTATAGCTTTGTGGTGAGAGAGGGGATGTTATAATAAGATGATAGGGTATGGCTTTGTGGTGAGAGAGGGGATGTTATAATAAGATGATAGGGTATGGCTTTGTGGTGAGAGAGGGGATGTTATAATAAGATGATAGGGTATGGCTTTGTGGTGAGAGAGGGGATGTTATAATAAGATAATAGGGTATGGCTTTGTGGTGAGATAGGGGATGTTATAATAAGATGATAGGGCATGGCTTTGTGGTGAGAGAGGTGATGTTATAATAAAGGGGATGGGCAAAGATTTGTGGTGAGAGAGGGGATGTTATAATAGAGGGTAGGGCATGGCTTTGTGGTGAGAGAGGTTGTTATAATAGAGGATAGGGCAGTGATATGTTGTGAGAGAGAGGATGTTACAAAAGAGGATAGGGCATGGCTTTGTGGTGAGAGAGGATGTTATAATAGAGGGTAGGGTATGGCTTTGTGGTGAGAGAGGGATTGTTATAATAAGATGATAGGGTATGGCTTTGTGGTGAGAGAGGGAATGTTATAATAAGATGATAGGGCATGGCTTTGTGGTGAGAGAGGGGATGCTATAATAGAGGGTAGGGTATGGCTTTGTGGTGAGAGAGGGAATGTTATAATAAGATGATAGGACATGGCTTTGTGGTGAGAGAGGGAATGTTATAATAAGATGATAGGGCATGGCTTTGTGGTGAGAGAGGGGATGTTATAATAAGATGATAGGGCATGGCTTTGTGGTGAGAGAGGGGATGTTATAATAGAGGGTAGGGCATGGCTTTGTGGTGAGAGAGGGGATGTTATAATAAGATGATAGGGCATAGCTCTGTGGTGAGAGAAAGGATGTGGCTTTGTGGTGAGAGAGGGGATGTTATAATAGAGGGTAGGGTAAGGATTTGTGGTGAGAGAGGGAATGTTATAATAGAGGGTAGGGTATAGCTTTGTGGTGAGAGAGGGGATGTTATAATAAGATGATAGGGTATGGCTTTGTGGTGAGAGAGGGGATGTTATAATAAGATGATAGGGTATGGCTTTGTGGTGAGAGAGGGGATGTTATAATAAGATGATAGGGTATGGCTTTGTGGTGAGAGAGGGGATGTTATAATAAGATGATAGGGTATGGCTTTGTGGTGAGAGAGGGGATGTTATAATAAGATGATAGGACATGGCTTTGTGGTGAGAGAGGGGATGTTATAATTAGATGATAGGGTATGGCTTTGTGGTGAGAGAGGGGATGTTATAATAGAGAGTAGGGCATGGCTTTGTGGTGAAAGAGGGGATGTTATAATAAGATGATAGGGCATGGCTTTGTGGTGAGAGAGGGGATGTTATAATAAAGGGGAAGGGCAAAGATTTGTGGTGAGAGAGGGGATGTTATAATAGAGGGTAGGGCATGGCTTTGTGGTGAGAGAGGGGATGTTATAATAAGATGATAGGGCATGGCTCTGTGGTGACAGATAGGATGTGGCTCTGTGGTGAGAGAGGGAATGTTATAATAGAGGGTAGGGCAAGGATTTGTGGTGAGAGAGGGGATGTTATAATAGAGGGTAGGGTATAGCTTTGTGGTGAGATAGGGGATGTTATAATAAGATGATAGGGTATGGCTTTGTGGTGAGAGAGGGGATGTTATAATAAGATGATAGGGTATGGCTTTGTGGTGAGAGAGGGGATGTTATAATAAGATGATAGGGTATGGCTTTGTGGTGAGAGAGGGGATGTTATAATAAGATGATAGGGTATGGCTTTGTGGTGAGAGAGGGGATGTTATAATAGAGGGTAGGGAATGGCTTTGTGGTAAGAGAGGGGATGTTATAATAAGATGATAGGACATGGCTTTGTGGTGAGAGAGGGGATGTTATAATAAAATGATAGGGCATGGCTCTGTGGTGAGAGAAAGGATGTGGCTTTGTGGTGAGAGAGGGGATGTTATAATAGAGGGTAGGGCAAGGATTTGGGGTGAGAGAGGGAATGTTATAATAGAGGGTAGGGTATAGCTTTGTGGTGAGAGAGGGGATGTTATAATAAGATGATAGGGTATGGCTTTGTGGTGAGAGAGGGGATGTTATAATAAGATGATAGGGTATGGCTTTGTGGTGAGAGAGGGGATGTTATAATAAGATGATAGGGTATGGCTTTGTGGTGAGAGAGGGGATGTTATAATAAGATGATAGGGTATGGCTTTGTGGTGAGATAGGGGATGTTATAATAAGATGATAGGGCATGGCTTTGTGGTGAGAGAGGTGATGTTATAATAAAGGGGATGGGCAAAGATTTGTGGTGAGAGAGGGGATGTTATAATAGAGGGTAGGGCATGGCTTTGTGGTGAGAGAGGTTGTTATAATAGAGGATAAGGCAGTGATATGTTGTGAGAGAGAGGATGTTACAAAAGAGGATAGGGCATGGCTTTGTGGTGAGAGAGGATGTTATAATAGAGGGTAGGGTATGGCTTTGTGGTGAGAGAGGGATTGTTATAATAAGATGATAGGGCATGGCTTTGTGGTGAGAGAGGGAATGGTATAATAAGATGATAGGGCATGGCTTTGTGGTGAGAGAGGGGATGTTATAATAAGATGATAGGGCATGGCTTTGTGGTGAGAGAGGGAATGCTATAATAGAGGGTAGGGTATGGCTTTGTGGTGAGAGAGGGAATGTTATAATAAGATGATAGGGCATGGCTTTGTGGTGAGAGAGGGAATGGTATAATAAGATGATAGGGCATGGCTTTGTGGTGAGAGAGGGGATGTTATAATAAGATGATAGGGCATGGCTTTGTGGTGAGAGAGGGGATGTTATAATAGAGGGTAGGGCATGGCTTTGTGGTGAGAGAGGGGATGTTATAATAAGATGATAGGGCATGGCTCTGTGGTGAAAGAAAGGATGCGGCTTTGTGGTGAGAGAGGGGATGTTATAATAGAGGGTAGGGCAAGGATTTGTGGTGAGAGAGGGAATGTTATAATAGAGGGTAGGGTATAGCTTTGTGGTGAGAGAGGGGATGTTATAATAAGATGATAGGGTATGGCTTTGTGGTGAGAGAGGGGATGTTATAATAAGATGATAGGGTATGGCTTTGTGGTGAGAGAGGGGATGTTATAATAAGATGATAGGGTATGGCTTTGTGGTGAGAGAGGGGATGTTATAATAAGATGATAGGGTATGGCTTTGTGGTGAGAGAGGGGATGTTATAATAAGATGATAGGGTATGGCTTTGTGGTGAGAGAGGGGATGTTATAATAGAGAGTAGGGCATGGCTTTGTGGTGAAAGAGGGGATGTTATAATAAGATGATAGGGCATGGCTTTGTGGTGAGAGAGGTGATGTTATAATAAAGGGGAAGGGCAAAGATTTGTGGTGAGAGAGGGGATGTTATAACAGAGGGTAGGGCATGGCTTTGTGGTGAGAGAGGGGATGTTATAATAAGATGATAGGGCATGGCTCTGTGGTGAGAGATAGGATGTGGCTTTGTGGTGAGAGAGGGGATGTTATAATAGAGGGTAGGGCAAGGATTTGTGGTGAGAGACGGGATGTTATAATAGAGGGTAGGGTATAGCTTTGTGGTGAGAGAGGGGATGTTATAATAAGATGATAGGGTATGGCTTTGTGGTGAGAGAGGGGATGTTATAATAAGATGATAGGTTATGGCTTTGTGGTGAGAGAGGGGATGTTATAATAAGATGATAGGGTATGGCTTTGTGGTGAGAGAGGGGATGTTATAATAAGATGATAGGGTATGGCTTTGTGGTGAGAGAGTGGATGTTATAATAGAGGGTAGGGAATGGCTTTGTGGTAAGAGAGGGGATGTTATAATAAGATGATAGGACATGGCTTTGTGGTGAGAGAGGGGATGTTATAATAGAGGGTAGGGCAAGGATTTGTGGTGAGAGAGGGGATGTTATAATAGAGGGTAGGCAAAGATTTGTGGTAAGAGAGGGGATGTTATAATAAGATGATAGGGTATGGCTTTGTGGTGAGAGAGGGGATGTTATAATAGAGAGTAGGGCATGGCTTTGTGGTGAAAGAGGGGATGTTATAATAAGATGATAGGGCATGGCTTTGTGGTGAGAGAGGGGATGTTATAATAAAGGGGAAGGGCAAAGATTTGTGGTGAGAGAGGGGATGTTATAATAGAGGGTAGGGCATGGCTTTGTGGTGAGAGAGGGGATGTTATAATAAGATGATAGGGCATGGCTCTGTGATGAGAGATAGGATGTGGCTTTGTGGTGAGAGAGGGGATGTTATAATAGAGGGTAGGGCAAGGAATTGTGGTGAGAGAGGGGATGTTATAATAGAGGGTAGGGTATAGCTTTGTGGTGAAAGAGGGGATGTTATAATAAGATGATAGGGTATGGCTTTGTGGTGAGAGAGGGGATGTTATAATAAGATGATAGGACATGGCTTTGTGGTGAGAGAGGGGATGTTATAATAAGATGAAAGGGCATGGCTCTGTGGTGAGAGAAAGGATGTGGCTTTGTGGTGAGAGAGGGGATGTTATAATAGAGGGTAGGGCAAGGATTTGGGGTGAGAGAGGGAATGTTATAATAGAGGGTAGGGTATAGCTTTGTGGTGAGAGAGGGGATGTTATAATAAGATGATAGGGTATGGCTTTGTGGTGAGAGAGGGGATGTTATAATAAGATGATAGGGTATGGCTTTGTGGTGAGAGAGGGGATGTTATAATAAGATGATAGGGTATGGCTTTGTGGTGAGAGAGGGGATGTTATAATAAGATGATAGGGTATGGCTTTGTGGTGAGATAGGGGATGTTATAATAAGATGATAGGGCATGGCTTTGTGGTGAGAGAGGGGATGTTATAATAAAGGGGAAGGGCAAAGATTTGTGGTGAGAGAGGGGATGTTATAATAGAGGGTAGGGCATGGCTTTGTGGTGAGAGAGGTTGTTATAATAGAGGATAGGGCAGTGATATGTTGTGAGAGAGAGGATGTTACAAAAGAGGATAGGGCATGGCTTTGTGGTGAGAGAGGATGTTATAATAGAGGGTAGGGTATGGCTTTGTGGTGAGAGAGGGATTGTTATAATAAGATGATAGGGCATGGCTTTGTGGTGAGAGAGGGAATGTTATAATAAGATGATAGGGCATGGCTTTGTGGTAAGAGAGGGGATGCTATAAAAGAGGGTAAGGTTTGGCTTTGTGGTGAGAGAGGGAATGTTATAATAAGATGATAGGGCATGGCTTTGTGGTGAGAGAGGGAATGTTATAATAAGATGATAGGGCATGGCTTTGTGGTGAGAGAGGGGATGTTATAATAAGATGATAGGGCATGGCTTTGTGGTGAGAGAGGGGATGTTATAATAAGATGATAGGGCATGGCTCTGTGGTGAGAGAAAGGATGTGGCTTTGTGGTGAGAGAGGGGATGTTATAATAGAGGGTAGGGCAAGGATTTGTGGTGAGAGAGGGAATGTTATAATAGAGGGTAGGGTATAGCTTTGTGGTGAGAGAGGGGATGTTATAATAAGATGATAGGGTATGGCTTTGTGGTGAGAGAGGGGATGTTATAATAAGATGATAGGGTATGGCTTTGTGGTGAGAGAGGGGATGTTATAATAAGATGATAGGGTATGGCTTTGTGGTGAGAGAGGGGATGTTATAATAAGATGATAAGGTATGGCTTTGTGGTGAGAGAGGGGATGTTATAATAAGATGATAGGGCATGGCTTTCTGGTGAGAGAGGGGATGTTATAATAAGATGATAGGGGATGGCTCTGTGGTGAGAGAAAGGATGTGGCTTTGTGGTGAGAGAGGGGATGTTATAATAGAGGGTAGGGCAAGGATTTGTGGTGAGAGAGGGAATGTTATAATAGAGGGTAGGGTATAGCTTTGTGGTGAGAGAGGGGATGTTATAATAAGATGATAGGGTATGGCTTTGTGGTGAGAGAGGGGATGTTATAATAAGATGATAGGGTATGGCTTTGTGGTGAGAGAGGGGATGTTATAATAAGATGATAGGGTATGGCTTTGTGGTGAGAGAGGGGATGTTATAATAAGATGATAGGGTATGGCTTTGTGGTGAGAGAGGGGATGTTATAATAAGATGATAGGGTATGGCTTTGTGGTGAGAGAGGGGATGTTATAATAGAGAGTAGGGCATGGCTTTGTGGTGAAAAGGGGATGTTATAATAAGATGATAGGGCATGGCTTTGTGGTGAGAGAGGTGATGTTATAATAAAGGGGAAGGGCAAAGATTTGTGGTGAGAGAGGGGATGTTATAATAGAGGGTAGGGCATGGCTTTGTGGTGAGAGAGGGGATGTTATAATAAGATGATAGGGCATGGCTCTGTGGTGAGAGATAGGATGTGGCTTTGTGGTGAGAGAGGGGATGTTATAATAGAGGGTAGGGTATAGCTTTGTGGTGAGAGAGGGGATGTTATAATAAGATGATAGGGTATGGCTTTGTGGTGAGAGAGGGGATTTTATAATAAGATGATAGGGTATGGCTTTGTGGTGAGAGAGGGGATGTTATAATAAGATGATAGGGTATGGCTTTGTGGTGAGAGAGGGGATGTTATAATAGAGGGTAGGGAATGGCTTTGTGGTAAGAGAGGGGATGTTATAATAAGATGATAGGACATGGCTTTGTGGTGAGAGAGGGGATGTTATAATAGAGGGTAGGGCAAGGATTTGTGGTGAGAGAGGGGATGTTATAATAGAGGGTAGGCAAAGATTTGTGGTAAGAGAGGGGATGTTATAATAAGATGATAGGGTATGGCTTTGTGGTGAGAGAGGGGATGTTATAATAGAGAGTAGGGCATGGCTTTGTGGTGAAAGAGGGGATGTTATAATAAGATGATAGGGCATGGCTTTGTGGTGAGAGAGGGGATGTTATAATAAAGGGGAAGGGCAAAGATTTGTGGTGAGAGAGGGGATGTTATAATAGAGGGTAGGGCATGGCTTTGTGGTGAGAGAGGGGATGTTATAATAAGATGATAGGGCATGGCTCTGTGGTGAAAGATAGGATGTGGCTTTGTGGTGAGAGAGGGGATGTTATAATAGAGGGTAGGGCAAGGATTTGTGGTGAGAGAAGGGATGTTATAATAGAGGGTAGGGTATAGCTTTGTGGTGAGAGAGGGGATGTTATAATAAGATGATAGGGTATGGCTTTGTGGTGAGAGAGGGGATGTTATAATAAGATGATAGGGTATGGCTTTGTGGTGAGAGAGGGGATGTTATAATAAGATGATAGGGTATGGCTTTGTGGTGAGAGAGGGGATGTTATAATAAGATGATACGGTATGGCTTTGTGGTGAGAGAGGGGATGTTATAATAGAGGGTAGGGCATGGCTTTGTGGTGAGAGAGGGGATGTTATAATAAGATGATAGGGCATGGCTCTGTGGTGAGAGATAGGATGTGGCTTTGTGGTGAGAGAGGGGATGTTATAATAGAGGGTAGGGCAAGGATTTGTGGTGAGAGAAGGGATGTTATAATAGAGGGTAGGGTATAGCTTTGTGGTGAGAGAGGGGATGTTATAATAAGATGATAGGGTATGGCTTTGTGGTGAGAGAGGGGATGTTATAATAAGATGATAGGGTATGGCTTTGTGGTGAGAGAGGGGATGTTATAATAAGATGATAGGGTATGGCTTTGTGGTGAGAGAGGGGATGTTATAATAAGATGATACGGTATGGCTTTGTGGTGAGAGAGGGGATGTTATAATAGAGGGTAGGGCATGGCTTTGTGGTGAGAGAGGGGATGTTATAATAAGATGATAGGGCATGGCTTTGTGGTGAGAGAGGGGATGTGGCTTTGTGGTGAGAGAGGGGATGTTATAATAGAGGGTAGGGCAAGGATTTGTGGTGAGAGAGGGAATGTTATAATAGAGGGTAGGGTATAGATTTGTGGTGAGAGAGGGGATGTTATAATAAGATGATAGGGTATGGCTTTGTGGTGAGAGAGGGGATGTTATAATAAGATGATAGGGTATGGCTTTGTGGTGAGAGAGGGGATGTTATAATAAGATGATAGGGTATGGCTTTGTGGTGAGAGAGGGGATGTTATAATAAGATGATAGGGTATGGCTTTGAGGTGAGAGAGGGGATGTTATAATAAGATGATAGGACATGGCTTTGTGGTGAGAGAGGGGATGTTATAATTAGATGATAGGGTATGGCTTTGTGGTGAGAGAGGGGATGTTATAATAGAGAGTAGGGCATGGCTTTGTGGTGAAAGAGGGGATGTTATAATAAGATGATAGGGCATGGCTTTGTGGTGAGAGAGGGGATGTTATAATAAAGGGGAAGGGCAAAGATTTGTGGTGAGAGAGGGGATGTTATAATAGAGGGTAGGGCATGGCTTTGTGGTGAGAGAGGGGATGTTATAATAAGATGATAGGGCATGGCTCTGTGGTGACAGATAGGATGTGGCTTTGTGGTGAGAGAGGGAATGTTATAATAGAGGGTAGGGCAAGGATTTGTGGTGAGAGAGGGGATGTTATAATAGAGGGTAGGGTATAGCTTTGTGGTGAGATAGGGGATGTTATAATAAGATGATAGGGTATGGCTTTGTGGTGAGAGAGGGGATGTTATAATAAGATGATAGGGTATGGCTTTGTGGTGAGAGAGGGGATGTTATAATAAGATGATAGGGTATGGCTTTGTGGTGAGAGAGGGGATGTTATAATAAGATGATAGGGTATGGCTTTGTGGTGAGAGAGGGGATGTTATAATAGAGGGTAGGGAATGGCTTTGTGGTAAGAGAGGGGATGTTATAATAAGATGATAGGACATGGCTTTGTGGTGAGAGAGGGGATGTTATAATAAAATGATAGGGCATGGCTCTGTGGTGAGAGAAAGGATGTGGCTTTGTGGTGAGAGAGGGGATGTTATAATAGAGGGTAGGGCAAGGATTTGGGGTGAGAGAGGGAATGTTATAATAGAGGGTAGGGTATAGCTTTGTGGTGAGAGAGGGGATGTTATAATAAGATGATAGGGTATGGCTTTGTGGTGAGAGAGGGGATGTTATAATAAGATGATAGGGTATGGCTTTGTGGTGAGAGAGGGGATGTTATAATAAGATGATAGGGTATGGCTTTGTGGTGAGAGAGGGGATGTTATAATAAGATGATAGGGTATGGCTTTGTGGTGAGATAGGGGATGTTATAATAAGATGATAGGGCATGGCTTTGTGGTGAGAGAGGTGATGTTATAATAAAGGGGATGGGCAAAGATTTGTGGTGAGAGAGGGGATGTTATAATAGAGGGTAGGGCATGGCTTTGTGGTGAGAGAGGTTGTTATAATAGAGGATAAGGCAGTGATATGTTGTGAGAGAGAGGATGTTACAAAAGAGGATAGGGCATGGCTTTGTGGTGAGAGAGGATGTTATAATAGAGGGTAGGGTATGGCTTTGTGGTGAGAGAGGGATTGTTATAATAAGATGATAGGGCATGGCTTTGTGGTGAGAGAGGGAATGGTATAATAAGATGATAGGGCATGGGTTTGTGGTGAGAGAGGGGATGTTATAATAAGATGATAGGGCATGGCTTTGTGGTGAGAGAGGGAATGCTATAATAGAGGGTAGGGTATGGCTTTGTGGTGAGAGAGGGAATGTTATAATAAGATGATAGGGCATGGCTTTGTGGTGAGAGAGGGAATGGTATAATAAGATGATAGGGCATGGCTTTGTGGTGAGAGAGGGGATGTTATAATAAGATGATAGGGCATGGCTTTGTGGTGAGAGAGGGGATGTTATAATAGAGGGTAGGGCATGGCTTTGTGGTGAGAGAGGGGATGTTATAATAAGATGATAGGGCATGGCTCTGTGGTGAAAGAAAGGATGCGGCTTTGTGGTGAGAGAGGGGATGTTATAATAGAGGGTAGGGCAAGGATTTGTGGTGAGAGAGGGAATGTTATAATAGAGGGTAGGGTATAGCTTTGTGGTGAGAGAGGGGATGTTATAATAAGATGATAGGGTATGGCTTTGTGGTGAGAGAGGGGATGTTATAATAAGATGATAGGGTATGGCTTTGTGGTGAGAGAGGGGATGTTATAATAAGATGATAGGGTATGGCTTTGTGGTGAGAGAGGGGATGTTATAATAAGATGATAGGGTATGGCTTTGTGGTGAGAGAGGGGATGTTATAATAAGATGATAGGGTATGGCTTTGTGGTGAGAGAGGGGATGTTATAATAGAGAGTAGGGCATGGCTTTGTGGTGAAAGAGGGGATGTTATAATAAGATGATAGGGCATGGCTTTGTGGTGAGAGAGGTGATGTTATAATAAAGGGGAAGGGCAAAGATTTGTGGTGAGAGAGGGGATGTTATAATAGAGGGTAGGGCATGGCTTTGTGGTGAGAGAGGGGATGTTATAATAAGATGATAGGGCATGGCTCTGTGGTGAGAGATAGGATGTGGCTTTGTGGTGAGAGAGGGGATGTTATAATAGAGGGTAGGGCAAGGATTTGTGGTGAGAGACGGGATGTTATAATAGAGGGTAGGGCATGGCTTTGTGGTGAGAGAGGGGATGTTATAATAGAGGGTAGGGCATGGCTTTGTGGTGAGAGAGGGGATGTTATAATAAGATGATAGGGCATGGCTCTGTGATGAGAGATAGGATGTGGCTTTGTGGTGAGAGAGGGGATGTTATAATAGAGGGTAGGGCAAGGAATTGTGGTGAGAGAGGGGATGTTATAATAGAGGGTAGGGTATAGCTTTGTGGTGAAAGAGGGGATGTTATAATAAGATGATAGGGTATGGCTTTGTGGTGAGAGAGGGGATGTTATAATAAGATGATAGGACATGGCTTTGTGGTGAGAGAGGGGATGTTATAATAAGATGAAAGGGCATGGCTCTGTGGTGAGAGAAAGGATGTGGCTTTGTGGTGAGAGAGGGGATGTTATAATAGAGGGTAGGGCAAGGATTTGGGGTGAGAGAGGGAATGTTATAATAGAGGGTAGGGTATAGCTTTGTGGTGAGAGAGGGGATGTTATAATAAGATGATAGGGTATGGCTTTGTGGTGAGAGAGGGGATGTTATAATAAGATGATAGGGTATGGCTTTGTGGTGAGAGAGGGGATGTTATAATAAGATGATAGGGTATGGCTTTGTGGTGAGAGAGGGGATGTTATAATAAGATGATAGGGTATGGCTTTGTGGTGAGATAGGGGATGTTATAATAAGATGATAGGGCATGGCTTTGTGGTGAGAGAGGGGATGTTATAATAAAGGGGAAGGGCAAAGATTTGTGGTGAGAGAGGGGATGTTATAATAGAGGGTAGGGCATGGCTTTGTGGTGAGAGAGGTTGTTATAATAGAGGATAGGGCAGTGATATGTTGTGAGAGAGAGGATGTTACAAAAGAGGATAGGGCATGGCTTTGTGGTGAGAGAGGATGTTATAATAGAGGGTAGGGTATGGCTTTGTGGTGAGAGAGGGATTGTTATAATAAGATGATAGGGCATGGCTTTGTGGTGAGAGAGGGAATGTTATAATAAGATGATAGGGCATGGCTTTGTGGTGAGAGAGGGGATGCTATAAAAGAGGGTAAGGTTTGGCTTTGTGGTGAGAGAGGGAATGTTATAATAAGATGATAGGGCATGGCTTTGTGGTGAGAGAGGGAATGTTATAATAAGATGATAGGGCATGGCTTTGTGGTGAGAGAGGGGATGTTATAATAAGATGATAGGGCATGGCTTTGTGGTGAGAGAGGGGATGTTATAATAAGATGATAGGGCATGGCTCTGTGGTGAGAGAAAGGATGTGGCTTTGTGGTGAGAGAGGGGATGTTATAATAGAGGGTAGGGCAAGGATTTGTGGTGAGAGAGGGAATGTTATAATAGAGGGTAGGGTATAGCTTTGTGGTGAGAGAGGGGATGTTATAATAAGATGATAGGGTATGGCTTTGTGGTGAGAGAGGGGATGTTATAATAAGATGATAGGGTATGGCTTTGTGGTGAGAGAGGGGATGTTATAATAAGATGATAGGGTATGGCTTTGTGGTGAGAGAGGGGATGTTATAATAAGATGATAAGGTATGGCTTTGTGGTGAGAGAGGGGATGTTATAATAAGATGATAGGGCATGGCTTTCTGGTGAGAGAGGGGATGTTATAATAAGATGATAGGGCATGGCTCTGTGGTGAGAGAAAGGATGTGGCTTTGTGGTGAGAGAGGGGATGTTATAATAGAGGGTAGGGCAAGGATTTGTGGTGAGAGAGGGAATGTTATAATAGAGGGTAGGGTATAGCTTTGTGGTGAGAGAGGGGATGTTATAATAAGATGATAGGGTATGGCTTTGTGGTGAGAGAGGGGATGTTATAATAAGATGATAGGGTATGGCTTTGTGGTGAGAGAGGGGATGTTATAATAAGATGATAGGGTATGGCTTTGTGGTGAGAGAGGGGATGTTATAATAAGATGATAGGGTATGGCTTTGTGGTGAGAGAGGGGATGTTATAATAAGATGATAGGGTATGGCTTTGTGGTGAGAGAGGGGATGTTATAATAAGATGATAGGGTATGGCTTTGTGGTGAGAGAGGGGATGTTATAATAGAGAGTAGGGCATGGCTTTGTGGTGAAAAGGGGATGTTATAATAAGATGATAGGGCATGGCTTTGTGGTGAGAGAGGTGATGTTATAATAAAGGGGAAGGGCAAAGATTTGTGGTGAGAGAGGGGATGTTATAATAGAGGGTAGGGCATGGCTTTGTGGTGAGAGAGGGGATGTTATAATAAGATGATAGGGCATGGCTCTGTGGTGAGAGATAGGATGTGGCTTTGTGGTGAGAGAGGGGATGTTATAATAGAGGGTAGGGTATAGCTTTGTGGTGAGAGAGGGGATGTTATAATAAGATGATAGGGTATGGCTTTGTGGTGAGAGAGGGGATTTTATAATAAGATGATAGGGTATGGCTTTGTGGTGAGAGAGGGGATGTTATAATAAGATGATAGGGTATGGCTTTGTGGTGAGAGAGGGGATGTTATAATAGAGGGTAGGGAATGGCTTTGTGGTAAGAGAGGGGATGTTATAATAAGATGATAGGACATGGCTTTGTGGTGAGAGAGGGGATGTTATAATAGAGGGTAGGGCAAGGATTTGTGGTGAGAGAGGGGATGTTATAATAGAGGGTAGGCAAAGATTTGTGGTAAGAGAGGGGATGTTATAATAAGATGATAGGGTATGGCTTTGTGGTGAGAGAGGGGATGTTATAATAGAGAGTAGGGCATGGCTTTGTGGTGAAAGAGGGGATGTTATAATAAGATGATAGGGCATGGCTTTGTGGTGAGAGAGGGGATGTTATAATAAAGGGGAAGGGCAAAGATTTGTGGTGAGAGAGGGGATGTTATAATAGAGGGTAGGGCATGGCTTTGTGGTGAGAGAGGGGATGTTATAATAAGATGATAGGGCATGGCTCTGTGGTGAGAGATAGGATGTGGCTTTGTGGTGAGAGAGGGGATGTTATAATAGAGGGTAGGGCAAGGATTTGTGGTGAGAGAAGGGATGTTATAATAGAGGGTAGGGTATAGCTTTGTGGTGAGAGAGGGGATGTTATAATAAGATGATAGGGTATGGCTTTGTGGTGAGAGAGGGGATGTTATAATAAGATGATAGGGTATGGCTTTGTGGTGAGAGAGGGGATGTTATAATAAGATGATAGGGTATGGCTTTGTGGTGAGAGAGGGGATGTTATAATAAGATGATACGGTATGGCTTTGTGGTGAGAGAGGGGATGTTATAATAGAGGGTAGGGCATGGCTTTGTGGTGAGAGAGGGGATGTTATAATAAGATGATAGGGCATGGCTTTGTGGTGAGAGAGGGGATGTGGCTTTGTGGTGAGAGAGGGGATGTTATAATAGAGGGTAGGGCAAGGATTTGTGGTGAGAGAGGGAATGTTATAATAGAGGGTAGGGTATAGATTTGTGGTGAGAGAGGGGATGTTATAATAAGATGATAGGGTATGGCTTTGTGGTGAGAGAGGGGATGTTATAATAAGATGATAGGGTATGGCTTTGTGGTGAGAGAGGGGATGTTATAATAAGATGATAGGGTATGGCTTTGTGGTGAGAGAGGGGATGTTATAATAAGATGATAGGGTATGGCTTTGTGGTGAGAGAGGGGATGTTATAATAAGATGATAGGGTATGGCTTTGTGGTGAGAGAGGGGATGTTATAATAAGATGATAGGGTATGGCTTTGTGGTGAGAGAGGGGATGTTATAATAGAGAGTAGGGCATGGCTTTGTGGTGAAAAGGGGATGTTATAATAAGATGATAGGGCATGGCTTTGTGGTGAGAGAGGTGATGTTATAATAAAGGGGAAGGGCAAAGATTTGTGGTGAGAGAGGGGATGTTATAATAGAGGGTAGGGCATGGCTTTGTGGTGAGAGAGGGGATGTTATAATAAGATGATAGGGCATGGCTCTGTGGTGAGAGATAGGATGTGGCTTTGTGGTGAGAGAGGGGATGTTATAATAGAGGGTAGGGTATAGCTTTGTGGTGAGAGAGGGGATGTTATAATAAGATGATAGGGTATGGCTTTGTGGTGAGAGAGGGGATTTTATAATAAGATGATAGGGTATGGCTTTGTGGTGAGAGAGGGGATGTTATAATAAGATGATAGGGTATGGCTTTGTGGTGAGAGAGGGGATGTTATAATAGAGGGTAGGGAATGGCTTTGTGGTAAGAGAGGGGATGTTATAATAAGATGATAGGACATGGCTTTGTGGTGAGAGAGGGGATGTTATAATAGAGGGTAGGGCAAGGATTTGTGGTGAGAGAGGGGATGTTATAATAGAGGGTAGGCAAAGATTTGTGGTAAGAGAGGGGATGTTATAATAAGATGATAGGGTATGGCTTTGTGGTGAGAGAGGGGATGTTATAATAGAGAGTAGGGCATGGCTTTGTGGTGAAAGAGGGGATGTTATAATAAGATGATAGGGCATGGCTTTGTGGTGAGAGAGGGGATGTTATAATAAAGGGGAAGGGCAAAGATTTGTGGTGAGAGAGGGGATGTTATAATAGAGGGTAGGGCATGGCTTTGTGGTGAGAGAGGGGATGTTATAATAAGATGATAGGGCATGGCTCTGTGGTGAGAGATAGGATGTGGCTTTGTGGTGAGAGAGGGGATGTTATAATAGAGGGTAGGGCAAGGATTTGTGGTGAGAGAAGGGATGTTATAATAGAGGGTAGGGTATAGCTTTGTGGTGAGAGAGGGGATGTTATAATAAGATGATAGGGTATGGCTTTGTGGTGAGAGAGGGGATGTTATAATAAGATGATAGGGTATGGCTTTGTGGTGAGAGAGGGGATGTTATAATAAGATGATAGGGTATGGCTTTGTGGTGAGAGAGGGGATGTTATAATAAGATGATACGGTATGGCTTTGTGGTGAGAGAGGGGATGTTATAATAAAGGGGAAGGGCAAAGATTTGTGGTGAGAGAGGGGATGTTATAATAGAGGGTAGGGAATGGCTTTGTGGTAAGAGAGGGGATGTTATAATAAGATGATAGGACATGGCTTTGTGGTGAGAGAGGGGATGTTATAATAGAGGGTAGGGCAAGGATTTGTGGTGAGAGAGGGGATGTTATAATAGAGGGTAGGCAAAGATTAGTGGTAAGAGAGGGGATGTTATAATAAGATGATAGGGCATGGCTTTGTGGTGAGAAAGGGGATGTTATAATAAAGGGTAGGGCAGTGATATGTGGTGATAGAGGATGTTATAATAGAGGATAGGGCAAGGATTTGTGTTGAGAAAGGTTGTTATTATAGAGGATGGGTAGTGATTTATGGTGAGAGGGGATCGTATAACACAGGGTCAGAAAGTACAAATGGTGTCAGAGGGGTGATGCTGCACATGATAGGTCATGGATGGCAGAGGATGATGTTCTGATTGAAATAGAGGATTTTAGGCTTAAAAAAATGTGTTAAGTAATTTATTTGAGTTTTATGCCCCTTTTCAACAGTAAAGAGTCAAATGAGTTGGACAGTTTGCCTAACCATAGTTCCTGGGAACAACCAGTACAAGACTTCGATTCTCTGTAAGCAACTACTGACTTTCTCACACAGAGACACGGTTGGTAATAGGTAGGCTCAAACCCACGACCCTTACAGTACTTTGAAGTCAGTGACCATGGAGTCAGGATGGGTTAGGTAGAGAAAGAAATTAATGTAAAGGATTCTGAGAAATGCTATTTAGATTCCTCATTAAATGCTGATAATTTTTATATGTATCAAAAAAATAATTCACCTGTTTTAACGAAAGTCTTACACAATATACTAGTATTTGTTCAAGAATATAATATTGCATATTATCAAACTGTATTCACTTATTCATAACAAAGTCAAAAATCTTTTTATCTTATCAAAGGCCATACACAAAATGAGAACATCTTCTTATATCAAGTAATATTCTCATGCACACAACACCCCAGGGGTCAATCATTAAGGGACCAAAGTGAATAACATGGAGAAATAAAGAGTTGATTTAAGCCTAAGCATACAAGATATACTTGATCCATCAGCAATAAGCATGAAAAATTTCTTGAATCTGTACAGTTTATGTAAGTCACCCCTAATTCCTCCTGTACTTCATCTTTTTCTATTACCATATGAGTATAGATTAATTTTGAGCACATTTATCTTAAAACAGTAAGCCTAAACTTTATTGGGCATTTATGCTAGTTATTTGTCTAGTAACTTAATTGATATCTGGTCTTTGTAATTATTGTTTGTATTACATGTCTATATTATTTATCTATAGTATTTTTAAGCATATACAGTGAAATAGTTACTTTTCAGTTAGGATAATTGTAGAGTGACGCAGTGGTCAAGTCCACTTTTATGGTGTAAAACCGTTGTCAAATTATCAGTAGACATGTAGGCTGACTATATGACTTACAAACTGTCGGCATAATGCAGTTGGTAACAATGCTATCTGTTAATACACCTATTGTTGTGAAATTATTGGTGTGAGACCACGATTTAGTAATTTTTCGCAAATTATTTTCTATTTCTATGTATATTTTTTTTTAATTTTGTCATTTTCTTTTTTCGTTTTTGTATGGATTATACTAGATCTAGTACTTATATTGTCATCGTTTTTATCACTTGGTATATCTTTTACATGTAATAAGCATGATAAAGAATAGTCCCAAACATTTCGTCGTAATTCTGGTAATTACAATTAGTTCGCTATTAAAAGTCCATATATTTTCACTTTTTTGTCAGCCATATTTAGCTACATTATTTTGTGTAGTTGGCCTTCAGATAAGTTGGCACAAAGTACTTGTGCACGGTACTAATACTGCAAGTACTTTTGCACTACACACTTCGCGTTTAACAGGACTTTACTTTATTTTATTGTGGTATATAAGGCCACCGGCCCATGCACAAATATAACAGTATATATACAAACATTGACAGTGAGATGAGGTATATACAAAAGTCAGAAACATATGTATATGTAACACATATAAATACACAAACATGTATAAAATAATCACATACATACAATCAAGACTATTGTTACATGAAAGGTCAACATTTATCAAAAGTGAAAAATTACAGAGATAAAGAAGCCCACTATACAAAGGAAAATAAGAAGAAAAAAAACGATTTGATAATTATTCAGAACTTCCCAGAAAGTTACTCCTTTCTTTGAATGCATAATAAATAAACATAGCCACATTATGTATGACATCAGTATCAGTACATGATAATAATCTGTAGAATGTTCGTAGATTAGGATTAGTTAGATATATCGGTGGTATGTATTTTATTCGTAAATCTGTGTAAAGTGGACATAACATTAAAAAATGAAATTCATCCTCAATGTAACTTTCACAATATAAACATGTTCTAAATTCTCGAGGGATTCCTAAATGTCTACCATGTTCTATCATAAGCACGTGGGAAGAACTTCTGAATGCAGCCAAGCTAGCTAAAAATTTATTAACATCGATACACAAAACGTATGGTTCAACTTTAAGATCTGTTTTCAAATGAACATAATGAAATAATTTATTGTTTTGATTACATGAAGTCGCCCATGCCTGTCTGTACTGATCAGTAAGCCTTTGCATATAACTTTTTAAAAATAGATCTTGATTTTCAACATACTGGTTATTCCACACATATCCAAATCATTTAGTGAACAAATTATTTCTCACATTTGTAACCCAATTGGTATGACCAATATTATCAAAATATAATAGCATATCATAACTTAAACGCACATATCTATATTTTGGCATTTTCAGTATTCTCAACCAGTATTTAATGCACCGTATAGAGGAATATATAAACATGCGAAATCTACCAGTGTCACCAAGAACAACATCGTTACCGGCATTTGGTTTAACATTAAGAAATCGTTTACATGCAAATATGTGTACATTTTCAATACAATTAATATGATTTAATCCCCATAATTCAGAACCATACAATAAAATAGGTGAAACTTTCATATCAAATACTTTGAAAAATGTTTTGTAGGGTACATATAACAACTTGTTAAAGGAGCTTGATACATGTACAAGAACTTTTTAGGCTTTCACAGACATTGATTCGGCCATTTTGTATAGAGACAATCTGTTAGTAAAATAAACACCAACGTAATTAAAACCATTCACAACATTTATAATATCATTATTGTAATACCATTTTTCTCTTTGAGATGGTCTACCGTCACGTTTAAAAACAAGAATTTTTGTTTTATTAATATTAACAGTTAGTTTGTAATCATGACAAAAATCACATAAAACATTTAGTTGCCTTTGCAAACCATTAATTGTGTCGGATATAAGACCAATGTCATCCGCAAACATAAGTAAAAATATCTCTGTAATATTAGGAAACAATTGTATACCACGAATATTACTGTTACATAATAAATTATTTAATTCATTAATGAACAAGGAGAACAATATTGGGCTTAAGCTGCATCCCTGGCGTAGGCCAACAGGGCATACAAATGGATCCGTTAACTCGATATTAGTCCGCACTAGGGCTTTAACTTGTGAATATATAGATGATTATGGCATTAAACAAGTGTCCTTTAAAATTGATACCATTTCTATTTAGAATTTCAAACAAAAAAGATCTATTAACAGAATCAAATACCTTTTGAAAATCAATGAAGGCTACATATATTGGTTTGCGCTTCATGTTAAGATACTTAGAAACTATTGAATATAAAACATAAGCATTGTCAACAGTAGAGTAACCTGATCGAAATCCAACCTGGCATTCTGATATAATACTGTATGCATTCACATAAAAAGTTAATCTTTTTGTTAAAATAGAGATGTATAATTTACTTATAGTATCAAGTAATGCAATACCCCTGTAATTATTTGGATCATTAATATCCCCCTTTTTGTGTAATGGTACAATTATGCTTTCTGTCCAACTTGATGGAAATTCACCTGTACTAAACAATCTATTGAATATTTTATGTAACAATGGTAATAAAATATTGGATCCATGTACAATAAGTTAAGATGGTATTGGTCCGGCTGTAGATTTAATGACGTTAAGATTTCGTATTGCATCTTCAACCTCACTTTCAGAAATTGATGAATTAAAGATTAATTGTTCTATTTCATCAAACTCCTCCTCATTGAGGACATGATTGTCATAGTGATTAGTTTCATCATTATCATTACTAGCAAAAACAGAACTAAAATGTTCATACCAAGCATCCACTGAGATATTTGGAGTAGTACGTGATTTACCTGTTATGTACTTTATTTCTTGCCAGAACTGTTTAGGATTTTTTAATGATGCCTCAAGATTTATAACTTTATTTTTCTCATATATACTAAACGTTTTCTTTTACATAATTGTTTATATGCAATTTTTTGTTGTAAATATTCGTGTAAACTATTTTCGCAACGACTATGTCTAAATTGTTTAAGTAACAATTTTCAAGTTTTCTTTGATCTCTTACAGTCTTTATCAAACCAGCATTTATTCATCCATTTTTGGTTCTATTTCTTGTTTGTTTGAAATAATCTGAACCTTTCAATATAAGTGACTCTAATTCCGTCAGAATGGTATTAATATTAAAGTTAACATCATCTATCATTGCATAAATCAGATTACATTTCTCATCGGAAAAAATATTCGATAACAATTCAAGAAATTCATCACTATTTGTGTCATTTATCACATAAGAAGGTTTTGGTGTTTGCTCAGTTACTACATTCTGTACACCACTGACTGTTTTAATGAGCATACATGTAGATAATGGAAAGTGAGTACTTTCATGCATTGATAGTACTTCACAGCTTTGTACAAAAGGCAAAATGTTTTTGGAAGCAACAAAATAGTCAACGACACGGCAACCATTTTGATTTACAAATGTATAATCACCAGCGCCGAATCGGCCATTTAAAACATAGCAACAATAAGTCTTAAAAAACTGAAGTAAGTCTCTACCACGCTTATTAACAATGTTATCTAATGAGTTTCGTGGGACTGCAATTTTACCATCCAAAATTTCCTGGAATTCATTTAATTCTGGAATATGATGATAGTTACTGTCTATAAAATCATTAACAGTACCAGTGCGAGCATTAAAGTCCCCACAAAGTAACCATTCATAATTCATGAGATTATTACTAGTTAAAATGTTTTCCACACAGGCGGAAGATACACAGTTGCGAAAATTATATCTCGATCCTGATTAAGCAATGACTTATCAAACCAAAGCTAAAATCTACACAAATTCTTTCAGTTAAATGATTAATTTCATTTTTAAGTAACACGGTCACACCACCCATATGTCGACCACCTACACTTGAAGGTGTAGCATTACAATAATATACAGTGAAACCATGAAATAGATCACACACATAATCATGAATAACATCCCATGTTTCCTGGAAACTAATAACATTATAACTTTGAATTGTTTCACTGATGTTACTTGACAACAATTTAGACCGTAACCCTTCCATGTTCCAAGACAAGAATCGCAGTGTAGGTAACTGTGCCGGGCTTTGACCACACCCCTAATCATCAATGTTAATTGTAGATGGGACATTGGTTCAGATATTGTAGAATCGTTAGGTTGTTGATGATAATGCATTATCTTTTTCATCACAGTTTACTACTAAAGTATGATAACAAACCTACCTATATAGTTACTACAATTAATTTGCGGCTGACATGAAGTTGAAAAAGAAAACGCAAAAAAGAGACAACCGGCGAGGTTTGAACTCGCGATAAAATTTTAGCTCCTGGGCATTTCTAAAGGCTTTACCAACTGCGCCAACTGGACATCTACAATTGTATTGCTAAACTGTAATACTATATTTGTTTCTTATAAACCCACTTTACCTGTTCAGATAATGGATGTAAACTTTTGTGTACACATAAAATGAAACGTCACTATCACATTATCCTAACTGAACAGTACCATTATAAATCACTAAAGTGTTAAATAACTATGTCTGAATTATCTCACAAATAAACCAGACACACATTTTAAAGTTACTAGGCTATGGGCTACTGGTCGAAACCCTCCCCCCCCCGGAGGCATTTTTGTAGACACCATTTTTTTGAAAGCTCAATGCCTGCTGATCATTTTTCCAGTGTCTACAATCTGGGCGTTGGGGCGTTTGTGAACTACAGCATGCTAATTACCGTTACCGAAAAAAACTTTTGACAATAATTTTATTTTGTTAGAAGACTTATTCTAGATATTTTCAATAATTTATCAATTTGAACAATTCCCTTGACCATAAAAAGTTAGCAACGGCTTTACTTGTCGATCAAATGCATGTTTTTCACTTTATTGCACTATATATGCTCTGTAATTTACGTTACCCTGCGTTACCCTAAAATGACAAGGAAATGACAGTTGTATATGTTAAATTAACACAAAAGCAGTCGTAAACAATGTTTTTATTCATATTAGGCAAATACTACCACATGTTCATGTTTTTCTTTCATTGAATGCTCGTTTATGTCTTCATTTTACGTAAAATACGTTACATATAAAAGTATACGTGTTACATGGAAATCATTTATATTACTGTGATCACATGGTATGATCAAATAGGTATACAGTGATAGGTAATCATGATGCGTTCTGTAATACCCATATCTGGAAAACATTTCTAGTTACAAATGTTGTAAAGTTTGACTGGGATAATAGTAGTTTACGTTACATAACGTTACCTTTATAACGATAAGTACTTAACACGCTTTACAATGCATAAAACATTGATTTGATATACAAAATGTTAATACTTGATTACTGACAATACGTACATGTAAATTAACATTCCAACTTTTTTAATTCATCACTGATTGTGTTTTACGTTACATGGTTTTATTTGTGTAACGTTTGAAATTATTCATAAACGAGTAACAACATTTCTATGAAACTGTTATAAAATCATCATCGAATGTATTCTAAGAATATGTATCTATGAAACAATCAAATTTACAATGACAGCGACAGTGCAATAAACATTGTGCCATTGACACACATAAACACGTGTATGTCATTTACGTTACCACTTGTTACATGATTATTTATATACATGTATATATATATACTTAAGTGCAATATTGTATGTTATGTCAGATTTCATTAGCTGTACATATTGTCATCAAGGTATTTTTGTTGTTCTGATGGCAAACGTTCACGAATTTCACAAATCATCACTTCACTTTTCTGTTTCATAGACAGCATCGAGCATACTAATGTGCTCAATGTCGTTTTTATCATCAGTGTCTTCTGCGTCGCTAGCCTTTGGCACAATATTATCCTCGTACCAGTTGTATTCCAGCATGTTGTCAGGACTGAATTTCCAATTTCATCCACTTTCAGAAGATCAAGATTGCCCTCTTTGCATGGGTCAAAATTTACACCTTATAACTATCCGTAACACATTGAACATACGAGACGGGATCTGCAGGGAGTGAGTAAGCTCATGTCCATACCACTTAAAGCGTGCAGAACACAACCATGGCTTTGATACTTGTCACACCTCAGTTTATTGATGTAGTATTTTAATGACCAAACAACACACATACAAATGTCTCAATGGCACTGTAAAGTTCATCCGAACAAACATGCGTGGTAAATTGGCTAATAATATTGTCATGTAATCTTCATTAATAGGAGCATAGCTCCTATAGCTATACATTACTTTTTCTAATTACAATTACGTGACGCATATACATCTGCTTTGAAAAATAGTATAAGTATACATTGCAGACTTTGCAGTTTTGATAAAAGTTGGAGATATATGCAGAATTCTGTTTGTTTCCTCCATTTCATCATTAACTGTTGAGGTAACGAAATTCACTACATATTGAAAATAGTTTCATTCAGTAAAGTAGCGCTGGAACACTATATTGTCTCTGAGATTAGTGAGATTGCGTGTTGACGCATGATAGCTTTTCCTTGGTAATTGTGGTTAATTGGTCAAATGATGTACATCTGTACAGTCTATACATACTTGACATTCAAATTTTAATTCAAAATGATGATAACACAGGCATTTAAATGGTTTAACGATGGTTTAGTCTAACACATTTAACCTTGCTCCAGACTGTAATCTCAGTGCTTTGAATCTCAGTTAGTGTGACTGTGACGCCATCTCTATAAGACTGCTCAAAGATTAGCTTTATTGACTGTGTCTTATTGTCGTCATTAGATATGAAGCCCGTCCGATTTCATGGAGTTATTATTTTTTTTATACCTGAGAGCAAGAACGTTGGAGCTGCCAAACGTCATCGGCACTCATCTGATTTAATAGACTGTTTGTTGTAAGTGTCTGATATAAAGTCTACACGAGACGTTTTAGGCAACTGATAAGAAATCGCCTCAACCACTTGCTCGAATCTGTCCGGAACTGCTATTAGACTCTGCAGTTACCCAATTAGGCGTTACCATTAACAACATAGGATGCGCCTTCTGTAGAATGGCTAGTTGTTGGTTCTATTGGTGATTCAATATAAGGCACTCGACCTAGAAGAAATGACCAGGTAAGCTTCAGGTCTATGTCATGTTGAACTGACAGGAGCATAAGCAGGCCAAATGCGTTACGCTCTGCTCGTATCTGAGTTATTATATTATGCTGAAATACTCTGTGTGAAAGGTTGTGTTTCTTCAAATCTTGGCCGGGGCAATTGACCCTTCGATAAGGGCTTGTGCTCCCATAGAGCATGGTTTTAGTGTTTCCCAGACGTCACTTTGTCAAGAAAACCACTGGCACAATTCCGGAATTTATCATAAGTTCCGCGAGACCACTGTCGTTCATTACTTTACCTAGATGTAGCGAAGATGGAGCATATGTGTGTGAAATACACCCGTTCTCACTATGACATTAGTGAATTTGTTCCGGAAACTGCCAGTACGATTTCATGGCCACTGCTAGGTCACAGGTTACAATTGCATAATCATTGAAAAAAGAAACATATCTATAAATTACTATGAAATTGATAGACTAAATTAAATAATTATTTAATTAATGAAATTATTTATTTATTGACAATTGATTGCTTTAAATTGATTGATTGATATGAAAATTTTATAATGAAATGGTTGTTTTTAAATTTAAGCCTAAATGCCACTTTAGATTTTATAATGTCTGATGCAAAAAATATCAAGGTTTAGTTATACATGCACTTATGTTCATAGTTATATTTTGGTAACGCATGCGGTTAATAATATACACGTATTTTCTGCATTATTGTGACCTTTTTTCACCTTGTCAACATATAATACAATTGAGTACCATTAACTCATTAGATAGTGTTCTGCTCGATCCAGAAACAGTAAGTATATGATGATAATCGAATATTTTAGAGTATATGTGACCTTATTTCAGTGATATAATATTGGTAACGTAAATTATACCACATTTGATGATGAGTTTAACATTTCTACACTCTTGTTTACATTCTCTGTGTTTATAATCATAATTACAAAGCCTTTAACACAAATTATTTTGATCTCTTTGCGGTATTGTGTTAACTTTAAAATTTCAATTATGGTAACGCCCCAAAATGGCGGTAACGGAGTAAAGCCCAAACACCCAGATGGTAGACACTGGGATTTGGTAGGTCTTTCCATACACTTTCAGAAAAACATACTGTAGAAAAATGCCTCCGGGGGGGGGGGAGGGGGGGTATTGGTGCCCCATAGTCTATACACCATTCAAAAATAAATCTCAGCAAAATAAAAGAAACTTAAGAAGTTGATTTCAATTTGAGAGATGAATTTATAAACTCATTAACATTACTTTCTTCTTTTCAATTATGATAAAACATTCTTGTGACTCTGGAAGTTACCTTGTTCACTTGCAATTTATGATTGTTGCTTTAGAAAATAGAATATATTCTCTAAACAAAACAGTTTGAAGTCTGTTAATATGAAATCTTTTCACATTAATAATTATTATTATAATTACCGGGTATTACGTTTATTTTTATCCCTATAACAATACTGCACAAAAGAACTTTCTAGGAACAAGGCACTAAAATTTACTTGCGTTTGATTCTATGAACATAACTTATTTATTTAAATGTATTTCTAACAAAATTTAATGTTATTCTTATTTTGTGAATAATGTTGTAACTACATAGTTCTATTACTTTTTACATGTCATAGTAAGAACATTTCACCGCAAAAGTGCAGTAAGTTGAGTTACAACAGTTTTGCAAAAAAATTCTTAGTGTTGTAGATAAAAAATTGACTGCAAAACTGTAGTATCTTGAGTTACAACAGTTTTGCGTTTAAACATTCTATGCGTCATACCTTTCATTCTATCCAAGCAATATATGAATCAGTAAAGGCTTGTGTTAGAAATGGATCCGTGTGTTCTGAATTTTTTGATTGTCCTATTGGATTGAGACAAGGATGTATTAAGCTAAGTCCAATTTTGTTCTGTATTTTTATTAACAAATTATCATCTGTGGTGTCCAATTGTGGATCACACGGTGTTCAATTAAATCCAAATGACATTGAAATTTTTATTTTAATGTTTGCAGATTATGTTGCTCTTGTTTCAGACACTATTTTAGGGCTCCAAAATCAATTAAATGCTGTTCATACATACTGTTTAGAGTGGCACCTCAATGTAAACGTTGATAAGACAAAAATAATTGTTTTTAAAAATGGTGGTCAGCTCACAAAACATGAAAAATGGTTTTATAATGGTAATCGTGTCGAATCAGTTAACTCATTTATGTACATTGGTTTAAATTTTACAAGTCGGTTATCTTTGTATAAAATGGCTGAATGCATGGCTATCAAAGCTAAACGTGTAGTTATCTCTCTATTAAAAAATCTAAAAAATGTCCTACCTATGCCATATAAATCATACTTCAAAATTTTCGATACTAAAGTAGTCCCTGTCTTATTATATGGATCAGAATTGTGGGGTGTGCATATGATGGAAAATACAGAAAGAGTTCATATTTATACTTGTAAACGCTTTTTAAATGCTCCTCTTAGATCTTGTAACGAAGCATTTATGGGTGACTGCTGTCCTTATCCAATGTATATTGTAGCTTATAAAAGATGTATTAAGTATTGGCTAAGGATACTATTATTACCAAATGATAGGTATGTTAAAAAATGTTATCGTATGTTATTAAATCTAGATGCTCATGGTTACATCAATTGGGTAAGTCATATAAAAAAGAACTTATACACCAACGGCTTTGGATACGTATGGAAAAATCAAGGAGTACCAAATTATAATACTTTTATTAATACTTATGTTCAGCGACTTAAAGACCAATATATTCAAATATGGAGCACTAAATGTATAGAAAACAATATATTATCTTTATACAAAATATATAAATCAAAATTTTAAATTGAATCCTATGTTGATGCTTTAGATATTTCAAAATTTAGATCAAGCCTTGTATCATTAAGATCATCATCTCATAGCTTATTAATAGAAAGGGGAGACATTTAGGTATCCCTAGAAGTGATAGGAAATGTTTTTATTGTAAATTATGTATAGAGGATGAATTCCATTTTGTTCTTGTTTGCCCTTGTTATCATTGTTTGCGACAGCAATATTTACATGAAAAATATTATAGAAATCCTAGTATTAACAATTTTAATATTTTGATGACAAGTAAAAATACCAATATCATTAGAAATTTAGCTATGTACACATATTATGCCTTTAATTTGAGGAAGGAATTAATAGAAATGTAGCATTATTTGAATTGCTGCATATGTCTCTCTTTGTATTGTATGTTATACACTTGCCATATTGTATTACATATTGACCAATTATTGTATTTATCCTTGCTATAAGAATTATGTTGTAAACAAGCTGAACTTTATATAATATTAGTCATCTTGCCAATAAGTCAGCTTGGTGTTTCACATGTACATGTTTTATGTAATTATATGTTGATATGTTGTAATATATGTGCATGGGCCGGTGGCCTAAATACTTGTAAATAAAATTGAAAAATTGAATACCAAGTTAAGTCTGAAAGACAGTTGTAAGTAAAATTTTCACATTTATTTCTTTGCAATTATCATGAATACCTAATGTGGAAATCTTATAATAAAGGTTATTAAATTTATCATAAACCTTCCCATTTGTTTCACCAAAAAGGTTTTTTACTTCTCCTGAAAATCTACAAAAATACAGTTACAACAGTTTTGGGTGAACCCTTGATCTGGTATAACCACCGATCGCAATTCAACAAGAGCGTCGGATAGAATGCCTAGGAACATTGTTCAATTCCTGCTGAATCGCTATAGTAATTTCCTGTAGGTTTCTTGGCTGTATTCTACCCTGGAGTAAACCAATCACACATGCGTGATTTTCGAGGCTGATTCTTGGCATAATTACGTCCTAGTGGTCACAAAATCAATTGCTAAAGTGATAAATAAATGTTAACGGGTGAGTTTATATCAATTTTAATTTATCGAATTGCACATGCAACTTGTGCACGCACTCAAGCGTTTAACAGCTTATTGGCGATTAGCCGCATAATTATGCAACAAATTTTGTCAATGCCCATTGTTTTGATCAGATTGGTCGCTGTGTAATATTTTCTGCACTTTATTTGAATTAAATGATAAATGAAGAAAATATAAAGAAATACGTACGTGTATATAGAAATGCTTTGGAAGATTTGTTTAGTATATACACAGGAAACAAAGTTTCCACAAAATGTTTCATTTTATTTTAGCCTTTATATATGATTGAATATATAAGGAAGCCAAATCAGCGGGAACGATCGTTGCAAAATGTCTGTTGAAAACAATCATTGAAAAAGCAATAATAAGTAGTAAATTTATAATTCACCAAAAAATTGTTGGAAAAGAAATTATTTGATTGTTTTGATATTTTACATATTAGAAACATCGAATCCTTGACTTAAGGTGGATCGCAGTCATTTTTTTAGACGTCAACATACAACAAAGAAATTTTGAATTAAAAACCTTTAAGGTATTGGCTAGCGCAGATATGATATATTCAAATGATATTTCCATGTAAACCGGTCCAAAAGCGCCACCTAGCGGAGCGATATATTCTTCGTTGATTTTCGCGTTATTTCCTGTACTGCTCCAATAATATTGTGTATTAAGTTATGCAATTTACATAACTGCAATGCTGGATCATTTACAAATCCGAAAAAAGTCAGTAATGTTACATTTTGCTATCATCAAATATTAAAAGACGTCGAGTGAACTCTGTAGGGGTGGCAATTTACGATGCCAAAAAACTAGACATTTTTCTCTCAGTCCCGTCAACAGTGAAATCAAAGTACTGAAAGTACTGTCGGAATTTGATTTTTTCATATGAGACAAGTCACTGCCATAATGTTGCTGGCAACACAACAATGACAGTTAGGAGAAGGTACAGTTCATGGATATTCATGCTTAGGAATTAACATACACCATCTCAATATTGCCATCTATTTATGTACATATTCTGATATTCATGTGCTAAATTCCATTAACCTAACATGATGGTTATCTAAGTTATCAGATGTTTCAAGTTTATTATGTAGCCCATTATCCAGCCTATATTTTTCCGAATCCATCGGTACCAAAATAAGCATTGTTGCTGTCGTATTTACTGATTTAATACATAGCGAAAAGCTCTTCAAAACGCTCCATTTTAATGATATATCTTGATTATGACCACATATCACTTTAAATGCACACTACAGTGTTAGAAACGAATTAAAATCGACCTATATAATTCTTTTAGTGATAATTTGGTTTTGAAGAATTTTTCGATTTTCCATGTTTTAGTTCCTAACTCGGAACAAAACTGACATAAATCACTATCGATTGATTAATCGTAGTTTAAGATTTTTTTTTTCAGAAAATATATGTAATTGGTATATGAATTATATTCAAACTTAATATCATGATGTTGGACTATATGACAGGTTTTGAAGTGAAAGTAAAAGTTTATTGTAAAAAAATATAGCTATTCGGAAACGAGCTGTTATACGGCGACATTTGCCGATCTCGCTACGGAGTATACCGACATCGCACGATTTCATCAGTTCCATTACGATCCTTCTGTCTTAACATCAAAATACCCTTCACACACTGTGAACCAACATAATAATTGCGAACATCACAATAACTGTTATTTCTTCGCAAATGTATGTGTACTGCCATTCTGTTCTCTGCACTTCGACGGGAAAACCCCACATTCTATTTTTAGAATTTATCAAACTATATATAGCTCTAGCCGATAGTATCGATCGATACGCGTTGTGGATATAAACCTTAACACTGATTTACATATCATGTCAAAGAGTCACTTATAAGACATACATCAATAGTAGATTAATGTAATTACATGCATACTTCTGTAGAGAAATTACTGACCTACTGAACGAAAGCCGAAAGTAGAACTATTTTATGCTAAACTAGTTGGTTTCCTAACCCTATCTTACCGCACACAATAGAGTGAAAGTGGGAACGGGAACCATGGCAGTTATGGAGCTCACGGCATTTTTGTAAGTCGATGATAGCAAAGGAATTATCAAATTCCAAAAACGGCCCGATGAATTTTTTTTGTAAATGATCCAGCATTGCATCAGTTTCCATGGAAATATCATTTGAATATATCATTTCTGCATTAGCCAATACATTAAAGGTTGTTCATGCAAAATTTCTTTATTGTACATTGACGTCTAAAAAAATGACCATTTTTCTGGAGGAAACCCGCGATCCACCTTAAAACATCTTTAAAGGTCATATTCATAGGAAAATATAAAGTTTGTTAACTATCACAAATACAATTGTTTATTACCATAAGTAAGCATGTGTGCCACGATAAGGGTCTAAAAATATACTTAACAGCCTGAAAAACAGTTTTGTAACATAGTAGCTAATTTCCGAAATAAGTCAGTTAGATTTGTTCCCCTTGATTTGTGATTTCAGTGTATTAGATACAGTGTAGACACAGTGTGTAATATACATTCAATGGAGATTAAAGGTGTTACTTTAATGTATACGGTCTGTAATATGTAAAAAAGAAAAAATGTCACTTACAGTTAAATATACTTTCGTGTCGTGCAAAAAAACACCAGTAAAACTCAGCAAAATAATGCACATAAATAGTATTTTATAACGATAAAACTGTACCAGATTAATTATTACACACATTTGTTTATTAGCGGGAACAATCTAGGGGATGGCGCTGTATATTACAAATTAGAACCAAGAACTTATATACATGTATGTAAGTCCTTGTTAGAACCATTTGATGTATATAATATTTATATATACATATCCTTGTCTACTGATGATTCGCGGATATAAGAAATGATCGAACTGTTACCTCATAAAATCTGATATTTGAACCAAATGTTTTAATTACCTGGCAAAACAAATCTATTTCCTTCAAATATTGACAACGTATAGTTTAAATCACTTCCTCGAAATACTAGATTCGGCCCCTTTATCATTATACTGTATGAAGGCTGCCATTTTGTTTCTACTATCATAGATTCGCGAATGCCATTTTATCCCATGATGCAAAGCGCTAGCAGTCCAATTAAGTCATACTATGTTAATTGTTAGGTTTCTGTTGAAATGTCTAAATACGAAAATGTCTTGCATTATTTAAACATGCATGATAATGATAGAATCTTCAAGTTGATGAACAAAGGTGCTGAACCCATAACGAAACTTTCAGGGTGAGCTTTACTCAGAACTCTAATTCTAAGAGTATTTTAGGAACCAATATACAGTTTATAGGTCATATGAGCACTGACAATTTATTATCTTTCTGATATGCACACGTTTATGTATGCATGCATTATGTCAGATGGGGAATATAACCCGTATTGATAATTGTATGGTCTTAACCATAAACAAGAGGGCCAAGATGGCCCTATATCGCTCACATGACAATCACTGTTCACTCATTAAAACATTGTTTTGAACCGGTGACCTAGTTTTTGACCCAGACGACCTATGTTCGAATTTGTCTTACATATCATTAAGACAAACAGTCTGACTAGGTTTGGTGAAGATACAATCAAAATTTGACATCTACAGTGTTAATAAGGTTTTCCTAAGATTTGACCTTGTGACCTGGTTTTTGACCCTAGGTGACCCATATTTGAACTTGTCCTTAATATCATTAAGACAAACAATCTGACAAGGTTTGGCCAAGATCCAATCAAAACCATGACATTTAGAGCTTTTACAAGATTTTTACCTAAGATTTGACCTTGTGACCCAGTTTTTCAACCCGGCTGACCCATGTTCATCCTTGACCCACATATCATTAAGGCAAACATTTTGACAAGGTTTGGTGAAGATCCAATTAAAACTTTGACATCTACAGTGTTAAGAAAGTTTTCCTAAGATTTGACCTGGTGACCTAGTTATTGACCCTAGATGACCCATATTTATACTTGACCGTTATATCATTTAAACAAACGATTTGACAAAGTTTAGTGAAGATCCAATAATAACTGTGAAATCTACAGTGTTAACATGGTTTTTCATAAGATTTGACCTAGTGACATAGTTTTTGACCCAAGATGACCCATGTTCGAACTCGTCCAAGATATTATGAAGACAAACATTCTGACAAGGTTTCATGATCATCCAATTAAAACAGAGACTTCTAGAGTGTTCACAAGGTTTTCCAGCAATTTGCCCTAGTGACCTTATTTTACTACAGAAATTACCCATTATCAAACTTGACCTACATATTATTAAAATAAACATTCTGACAAAGTTTCATGAAGATAAATCAGAGCAGTGATTTCTAAAGTGTTCACAAGGTTTTCCCTTAAACCTAGTTTTTGACCCCAAATGGCCCAATATCGAACTCGTCCGAGATTTTGTTGATATTAACGTTCTGACCCAGTTTTGCTAAAATTGAGCCAAAAATGTGGCCCCTAGTGTGGTCACAACATAAAGTTTGACGACGCACGACGCACATCGCACGACGCATGACGCCGGACGCTGGATGGAGAGTGATCCTAATAGCTCACTTTGTCACTTTGTGACATGTGAGCTAAAAATGATTGAATCACAAAACCCGCACAATATGCGTTGGGGAAATTGATGACAATTATAGTTCTATAAAAGTTTGTTCAAAATCCCTTGAGTATAGAAGTAGTTGCAAACAAAAGAGTATTTCTGTATATATATTATATAATTATGCACAAAGTAAACAAAGGGCCATAATTCTGTCAAACATTATCGAATCATAAGACCTTTATATATACAACATGCATTGGGTATCTTGATAACAATAGTTCCGTGAAAGTTTAATAAAAATCCCTTAGGAAACCCGATTTTAGCCACATAAATCCACTTATGGACATTTTTTAAGTGACTCCGGTTGAGTCCTAACCCTAACCCTAGAGTCACCCAAACCCAATTTGTTTGTACAGACAAACAGACAAATAGACAAACAGACAGACAAACAGAGAGACCAAAAACAATATGACCCTAATCTATTGATACGGAGGCATAAAAAACCCACACATTTAAATGCAATAATTGTTCACCAATGGGACACTACTCTGTCATATCAACAATACTTTTTAAACATTGCATATGGGTAGTCAGTTCCTTACACACAGAAAAAGATTTTTTTTTACAAATACCTAAGCAGCCTTTCATTATGCAAGTACCTGTACCTACTAAAAGAATTCTCCACAATGATGCTGAACACTTCCCATAAATATCCAGTCTGAACTTGGACAGGACAGACTATTTTTACAAAATAGGACACTGACTCGTTTTGAACTCTACTATCATACATTGTAAATGCATGTATCCCCTTATCTTAGCACTACCAGATCCAGTGAACTAAACTATCGATACGGGGGCATAAAAACATTTTTCCAAACTTGCCATAAATTAATTTTAGAACTGTCAATCCATAATCACTACACATTTATTTTCCACCTTCAGTAGGATCACTTTAAAAATCATTATCTTTTACACTAATGTAATTAGGTCACAAGACAAAAAATCCAGACCTGATATTGCATCATAGATGTATTTAACACTTATGTTGATAAATAGTGTTCCATGTCATAATTTGAATTGGACAATCAATGAAAAGTCGCTAATTAATTGATCACACATGGTTTGCCATATTACACAATGTCATCCTAAATGTCGGTACTCCTTTTTGAAGTCATACATTTGAAGAAATACTGCGAAACATTGACTGCATCGGCACATCATATTTTGGCTGCGTAGGATACTTATATACCTAATAATAAGGGAAGGTACATTATAACGTTAATTCAGCAGGCATGCCAAACACTAATGCTGAACTGCAAAAAAAAACTATTTTCTTCTTGTGGTTGACAGCAGGTAGATTTTATATAATGTGTTGCAACTTTTTATTTGACAAAAATTCACAAAACGCACACAGCACGGTCCAAAACATGTTTTTAAAATTCATTTTTGTTTTGATCAATGTTTGTTTGATATGTTAATTGTTTGATATGATATATCAACCAAACCCTATAAACTGGTATTCGATACGATACGTGAACCGGTACTCAGCCCTATTAATTACAGCTTATCTGATTATTAATTGATAGTTTCAATGATGTGAAATTGGTGTAATAATAGCAAATTGAGACCTTGGTGATTGTTTTATAGGTGCATGACGTAGACTAAATAAACAAAGAGTGTCAGTTGTTCATAATTTGAAAAGAATTATAAAATCATTATCAGACATTAATAATTATATCTGTAAAAAAATAAGAATTGTGATATAAATCATATACTTTCTTCATTTTTTCTTGAATTGTTCCTGATCATTATTAATTTACTATAATAAATATGGTATATAAGATGTGATGTATTCGTGTGGCCTAAGTTGTTATATACACACCAAAGCGAATGTTAATAATGAAATTGACATTTGTCATAAGTTTTGAAAGAAAAACATGTTTTTCAAACTATCACATTTTATTGGACACTTATCTATGCAACAAAGTATTTATGGCTGACAAATTTGTTACAACCTGCACACGACCACCTCCACCACCATCATCATCATCGTTATGATGAACATATGATCGTCACCATCATCATACGCTAATGGCTATATTCAAAAGGATCTATATAGCACCAGTCATTCAACAGAATAATCAAAATCTGATCAGTCTCCATAGGCAAGTCACTTTTAATTATGAAGAAAAACATATGAAAGCTAAATACGTATAGAATGGTTGAGTTGAATGTGACGATGATGACGATCACATGATGATATTGTTGTTGCTGATGATGATCATGATGCTGGTTGTGATGATAATACTGTCAGATGAGGATCCGATGATATTACTGGTATAGGCCATAATGATGATAGTGATAATAATTGCCACTATGATAATAATCTCGATTTTGGTCGTCATGATGATGATGATGAGACTAGTTGTTATGATGATGATGATGACAATGACGGTGATTTTTATTAAAATAATTCTGAATGTGATTATGATGGTGACTTTGTAGATGCTGCTGATGATTATCTTGATGATTATAGTCATAATGGTTGTGATGATGATGACAATTATGGTCGTCATGATATGAACTAATATTGATGATTATGGTAGTAGTGGTTATCATACATGTGGTGATACATATTCGATCTGTGACATATATGGCTAAACAAAACATCATGAATTATCTCAACTTAAAACTAACAATCGCACCAGCTATCTTTGTCTTGTTTTTTTCTTGATCAGACAAACAAAATAATGGTACCATAATATTGCACACTTGCTATTGTTTACTTAGATCACATATTTAAACAATCAAATATATTTATATGTTATGTTAATATCGGTAGATAATATTTGAACACCATCAATCACATCTTTTCTGTATATTCAATTTGAATAGCCACATAACCCACATTCCATGGTACCGAACAGCTAGAAACAGATACCTCCAGGGAGTTTCAAGATCACGTGTCATATGAATTCTTGTTGCATGATCGATGAATTCTTGAATTTGATTGGTTATGACATTTTTAAAGAATGACCTATATCTACAATAGCAAAATATTGCTGTGTTTACGTTCTGTGTAAGAAAACATGTTTGGAATTTAATGTAAACATAACTCAGGATGTAAACGGTATACCGAGGATCTGCTTATTTGAATGAGTAATGCATACATATATACTTTAAACCTTTAATTGGCTTTTTATTATAGGCCATTTGGTGTATTTATTGCAATAATTTGGATAAATACAAGTGTGACACATCTTGGTTTCTAAATGATACTAGGTCATTTAAGGTTTTCAAAGTCTAATACGAAGTGTTAAGGATCGTATTTTAAATATTGTCATTCTTTTGTATAGACAAATTAAGACATTTACAGGTGAATTTTAAAAAAAATTTACAGTCAGTTAAGAGAGTTACAACCATTTCTGTTCCTCTACCCCAATGTAAAATAGTAACTTAAAATCAAATGAAGTCACCTTGATTATTTCTGGCTACTGATGAAACCCCACCTGTTTGTAGACAAAATGCTAGGTTTACAAATGGGTATATGCTCAGTGGATGATGAAACAGGATACGTGCATTCATTGGTATCAACATGATGGGTGTGAACACTCAACCAGAATCTGTTGATTATTGGTCTAGTGATAGTGCTTTAGGAAATGATTTAGTGAAGTCATGTATGACTTGTAATCGTTATCAATAATTGAATAAGTACTTTCATGTTGCTGACCATGCTTTGGAATTACCAAGGAACAATCCAAATTATGATTGGTGTTGTAAAGTGAGACCAGTTCTTAACCATATTACTGAAACATTTCGTGACACTTACCTTCCTACTTGAGAAGTTTCAGTCGATGAAACCATGGTCAGGTTTTCTGGTAGAAATGCAATAAAACAAAACATGCCTGCTAAGCCGATCAAAAGAGGAATTAAAGTTTGGATGATGTGTGATTCCAATAGTGCTTTTTGTCTCGTTTTGAAATATACTTGGGGAAGCAAGGAATGCGAACACAGCATGGACTTGGTCATAGTGTTGTGGCAAGATTAATGGAAGGGATTAGGGGAAGTAATCGCCATGTGTACTTCGACAATTTTTTCCCTGGCGTGCCACTGTTGAGTGAGTTAATTCAAAATGGACTTTACAATTGTGGTACAATAAGGTCAAACAGGAAAGGGTTCCCTGCTGAACTGAAAAAGCCATGCACCCTTTAGAATCGTGGTGATTGAGTTTTTATACAGTAAGGTAGTTCCGACCTTACAGCTTCAGTTTGGATGGATAAGAAACCGGTCCACACCCTTTCAACCTTCAGCCAGCCAACATCAATTCTGAATGCAACGCATCGTGTAGGTGCATGCACACATAGTGAATTTAAATCGACCCCATTCAGTGCATTCATATAATAAATTAATGGGAGGTGTGGACTTACATGACCAGTATCATATGAAATTTGATGTTGGGAGAAATTCCAAGCATTGGTGGCAGTATCTTTTCTGTTTTTTTGTGAACTGTGCCATTGTTAATGTGTACATAATTTATAAGGAAGTGTCGTAACGTCACACCAAGAAGAAAAGATATCGCCACAAGGAGTTTAGAGTTGAACTTGTAAAACTATTGATAGGTGGCTATTCCAATAGGAAACGAGGAATAAGAGACCAAAATTGTGTTGGACTGGTTCAGCAAGAAAATGTAGGGGCTCACATTCATGTGAGACTCCCAGGGAAACGTAGGAGATGTGTGTATCACACAAAGTTTCTAAAGGAAAGAACTGAAACTGTTTACGGGTGTACTTGGTGCAAAGTACATTTGTGCAAGGAGGGTTGCCATGCTAGGTACCACAATTTGTGAACACTGAATACATCCAATTCACCAATTGAAAAAAATCCATGAACATTGAAGACTTACAATGTAGTTATTATTTATGCACATAGTGTTTGACAATATTGTATTCTTTTGGAAGAACAGGGTACTGTTGATTTATGATAAATAATTCATATTTATATGTATCATACAATTTCAAAATTATGGTAATTTATTTAAATAATGATATATGAAGTATATAAAACATTGTTTTCTGTTATTTTGTTTATTGAGTTACTGTTAAATGTACATTAAATTTGATAAACATTGAATTTTATAGTTTGTTCTATTTGTTGCAAAAACTGCATTTTTATGCTTGAAATTTATACCGGAAGGAAGAAAAAATTATAAGCTACAAACTTTACATTCACACTTTCTGTACAACTTACAGATATCCAGATATGCTGGATCTTTTAAACACTGGTAGTGAACTACTTTTCCCCATAAACCTCCATTGGTACAGTGTACTAATATCAGTCCTTATCTATTGGTTATCTATTAGCTGATTAGCACTATCTCCAGTGATAAGACTACTTCCTTATGAGGGCAAGGGTTAAGACTAATGGAATCCCCCCTTGGAATAATCTTCAATATATATATATATAATCATGTTTAAAGGGCAATGCAATGTTGACTTTTCAAGCACTTAGTCGTGTAGAAATATTAAAGTTATGATGATTCCTGCATTTTTTAAAAGAAAAATCCACCGTTTAACAAAAATATTGCTGATTTAATATTGTCATTTAGTGATTGAGCGAATCTCCTAGGGCGCCGCCATTTTAAAAGAATAGTCACATGTCGTGACGTCATATTTCACAAAGTGTAAACGCCAGTACACCCGTTCTGCGAGCACTATTATAAAAGATACGGCCTTATTGTATATTGTATTATAAATGGCAATATTTTTTTACACTTATCCAAATTAATGGTTACTAGCCGTTCGGTACAAACAATTTAACATTACTATTCGTTTTGAATTTATACAAAAAAGATGTGATTGGTGGTGTGACAAACTTCAGTTAATTTCGAAAATTATCAATGTCAAATCGACGTAATAATTATTGATTGTTTAAATGTGCATGAACGCATTATATATTATGATGTGTGAACAAATAATTATGGTGCAATTATTTTGTCTGTATAATAAAGAAAAAAAGATGAAAATACGATTGTTAGTGATATTTCATAATGGAAAATTAATAATAAACAGAAACATTTCATGAGATCAAAATAAAACTAAGTATGAGTTTTATATGTAATTCTTAAATCGTTTTACTGATAATGTAAAATATCTGATAATGATTTAATAATTCTTTCAAATTATAGACAACTGCATGACACTACTTGTTTATTTAGTCTACGTCACGTACCTATAACAATAACCAAGGTCCCAGTTGGCTACTATTACTCCAATTTCACATTAAACTTCAATTAACAATCAGATAAGCAGTAAATTACACATCACCCTGTCTCAGCAAGTTTTATGACACCGAAATATGCACAGGACAATGATATGTGGAGACAGCTAACTTCAAATAGAAACACCGACAGACATGTGTAATATGGCAAATCCACGTGTGGTCGTGTGATCAACCGATTAGCGACTTTTCATTGGTTGATCAATTAGAACTATGACCTAGAACACTGTTTTTCATCAGAAGTGTAAGAAGTCTATGATGCAATATTATGTCTGGTTCTTGTTGTCTTGTGACGTAATTTTCATCAGTGTGGGAGATATTGATTTTTAAAGTGACCGTACTGAAGATGGAAAATAAATGTGTAGTGATTATGGATTGACAGTCTGAAAGGTAATTTAGGCAAAAGTTAAAGAAGTAACTACACATGCTTTTGGCTTTTATGTTTGTTATATGATTATTAAGCATTTACCTATATCATATTCTACTTTTCCCGAAAATAATGGCAAATTTCCAGATTTCCATGCTTTCCCGCAAATCACACCAATGATGCTATATATATTACCCCACAATTAAATGTGCAATACTGTTTAACTCCCAACTCAACAAACAATATAACTGAGCGTAGGTACACCACTTTGTATAGATGTGATAATTATAATAAACTTCAGTGATATTTTAATCTGTAAATTAACTTTTACATGTTTGTATATAGATAGATTTACGATGGAAATGGTGTAATAAATACAACCAATTATAATGTTTGTCGCACTTCGTAGTGTTTGATCTTAATTCTTATAAATGAAATATTACTATCATCAGGGATGCTATATTACATCCCTGCTATAATTAGGTTTTCACGTCAGTATTTTTCACGCAATTTATAAATATAAAACAATGTTAGTATTAGTTTATGTCACTATAAAAATGGATTTACAAAGTGTCGAATGGAAAATTAAGCTTTGATTCTATTGAAGAATTTTTCGGCTGTGAAAATTGTGTTTTGGTGGATAACGTGGAAGAATATGTTGGCTGTGATTCTAAAATACGAATGCGTGATTTCCTAAGTTTATTCCTCACAATTAAAGGCGATATCTATTATAATCAACCATTCTCTTTCACTCCCGCTTATTCGCCATATCCATGTTTGTGAGATATGACGTCACACACACCCGTTAATCGATTGTAAATGGGTAAAATGGCGGCGCCCTGTGCTCTTTCAGATAGCCAAGTTTCTACGATATTTTCGTAAAATATCTCCAATGTGCGTATTTTAACGATCAAATGATCAAAATTGCTTTTTCACATAGTAAATAAAGATTATTTTACTTCAATAAGCTCATACAATTATCATGTTTTTTTTCCAGACTGCAGTACACACAGACCGTCAAAACCAAAACCATGGTGAGCATTGTCAAATCAGAAATGAAGTTGTTGACATCATATTATGTTAAACTACCTGACAAGGGACACAACATAAGTGAGATAGATGTTGAAGCTGTTAAAATTTTACAGTTATTTAATCCAATTATTCTCAATTCAAAGAAGCCGTTGAGAACTGTCTTTAACAAGCCGCTTCTATTGGTCTCACCAGCAACCAGGACAGTCACTTCATATTGAGACTTTATAATGCATTAGAATTTATATTGAATAGGAGCCATTATTATACAAAACAAACCAACAATAATTTTCTTAATGACATTAGAATTGTAACCAGCAGTTTCACCAAACTTACAAGTGATGCATTGACCCAGGGTGTATTTTCTGAAATGGGACACATATATGCACAGAGTGCAGCTTTAGGCATACATATTTGTTCATATTATCTTCAAATTGATTAAGAGATTGCCCATGCCTTTTCTCTAACTGTTTATGGTAGAGCAGTGAAACAGACATTGAAACCTGAGTTTTGAACAATGATAAAGTCAAATGTAAAATATATTCCAAACCACTTTGTTGTATTACAAACTGATGAATGCAATGATACACGTTCAGTTACTATTATTGTTGATGATGTAGTCATTGATGATGACGACGATGATGATGATATTCTTTATACATTGAACTCATCTTTTCTTGAAAAAACTGATGATGATGTTGATGATGTAAATGTTTATGATGATGTTCTTGATGGTGATGATGATGTTGTCATTGTTGATGATGTTATCTTTGATGATGATGATGATATTCTTTACACATTTAACTCATCTGTTCTTGTAATAATTGATGATGTTGATTTTACCGTTAGGGAATTTCTCATTCCACATGTTTATGTAGTATGTAGTATATCGAAGATTATCGTATCACTTACGAAATTAATCGAAGCTAAAAATAAATGAAAGTGTTGACCGTGAAATTATGCGGCTTTGACAGGTTAATAAAATCGCACTATACTTTGTTATAAGCAACTTACAGTGAACAGATGAAAAACTGGTGAGCCACCAATATTTATCAGCCCCATGTTTTTACTTGACTCGAGTGACTATGACACATACTTATACTTTTTCCAAAACCTACGACTGAAGTTGCACAACATAGACAGTAAGAGACTTGTTGTTGGGACGGACAATGAGAAAGCTTTAGTCAAGGCTATAACGTACCCTGACTGTACCCAAGTTCTATGCATGAAGCATTTGAAAGAAAACACCAGACACAAGCTTAGTGATGCCACAGTTAATGCAGTGAGACTTTGGCAGACAGGAAAGATATAATGAATAAAATGTTTGGCCCTGATGGAATCTCAAATGCTGACGAATTACTTTGTTTTGAGACCAAATGCGAAGACCTTGAAAGACACTGTTCTGACATTTCCGACAACTTTGTGACTAATATAATTAACATAGTGGCTCTCATACCCATATTATTTCCTATAATTATCATTGATTACCGGTAAATAATTAATTAGGGAGACATAAATTTGTATATGAGTATGTATCTTCAATAATGACAAGAGTATGTTTAACATGTATGTATTGGCAGTAGAACAAGTCTCTGTAAACAACTTAAGTCAGCACACCACAGATGTTGTCAATATACTAATTGGTATTTTGTGACGTTTACATAATACTGTAACTTTGTTAAATATCTATAATAACTATTGTAAATTGATCGACGAAAAATGATAACTTTTTGCTACTTTTGGTAGTCTGATTAAAACATGACATTCCAAATTAGTATTGCATAAAAAATTAACCTATAATTTTATTGGTCAAAAGACTTACAAGTGGTTCCAAAAACTTTAATGGATAATGATGATAATGCCCACTGCTGTCAATAACATTTTTAGATTCCATATAACTAATTGTCTTGTGTGTGTGTGAGAGAAAATAAAAACATTTTAATTTGATTAAAATTAACTATACGGTCATGAATTATTTTTCTTTATGTCACCAATCGCTATGTGACACTTACTTCCGACGACGAATTAAGGCTAACTTGAAGGAAAAAGTCAATGTCCCTGTTAGACAACAGGTGATTAAAACCGACTGGACTAACAACAATTGTGAATCTATCAACCATGTACTGAAACAAGCGACAGACTGGAGGACAAAACCCTTTACTCAGTTACACACAAAGTGGTTGAAGGTCAGTTCAAAGAACTGAGGTAAGCTTTGATTGGCAGAGGAGAATACTGTCTGGCTGATAGTCACATACACTTTATGACATCTCAGACTATTTGGATGACAATAACTCAAACTCCGAAGGATAAATTGTACCTGAGATACAGATGACATGTCGTGTGTGACAAAATCATCTAGCATTTTGGACCGACGGACAGACAGTAGTTGTTGTACCAAAGATAAACGGATGCAAACCAGGTGAAAGAAAATGTGGACTCAATGTTAGGACAAGGACTGTAAAAAGGCCCAAGACTTAAGCATTACCAGCATTTTATTGGCTTCAAATTTTGGTGTTATGCCAGTTAACTATTGAAATTAGCTCCAAAAATCTGTGTTATTATATTTTGTCAGTTATGTGAAGAAAGGTAATTTTGTTCTAAAATCAATGACAGTGTTTAATAAATATAAATTATAAACATGGCGTCCTATATGTCCTATAATAAGCAGGTGGCCACTTAACACAAGTTTGACTATATTTGGTATGCAATGTAAATATTTCTGTTTGTATGATATGTCTGTTTTGTAATATTTATGTCTTGCATAACTTTTTTTATAATTTGTCTGTTCTGTAAATGTTTTCTTTTTCATATAATTTCTCTACTTTGTAAATATTTCTGTCCTGCAAAGTCTGTCTGCTATGTAAATAATTATGTACAGAATTTGATAGTGAATAAACATTAAAATTGTTCATTGTATTTGTTCTTACTTCAAGTCAGTAAATTTCAATTACAACAAGTGATCAATGATGAATTATTTTAATTTCATGAAATTTGATAGCTTTATCTTTAATCTAATTTGATACAAAAAATTCAGAATCTGCAGATATACGAAAAAAACAACCTTAATTGGTATAATCATTTTCACTATGGCCAGAGAATACACTTTCACGAGGGGGGGGGGGGGGGGGGGAGACAATGCAAGCAAGGGAAGTAACTCAGCATTCATATCAATAATCAATAAAAAAGTATGAAAAAAAACACTTCTAAATAACTTTATTCTGAATTTTATTTCTTCAAATTTACACAGAAAGTAGGATTAAATTTTTATGAAATAAAAAGCATTAATTTAATCTTCTACAATGTGCTTTTCGGCAACTTACAAGCGCTTTTCGACCGGTTTTTGGCATTTAGGCGTTTTTCGGCAACTCCAGGCAACCTTTAAATTCTGCTTACATGGTAATGCCTATTGTCTTACAAGCAAGTATTCCCAATTTCACATGAATATCTTTGAAAATGTGCAAGATAATGGACATAGTAAAAACTTTAACCAAAGTTTCTAAGTTAAAAGGGGAATAACTCTAAAAATACTGTTGACAGAGTGATGCCACTTGTCCTACAGATGCACCTTGTCCCCATAAGGAAGAATTTCAAGTATGAGTTGAATGTCTTTTATAATGTTCAAGTTATTGTACTTTATCAAAAACTTTAGCCAACTCAGATGTATAAGGGTTGTGCTATAAAAGTATTGACATAACTGAAACTATGTTTCTATGAAAGGTGTGTACACCAATGGCCCCTAAAAATTTTACTCATTTTTTTGTGCATCAGATTCTGTTATTTTGCAAATATTAAGTATTAAATTTGACATGTATATTCAAGTTTAATATTATTGAATTTGGATACAATGTATTTGTCATATTGGGTGCATGTATCTATTATTCCTGCCAATATTTTCCTTTGTTACACAAAACCTTATGATACTTCAACACACTTGACTTAGATTCAAAATGGAGGGTAATCACTTATAAATTGTTTTACAATACACACAAAATCAATGACTTTGTGACAATAGGATTAGTCTGTTTGAATTACAATAACAAGCATCATGGACGAGTACTACGAAGAAGTGTGATCCTTATTAATCTCAGGCTTTGAAAATTGGTCTATTTGAATTTCAAATTAAAAGCCAGAATTATACAAAAGACTTGCAGTAACTAAAAAAAATCAATATTGTATGTTATACTGCACATTGTGGAAATCAAGGCAATCAATAAAAACTAAATCCAGTTAATCAAGTACCTTATAAAAAAATCTGATTTAGTGACAGTCTTTTATCACAAAATGTCCTGTTACTCAACTTCATACCTAAAAATTTACATTTTCAGGAACAAAATTAAAAAAGTAAAATGCCAAAATGGTTCAAAGTTTTTAAAAGGTTCATTTTACTCAACATTTCTAGCACTAGCTTAATCTTTAATGTCAAAAAGTTGTTAAAAAATTGAAAAACAAGTTACAACAGACAAAATTGTCAAAATAGTACTGTCAAAAACATGACTGTTCCAACTTCATGAGAAAAGTCAGACAACAAACATGTGGCTATAAATATATGTATATGCATGCCAATTCAAGTTTTATCTTAAACAATGGTCTTCTCCCAATACACAAAATTAATGATCATTAAGATTATTTACTGCACATGGTAGCTTAAAACTATGCACTCCAAAATTTGGGCTATGGACATGGCCAGTATCCAAATAGTTGAATACATCATTTAAGCCTAGTGCTTTGTTGATGTGTATTATTATAGATAGGTATTACTTGACCATTGTTATTATTATATTATTATTTTATTTCATGTTTCAACCATTTGTAAAAAATGGTACATAGGAAATATATTACACATAAAATATGTTGTAACTGCTTATAGCATGAGAAATAACAAATTTCAGTTATTAACAGTTGAAAAAATCAGCATAATTTAATTTATAAAGTCAAGTTGAAAAAATTAGCATAAGTTTATAAAGTAAAAGTGTTCAAACCAAAACATATTGCTGAAAATAAAAATTGAAATTGTAAAATTATTAAAGGTAAATGAATATAAGTAAAAAATTGAAACCATTCGTCACAAACATTAAAATTTGAGGATGACAGGTACATTACAGGTAAGTTAAACAAATACTTTACATTTGGTGTTAAAAATGCTATTTTAAATACGACAATAATTGTGATTATGTTTCCTTTAATATAATCAGGCGCTACCTAAAATGTTTTCCCATTTTGTTTATTTGTGCGCTCTTTGTTAAGCTTTTGTCAGTCTGAACAAGATCATATTACAAAGGTTCTACTGTAAAAAGAGAAGGTATAAGGATCACTTCTTTTTCGCATGTACTACCCTACCCATGTGCACCAGGTATCATGCACTGTCCATTTATTTAAAGTAATTTTTTTTTTATAAGACACTCCCCCACCATTTCAAATTCTAAGTACATACCGGTATGTTTTGTTTCAAATCTTTTTTTACATACAGGGTGTCCCAAATAAAGGTAACACTTTCATACATTGTTAATGCCCCTTTAAATTGCAGATAAATACATAATATATTTATAGATATGTAGATCAAGGATGTAAGTTTTTTGTGTCAAAGAATATTATAAATATCTTCAGAATTTGCAGTTGAATACAAATTAGAAACAAAAGTGCATTTTTCATCCTTGACTTTAATATATTTTGATGTGATGACTTCATCCTCTCTGACACAAAAAACTGACATCTTTGATCTAGATATCTATATAATATATATATAATGTATCAATGTAATCTGCAATTCAAAGGGACATTAGACATGTATGAAAGTGTTACCTTTCTTTTGGGACACCCTGTACTAAATTATGCCTATATTAAAGATTTATCACTAAGCGACTTTCGTATATGAAAGTGCTAATTGTTCATGCAATGGTAATTTTTTTTAATGAATTTGCTTGTCACTGTTACATGAATGGTGATTTATCTACAAGTAAAAAGATATACAAACATTAGAAACTATAGTAAATTTCATAAAAAATGGCTGTTTTACTCCTACTTTCCATTTTCCTCCTATATCTTTAAGCTTAATTTACAAAAATACAAATATGCATGTGTTCCCTGGTAACAAAACTTATTTCAACATATATATACTGATAAGTGTGGAATTGTCAGCATAAACTTGCTTATGAGAGAATATATTTTGAATTAAACAACTTATTTTGGTGTAATCATATACATGTAGTGGTTGAACAGAATTATGAAATGCTATTTTTATTAGTCCAGTAAGAATTTAGATAAACCCCAATTTAAGCAATAACTTACAAGCAAATGAAACTAGAACTATCACTAAAGGTGATGAATACCCCCAGATGTGGCCTTGACACAGTTATTGTTACATTTTACAGAGGGAAATATAATGCATTTTCATTTTTTAATACCTGCAAATTGTTGCTTAGAAATATCCTGACCAGTTTCTAAATATACATTATATAAACAAGAGGGCCAAGATGGCCCTATATCGCTCACATGACAATCACTGTTCACTCATTCAAACATTGTTTTGAACCGGTGACCTAGTTTTTGACCCCAGACGACCTATGTTCGAATTTGTCTTACATATCATTAAGACAAACAGTCTGACTAGGTTTGGTGAAGATACGATCAAAATTTGACATCTACAGTGTTAATAAGGTTTCCCTAAGATTTGACCTTGTGACCTGGTTTTTGACCCTAGGTGACCCATATTTGAACTTGTCCTTAATACCATTAAGACAAACAATCTGACAAGATCCAATCAAAACCATGACATTTAGAGCTTTTACAAGATTTTTACCTAAGATTTGACCTTGTGACCCAGTTTTTCAACCCGGCTGACCCATGTTCATCCTTGACCCACATATCATTGAGGCAAACATTTTGACAAGGTTTGGTGAAGATCCAATTTAAACTGTGACATCTACAGTGTTAAAAAAGTTTTCCTAAAATTTGACCTGGTGACCTAGTTATTGACCCCAGATGACCCATATTTATACTTGACCGTTATATCAATAAAACAAACGATTTGACAAAGTTTGGTGAAGATCCAATAATAACTGTGAAATCTACAGTGTTAACATGGTTTTTCATAAGATTTGACCTAGCGACCTAGTTTTTGACCCAAGATGACCCATGTTCGAACTCGTCCAAGATATTATGAAGACAAACATTCTGACAAGGTTTCATGATCATCCAATCAAAACAGTGACTTCTAGAGTGTTCACAAGGTTTTCCAGCAATTTGCCCTAGTGACCTAATTTTACAACAGAAATTACCCATTTTCAAACTTGACCTACATATTATTAAAATAAACATTCTGACAAAGTTTCATGAAGATAAATTCAAAACAGTGATTTCTACTGTGTTCACAAGGTTTTCCCTTATTTGGCCCTGGTGACCTAGTTTTTGACCCAAAATGGCCCAATATCGAACTCGTCCGAGATTTTGTTGATATTAATGTTCTGACCCAGTTTTGCTAAAATTGAGCCAAAAATGTGGCCCCTAGTGTGGTCACAACAAAAAGTTTGATGACGCACGATGCCGGACGCCGGACGGAGAGTGATCCTAAAGTGACAAAGTGAGCTAAAAATAACAAAGGGCCATAACTCATTAAAATTTACTTGGACAAAACCTATTGTGGACATGCACAACTTGGCAAACTACTTATCACTTCTAAGAAGTTTCACTGAATTCCTGCATGTAGTTGCTGAGAAATGGTATGGATAAAATTTACCCAATTGTATAAAACAAAGGGCCATAACTCAGTGAAAATTAATCCAAACAAAACCTGGTTATTGCATGCACAACTTGGCTTTTTTTTACTTTTTATAACTTCTGTGAAGTTTCATTGAATTCCTATGAGTAGTTACTGAGATATTGTATATACACTGTATAAAAAACAACAAAGGGCCATAACTGTGTGAAAATTTAACCTGCAACCAAGACAAGCTTAATGCATGCACAACTAGGCTAACTACTTATCACTTCTGAGAAGTTTTATTGAATTCCTGGCAGTAGTCAATGAGAAATAGTCAGGACAAAATTTGCCTATTGTATATACTGTAGAAAAAAACAAAGGGCTATAACTCAGTGAAAATCAATCCAAATGAAAAATGATTTAAGCATGCACAACTAGGCTAACTACTTATTACTTCTGTGAAGTTTCGTTGAAATCCTGTGAGTAGTTGCTGAGAAATTGTCCGGACAAAATTTGCCTATTGTATATACTGTATAAAAACAACAAAGGGCCATAACTCAGTGAAAATTAATCCGAACGAACAATGCTTTAATCATGCACAACTGGGCTTACTACTGATCACTTCTGTGAAGTTTCATTGAGATCCTGTGAGTGGTTGCTGAGAAATTGTCCGGACAAAATTTGCCTATTGTATATACTGTATAAAAACAACAAAGGGGTATAACTCAGTGTTAATTAATCCGAACTAAAATTGCTTTAAGCATGCACAACTAGGCTTACTACTGATCACTTCTGTGAAGTTTCATTGAGATCCTGTGAGTAATTGCTGAGAAATTCTCCGGACAAAATTTGCCTGTTGTATATACTGAATAAAAACAACAAAGGGGTATAACTCAGTGAAAATTAATCCGAACGAAAAATGCTTTAAGCTAGCACAACTAGGCTTACTACTGATCACTTCTGTGAAGTTTTATTGAAATCCTGTAAGTAGTTGCTGAGAATTCTCCGGACAAATTGTGTCTACAGACGCACGGACCGACCGACTGACCGACCGGCCGACCGACCGACCGTCAAGCGTGAATCCAATATAGCCCCCATATATTTCATATCAGGGGGTATAATAACAATAGAGTTGCTGCACACATGTTTGTTAGGCTCCATTTTTTCTTTTTTTCTTTTAATTAAATGGCACTTTCATGGAGCCGAAAAATTGTAGATTTAAGTTTTAGGAATAGCTGTCTGCCCTTTATATTGCATTGTTTCATTTTCTTAAATAAAAAGAACTTTGTTAATGCAGTAAACCCTACTAATGATTGAGACCAAAGCATCAAAATGGCATGGCTGTCAAGTAATTTAACATGAATCTTAATTTCATTTACATAAATAAAACTATACTTGAATATACATGACAAATTTATCACTTGATATTTGCAAATTTAAAGGCCTAATAAAGATTGCGTAAAGTTTTAGGTAACTTTTCATGTTCACACCTCTCTAAGGTACATTGTTTCCATTATTTCAATACTACAGTACAACCTCTCCAGAACAGTCCTCACTTGAGCAACAACCTCCATTCAACAACAGCATGTTTTTCCCACCGCATATTTTAACTTTAATTTAACCTTTCTAAAGCAACAACCTCTCAACAACAACACAAATACAACTCCAAACTCTGCTTTGGAGTGAAATATGTTATATTTCAGCATGGCTTTCATATTTCTATTTGATAGAACATGAAAATTGACATTTTGTTTTTTACTGAATTTGGTAGACATGGTTTTTTTATCAAATGATAGTAAAAACGAACTGGAATGGTGGTTTAGGAGTAAATGATAAAAATGGAAAATTCACAAGACCAAGAGGAGTTGACATTCAATGTCGTACTGATGCCTCTCTTTTGGGTTTTGGTGGTTTTGATATTAACTCACATGCAATCAATTATTCAGAATTATTGGCTATTTATTTTATGCTTCAATCACTATATCGCGATCATAAAGATGTTCATATAGAAGTACAATGTGTCATTGTGTGTGCAGTAGCACCCATAAATGATTAATGTGGCATGACTTCTTGAGTTATGGATAGATTTATAACCAAACAAATTTGGCAGTGGTGTATGAATTGTGATATTTATTTATCTGCAGTACATATAAAAGGGATTGACAATGAAATCGCAGATTTAATAAGTATTTTGTACCTGATATTGATTTATTTGCCTCTAGATTGAATAAACAACTAGATTAATCCCTGAGCCAGAGCTATTTTTCAAATGCTTTTTCTAGATCATGGCATGAATTTAAACCACTATTATTTCCACCATTTAATTTGATTGGAAAGATTCTTAACAAGATCAGATATAATGAAATGGAAAAGACTAAATTAATTTTTCCATATTGGCCTTCTATGTCACAAATATTAGAATGTCTTTGCAATTTTCCAATCAGGTTACCCCGGCACAAAGATCTGCTGACATTGTCACACATTGGTATGGAACATCCTCTAAAACTTAAGATTGTTGCAGCAGAAGTATCAGGCAATGTCTCCAAGATCAAGGCATTTCACAGCCTGCTATCTTACAATCATGGGCTCCAGGGACCAAAAACAGTATAAAACAGCATGGAAACATGGTATATGTGGAACCATTTCAGGTTAAAAAAAATCCTTTTCATGCCTCTGAAGTAGGTGTCATCAACTACTTATTCTTCCTTCATAAGACTGGCAAGTCATATTCTCTTACTAATTCACATAAAGCGATGTTACTTCAAACTTTAACGTTTTTTGGAAATGATTGGTGCAAAAATTGTATTTTGATAAAAAGATTTATGAAGGGTGTGTTTCTTTGTAAAAGGTCTAAGCCTTAATATTAATTTACTTAGGATGTATACATTGTGTTGAAGTATTGAAAATCTTTGATGCCTTTAAGTAAGCTTTCTTTAAAAGATTCGATATTAAAAACAGTTGCACTTATAGCTCTTGCTACTGCTCCTAGAGCTCAGACGTTAGTGCATATGAATTTGAAAAATAAGTTTGTAGAACAACAGGCAGTTGTTTTTGGTTTTACTGATTTACTAAAAGTGACCAGGGATGATTAAATAGTGAACATTTTAATGAGGAATCATTATGTGCTATGCATACTTTGTTGAAATATTTAGAGATTACTGACAGAAGTAGACTTTCTGAGTATGTATTTATTTCTTATGATACTAAAAAAGCTGTAACTTTCGAGTTCTATTGACAGATGGCTGAAAGGTGTTATACAATTGTCTGGTATATCAGATTTAAAGCACATTCTTACAGGGGTGCTCATGGAACAACATATCAAAAACTGCTGATTGGAAGAGTGATAAAAACTTTTAGGAAATATTATTTTAGGCATGGTTTAAAACAGAACAATATTTCTTATTGTGATGCAGTTTATAAAACACATTAGGAATTCATATTAAGACTTATGTTAATCAGGGGAATTATATGTTTTTACATGTATATTATTTTTTTGGTATAAACATCATTTTTTCATGTTATTGTAAACAGAAAATGGTGTTATATTATGTATTGATATGAATTAGTTAGTAAGTCTTGATTAGTTCAAATTGAAATATGTATATGATTATTATGATTTCATTATATATGATGTTGAAATAATAAAAAAACATTTTCGTTTATGTTAAAAACTTTGTTTACTTTAAAGATGCTAATATAATGAAAATAATGTCCCCTCATCTAAGCTTTTTAGATTAGGTTGTAGGTTTTTACATTACAACAAAACATAAGCTGTAAAATATGATGATAAACCACCTGATTGAGCAGGTTATTGATATGGTTGAGTGAATTTGTTCTTTATAGCGACGGTCTCATAGGTATAGGTCCAGGAAGGAATGCTAAAACACGCTCTGCAGCCAGGTCTGGCTGTCCAATAATGCCCTTCATCCTGCACTAAAGCTTGGACGAGGGAACATTTTATCAGCATATGAAGTTATGCATGAAGGGTTTTCACTCTGCCAAAGGCAGAAGAATCTGGAGTTATCTGCCCTTGCATTTGTGTATTACAAGCATGAAAATCTGTTGTGCATATCTCCATATGTATTTTGAATGGAGTCAAAAATTAACTTATTTCCCTCACAGGTACCTAGTTAAACACCTGAGATAATTTTTTTGCTGAGAAAAACTTCCGCCGCTTGGAGTTACATGTTGTACCTTTGCATCCAATAAGAAGGCGTGGATGAATAGTTTTTTGTTTAAGACCTGGATCAATAACTTGAATTCAGAAATGCGTCGCCAAGGAAGAAGGATTCCACTTATGCTAGACAATGCAACATCCCATGGGAAAGACATTGATCATGATCTCTCCAATATATGTGTTAAGTTTCTTCCAACCAATACAACCTCTCAATTACAGCCACTTGACCACGGAATAATCACAGCTTTCAAAGCTCATTACAGAAGACATCTCCGTAAATCTCTCATCAGTTCAATTGATCAATGTGAAAGTGTCACTGAATTATGCAAGAAAGTAAAATTAATTGATGCAATAAATTGGACTGTTAAAGCATGGAACCAGGTCAAAGAAGATTCCATTGTGAAATGCTTTAGCTTAGTTGGATTTACTAGTGATTGTGGTGAAAGTGATGATGATATTTATGTCAGTGATGATGATGTGCCTCTAGCAGTGTTAATACAGGAGTTCAGATGTAACAGACAAGATTTTGCAGCAATTGACAAAGATCTTCCTACCGAAGATGACACTGACAAATGGGAGAATAATATGGTGGGGAGTTTCAAAGATGATAAGTCAGTTGATAAGTCAGTTGTTAATGATGTAGAGAGTGATGATGAAGTGTTGTTGTGTTGTTCGATATAGTGAATTTTTCTTGAGAAAATTCGATTTTGGTAATTAATACAGTACTTTGACTTTGAAATTTGAAATTCTCTCGCTGTGGGTTTTTATGTGGTGGGGTAACATTTTTCTGACCACCTAATACAGTTAATGACCAAAATTTTCGTCATGCATGACTGGATACATGGAATCTCAACACTATGCTCGATAAATTGCGCATGCATTCATTATTTAAACCTGTAGTGTATACTTATCAACATTGTCGATTAAAGCCGTATGGTGTATTTATAATCAGAGACAGATCATTATGTGTAAATGGGGTAAACAAAAACGTAAGCATAGCAGTGAAAATTCTGAATCGGGTCGTAGTGGAAGGTCAAAAACAGTGCGAAATAACTCGCCTATAGAAACTTCTAATCGCTTCACAGCGCTGGGAGAAAATATTTGTGATACTCTTAGGAAAGCAAATTCTATACTTTTTGATGATACGATCACTAAAATCAATAACTCTGTTGTTGAACCACCAAGTAACAGTAATATTGAGAACAACATGGCTTGATTATCTGAACAAGAAAGTGTGTAATATTGAATTAGAAATTAATAAACTATGGACTTGTGTTCATGATAGCATAAAATCAACAGATGCTAAGGTGGCCCAGATCTACGATCGTGTGGAAAGCATTGAATTCTCCACTGGTATGAACCGTTACGACATTACTCAAATTCTCAAGTACAAGAAAATCTACTGTACGTTCAATCTCAGAGCATGCGCAGCAATCCAATCTTTGTAAATATCAATGAAATTGCCAATAAAAACAATGCGGAAACTGAGAAAACTTTACGTACCTTCATGGTTGAAAAGTTAAAATTAGCACAAGACCAAGTTGACAATATAAGTTTTGAAAGAGTTCATCATATGGGACATAATGGGTCAAATACATGAGCTCCACGCAAAATGGTGGCAAAGTTTACTCTTTATAAGGATAATGAGTTTGTGTGTAGACAAGGGAGAGAACTATAGATGGAACCAACTTCTTCATGTTCGAGCAATTCCCTAAAGAAATCGCTGAACGAAGGAAATCTCTCCTACCAAAACTTAAATTGGCAAATTGTCAAGGAAAATCTGCATGACTAAGCTACGATACATTGTATGTTGATGGTAAACCCGTAAGAACAGTACAGATTAGCATAAGAATGAGGCTGGGCTATCAGTATTATCGTTGATCATTAATGGTTAAACTAGTGCCTTATTATAAGACAAAATTTCCAAGTATGACATTATTTTTCTGTTTGAATCATGGGCTAATAGTAAATCTTAGCTTGATACTAACGGACAAAACTGTTTTAATTTCTATAAAAAAAATCAAAATAGGAGAGCAAAGAGATCTTAGTAGTGGAGTTGTTGTGTACATCAAGAAATAAATCAGTAAAGGTGTTAAGATTGTGCAAAACCATTATGATACTTTGATTTGGATACGACTAGACAAGATATTCTTTAACATAACACAGAGAATATATACTTATGTGGTGTTTATGTTTGGGTAGAGAATTCACCATGTTACAACTTTATTAACGCTGATTTATTTTCTGTATTAGATATTGTTTATTGTGTGATTTGACTGTGTATCCTACAATGTGCTATATATATTTTAAGTTATATGTTGTATGTTTAATTTATCATGAGCTCAACAGTATACCAATTACGTTTCCTTTGTTTGTATTGTGACGTGTATATATAATCATTATTATGCCATGTGGTGCAATTATGAAATGTTATATTTGCACTGTTCTGTGTATATATATGTACATATTTATATATATGTTTTGTTAATATAAATTTTCACCTTAGGCATGTAATTGCCGATTTTGTGAATAAAGTGAAACTGAAAAACTGAAACTGATATAAAAGAGTATGAGAAGTGGGGTAAAATTATGTTAGTTGGTGACTGGAACGCACGGGTTGGAAGTGGTGATAAGAAAGATTATATTGTTTGTGATGATTCTATTGATTTTTTGGACTATGATTTATATAGTCCTGATACCACATTAACACGAGTATCAATGGACACCAAACATAATAGTTTTGGCCTGAAATTATTGGACTTGTGTAAATCAAATTCTATATGCATCGCCAAATTGGCAGATTATAATATTGGTTGTTACACTTTTGCTCATACATTGGGTTCGAGCGTCATTGATTATCATTTATTAAGACAAAGTGATTTTAATTGTGTTTCTAATTTTGAATTTGAATCATTTAATGTTTGGTCGGACCATGCTCCAATTAGTTTTACTATCATGTGTAACACACAGAATGAAAATAATTGTGAATATTACAATGTCACCAATGTTAAATGGGATAACAACTTACATGATGTTTTTCGTGCATCAATTATATCTAAATTACCTGAATTTAATATGATTTAAGTTAATTGTATGGATAAACCCAACATTAATGCATGCATCAACAATTTTACAAAAATTATTCGTGATGTTGCCAACCCTATTTTTAGGCTGAATGGTTAGACTGTGTTTGGCTGCTAAAATGAATACTTGTTTGCCGTAAATTGCCGATTAATTGAATCTACCTACTGATAATAAGTACGATGATGCTGAAAGTTTTAATTCTAGACATGATTTTCAGTCAAATGATTGTATTTTATAGTTAGATTGTAAAATTACTGTACATGAAGTCAATTATGTTATTCGAATTTTGAAAAGAAATAAATCTGTTGCAGGTGATTTATTATTAAATGAATATTTTATCTAATCATGTGATATATTGTCTTCACATCTTGTTGATTTATTCAATGCTGTTTTAAAATCAGGTATTTTTCCTGAGTCTATGTCTTGGATGCAAGGCATTAATTATACCTTTACATGAGAAAACGACCCTAATGATGTGTATAACTACAGGGGTATTACTTTGGTTAGCTGTTTTTTTAAAAAAAATATTTACAGGAATATTAAACAAACGTATTAACAATTGGATAGAAAATAATAATATTATAAGCGGCGCTCAATTTGGTTTTAGAAAGGTCGATCTACCACTGATGCTACTTTTGTTTTACATATGCCATTATAGATAAAATTCTTAATCAAAATGAACGTCTTCCATGCGCATTCATTGATTTTAGCAAAGCATTTGATAGTATTTATCCTAATGGTTTATGGTATAAGTTATATAACATGGGTATCAAAGGAAAATGCTTGAGGTAAATCTTACTCTGACTATTTTGAATATTCTATTGGCTTAAAACAAGGAGAGGTATTATCGCCTCTTTTATTTTCATTATTTCTTGAAGACTCGGAGCTATTTTTGTTAAATGATCATAACAGTGGATTAAATATTGATGATGTTTCTATAATTATGCTCTTTGCTGATGATATGGTAATACTAGGCAAAGATACAGCTGATCTGCAACGTAGTTTGGACTAATTGAATACATATAATTTTTTTATATTGTTATAAATGGGATCTAGCTGGGAATTCTTCAAAAAGTCAAATTGTTGTTTTTAGAAAACGGGGTCAGTTGAAAAGGGATGAGAAATGTTTTTTTTAATGGGGTTGAGTTCGAATCAGTGGATACATATAACTACTTAGGTATGGTCTTTAATAGTAATGGGAGTTTATCCTCAAATTGTGAAATGTTGGTTGACAAGGGGGTGACAAAGCAATGAATTGCCTGTTAGCGAATACACGAAAACTTAACTTAAAATTAAGTATGATGTTTCAACTTTTGGATGCTTTTGTTGGATCCACATGCTAGCAAACAAAGTTTGGGGATTTTCGAAAAACAAAAATATACAGTAAAACCTCGATTATCCGAACACCAATTATCTGAATACCTGGTATTATCCGAATAAAATCTATGGTCCTGATTAGGGTGATTTAAAAAAAAATGAAGCCTTTTCTAAATATGCTCATAAAATATATGATAAGCACTATATGATGTAATTACTAGGCTTATGTGTATTGTCCTAATACAAGCTATTATCCTGCCAAATTTCACAATGATTACTTTATTCATTACAAAATTACGCATGAAAAACATGCCAAAAATGTCCCAAGTGTAACGCTTTTAGCGTGACATTTTAAATTTATCCCCATGGTCCAAGTTGAATAGAAAGATAACCCCAATACATATGACAGATCTTTTTTTTAAGTTAGTAGTTTGATGTATGTCCAATGGGAAAACATAATGAAATGGTCATTTTGGCATGGCATGATGGCTTGTGACTTTATGATAAGACATACCTATAGGAATTTTTTGACAACCATTTTTGGGGTAACTCTACCTTATAAGCCTAATAGACACAAAATAATCATGTTGTGGTTAATATTTTTGGCTCTTTTTATCCAACAATTGTATCAACAGTTGAAAAATGATAATTTTACATCAAAAGTAGGCAATATTGTACAAGTAATTCCATTTTGTATCATTTGAACCAGAGTTGTCCCAAGTGTACGAAATCAGACAAATGAGCCTATATTTTTTTAAATCACAAATGTACATAACATTAAACATATTCCCTACATAGCTTATGTCAATGTCTTGTTGTATATTCTTGCTTTGAGGAACTGATGGTCTGTATTGATTTTTACCATCAAAATTAGAATGTCCCAAGTGTACACAGCTTTGGCACTTAAACAATTACAAGTGTCAAATATCATGCAACATTCATTATACTTAAATAATTTGTGGAATCAGTCAGTATCAAGGTTACATTATTCATGAAATATGATTACATGGCTGTGAAGAATAATTTTGGTAAGTTTTTATTGAGCAAGGTCGTTTTTTAATTAAACTGAATTTTTTAACATTTGTGATTAAGTCAATTCATGCAGATAAACCTGGCAAGCTGTTCTATTCTTGAATGACCATTCATTTTCTTGATAAAAATGTTTAACTATCAATCATTTATGGTATTTGTTACAAGATACCCTATGTTTTTAAAACCTGTACTTTATGTACACTCGGGACATAAAAATAGGAACATTCAGTGTTATCATGTGTTCAGATCCACAGTAATCAATGAGCTCATATTTTTCATACTATATATGATTGGCACAGTATGTTGCACATCCCATCTTATGATTTCATGGCATATTTGGTGTACAAGCATGACAAATTGGTGGAAAATGCCCCTTCAGAACTAGAAATAGAATTTCATAGCAAATAAATGATAAGAAAAGTACATATAGAACCAAGTTAGAAGAGGCACAAAGAATAATTTATTATGTAATAATAGATAAATATATAGATGAAGTCAGATCCTGATCAAGTACAACACTTAAGATCCAAGAAAAGAAATGAAAACATCAATTGCAAGGTAAAGGTACTGAAAAAGAGATGGACAGATCCAAATTATAATAAAAGAGGGGTGAAAATAGAATCACATACAGGAATAAAAAGAAGAAATAAATACAAGAACTGAAACCAGCAAAGTCCAGCTGAACAGATGGAGAGAAGCCAGAGGAGAAGAACAGTTTGAGCAGACAGAACACAAACGATTCCAAATAATGGGCTGAAGCTGTACTTCTTCTAGATGCAGTTAGACATATCACACCAAGAAGATCCTGGTTGAATCTGTCAGTGAGATCAAAAGTCATGTGAATAATGCCAACATTGCATTAATATAAATTTTAAGAATTTCTTTTAATGTTATCAATTTCAGGTGAAACTCAAAGCTGTAAAAACTTAACTGTACAATAATTATAATTTTGACACATAATTGTTAAATTCCATGAATGATGAAATTTACATTCATGAGTACAATGAATATCCTAAGAGTACAGACATGTTTATCACATCAGTATCTCATTACATCTTTTATACAGTTATATTATATTAGTTATGATTTCATACTTGCAATATTTTAGTACAAACATAACAAAAAAGATTTTGAAATGTGACTTTCATCCAAGCATTTGCAAAAGGTAATCCATATCAATAACTGAAATGATGAACTTCTTAATCATTATGTTTCCAGCTTATTGCTCATTACCTTTGATTACAAATGCAATACTAAACAATGTATCCAATTAGAGTCATTTTTATCAATTTTGTGTATTCTATTGGATAATTTTCATTAATATGGAATTATGTAAGACAATTTAGTTTTTTGTCCCAAGTGTACGGATGGACGCATTACATCCAACTCTCAATTTTAAAGAGAGGTTAAAACATTTGACTTTGAAATTGACTGTTGTTTTAGTAATAGTTGAGTTGATTTAATTAGTCTGAATTATGTATCAGATGAAATTCATAACTGTAATTGATATTTTAGATTTTAATGAAAATTTAGTAAAAATCCAATTCATATTAGTTGGAACTACTCCTCAACATTACCTATTGTTGCTTACATTACATAATATGTTAAATAACTAAGTAAGCTCCTGGTTTAAAATGTTGATTTGAACATATGTACTTTTTTGTCCCAAGTGTACGAAAAAAAGCTGTTTTTGTATTAAAATTTTCAACATTAAATATCATCCAATCTTGGTGAAACTTTGCAGTATTCCTTCTATCTATCATATAATCCTATTGATATAATTTCATCAAAATCAGAAGGCCAACATTCAAATTAAAGAAACTTTTCCAAGTGCTTCTATAAATTTAAGACCTAATTAATGCTAAAAAAATCTATATTTCACAAAATCTCAGTATTTTTTGACCAATTTCCAGTCAGAATGTTAGTTACATCATATGTACATATTATCCCTCAAATAAACTGCTTTCAACACTCTTTTTTAAAAAAAATATGTTCATTTATACTAGTTTACATTGTTGAAAAAAAAATTCCTTCGAAGTTTAATAAAGATTAAAAAAAAAATATTTCGCATTGATTCATCTCTTTGAAAATTCAGGAAAATTAATTTCAATGTATTGGTTCCATGACGCAACAAAAAATAATAATGATATCCAATGTTGAAATTTCAAGTCCTTCGTCACGCTTTGGCTTCATTTTTTTTGAAATCACCCATTAGGTCTCTATGTATTTCAACTACAACGAACCCCGGTTATACGAATCAGATTTTACGAATACCTGGTGTAATCCGAATACATTATTTGGTCCCTAAAGTTTACGAATGCGCGTATTTTCACACCTATTATTCTAAATCGTCAATTGATAACAATGGCCGATTGAGAATCAAATGTCGTGTGACAAACAATGTGTAACATCAATTGTTTGTTACGATTTTATACTAATCAAAATGAATATTTTACTGTAATCTCGGGTATATTAAGTTAATATGCGTACCTTCCTGGTGATCTGTATGAAATTATTTGCATTTTGAACAGCATCAATTTAAAAACTGATTTGAACACAATTAAACACTAGAAGCCCAAGGGCAACATGTCGAGCCCCTGTTTAGCCAGCTTGTGATCTTGACCTTTGAACTACAAGTATGGGTTATTCATGACACATCATTTCATTGAAGTAAACTTTTATACCAATTTATTCAAAAATCCTTGAATGCAAACAGAAGTTACAGCCCAGACAAGGAAAATATATTTGACCGAATGTGTAATCTTGACCTTTGACCTATAAAAATCTGGGTGTTGCCCAAGACACATGGTCGCATTGTATTATGGCAAGTCATTTTTAAATAAGTCAATGCATAAGGGAGGTACAGCCCTGACAAGGTGTATAATGATTATTTTTTGTTTGACCTTATCTAAGTGTGACCTTGACCTTTGAGCTAGAGACCTTGATCTTATGCACTGCACATCACCTCATGGTGTTTTACAATTATGCCAAGTTATCTTACATAAGGGAGATACAGCCTGGACAAGGTGTATAATGCTCATTTTTGACCTTTGACTTCTAAGTGTGACCTTGACCTTTGAGCTAGAGACCTGGATCTTGCGCACTGCACACCGTCTCATGGTGTTTAACAATTATGCCAAGTTATCTTAAAAAGTGTCTATGCATAAGGGAGATACAGCCCGGACAAGGTCTATAATGCTCGATTTTGACGTTTGACCTCTAAGTGTGACCTTGACCTTTGAGCTAGAGACCTGGATTTTGCGCACTGCACACCGTCTGATGGTGTTTAACAATAATACCAAGTTATCTTAAAAAGTTTCTATAAATAAGGGAGATACAGACCGGACAAGGTGTATAATGCTAATTTTTGACGTTAGACCTCTATGTGTGACCTTGACCTTTGAGCTAGAGACCTGGATTTTGCGCACTGCACACCGCCTCATGGTGTTTAACAATTATGCCAAGTTATCTTAAAAAGTTTCTATGCATAAGGGAGATACAGCCCGGACAAGGTCTATAATGCTCATTTTTGATGTTTGACCTCTAAGTGTGACCTTGACCTTTGAGCTAGAGACCTGGATTTTGCGCACTGCACACCGTCTCATGGTGTTTAACAATTATGCCAAGTTATTTTAAAAAGTGTCGATACATAAGGGAAATACAGCCCGGACAAGGATCGGGACGGACACACTAACTCACTCACTCACTCACTCACTAACTAACTAACTAACGTACAGACACACAACCGCCATTGTGGCGACTATGTCGAGCTCACCGCAGGCGGGCTCAACAAAAACTAACTAAAATATAATGATTTAGTGAAAAAATGTTCCAAACATAAAAACATCACGTCTTCGATTCCTTAATTGTTTTAGAATGTGACGATAGCAATGCCTAGTCGATCGTTAGTAAGCGAAGTGAGAATGAAATATTATTGTGTTGGAATGTGTTCTGCATAATCCATAAAAGTGCGGGTATTTATTTAACAAGAATATTGTTTCACTTAAAAACTCATATACATTGATAAATAATAAGTGTTTTTTATACATTTTATTTTATTCTTATTATCACTCAAGTAACGTCATATTTGCATATGAGAGTTAACTCCCTTGTAATATACAGACAGTACGGAATTTATCGTTTCCAACCAGTACATCAAACTGAAATGGGTTATTCGAAACCATGGATTATCCGAATGATTTTTTAGGGCCCAACAACATTCGAATAATCGGGGTTTTACTGTAGAACGTATTCATCTTAAATTTTGTAAATTGTTGCTTAGAGTTAAATCTTCTACTTCTACTATGTGTATATAATGGTGAACTTGGCAGGTATCCTCTTTATATTAATAGATATGTACGAATCATTAAGTTTTGGACCAAAATAATTAATTCTGAAAACATTATTGTTAAAAAGATTTATGAAGCTTTGTTAATCGATTGTAAAACTAATTCTGTTAATTGGGTAAGCAGAGTAAAGTTGCTTCTAGATAACTTTGGATTTAGTTTCCTGTGGAATTAATTATCCTTCTAGTGTTGATCTTACAAATTTTCATTGTGTTTTTAAACAACGAATAGTTGATGTATTTTTTTCAATCTTGTTTCAACAGTATTTCTGTTAGTCCTACTTTACATTCATATCATTATTTTAAATATTCAATATTGTTCCAACCATATTTGGACTTTGTCCCAAAAAAATTTAGAGTTATACTAACTGGTATCAATCTCGGTGCACAGCGTTTAGTCGTATAAATTTCATTATCATATGCATGTTTCACTTTTCTTGTTTATTGTTCATAAATAAAAGTTCTAGATATGAAGTTAATTTGGCTCCATCATTTTTCACTTCCATAAATACACAGATGTTATATATCAAAAGCTGGGACCAGGCGAACTCAAGTAGCGTTCTGTCTGGGGTTGAATACGACCTATAACACACACACAGGGGGTCGCTACACATGCTTAATAAACAAGTGCTGTACATAAGACAGCATGCTCGACTATTCTCAGTGATTGATTGTAAACAAACTATTGTTTAGAAGACAATACTAATATACCTATTTAAAAAGAGCTGTCAGAGAAACAGTGTGACAGACAAAGAAATATTATCATAGTATTTGATATTTTTGCACTTATGTAGAAGGAAGCAGTATTTATAATTTCATGGATAGAGTTATCTAACTTGTCTGTCTGATACCCCTGGGCACTTAAATGAAGACAATCCCATAAGTGGTTACTAAGATATATGTATGATAATAACTTGCACGCATATCTTTCACCATATGCAACAATAACGCCGACACAATGGTGATAGCAAAAGCTCTCCATATTCTTTGAATAGTCAAGCTAAAAAGGTAGGAGATTGAAAGATAAAAGAAATGTAGATTTTAGAATATACTCAGACCCTCTGAGTGCAAATGGTAAGGGCAGCTATGTTAAACCATATTTTCCAAACAGTTTCAGGTCCTACATAATCTGGATTATGTAGTTTATGCAAACAGAGATAACATTCCAATGATGATTTTAAGGGTTGAGACAACCGGAAACAATGCTACATGACAATATGTGGTCAGGTATGATAATCTCAGAAGGTAGGTAAGTTTACACCCCCCTGGAAGTGGATGGATTTTGTAGGAATTTAATCCCCTGAAAAAAGGGGATAGGAAAGTTTTAGTGCTCACACAACCGGAAGCATGTGGGGTTAAATCAGTACCATGTAAGTGGGTGGGATGGGAGAGTGTTCACACGCCCAAACGTAGGTGGGGATGGGCGAGTGTTCACCCCCCTCAGAAACTGGTGGGGTTGGGTTTGTATACACAACCTTGGAAGTGGGTGCGGCTACTTTCTTTGTAGTACATTGTTCACACCTCTGAAAATGGGTGGGAATGGGCGAGTGTTCACACCCCTGGAAGTGGGTGGGAAGGGGTCAGCATTATTACCCTCAGACAATGGTAAAGTTGGGTTTGTATTCACAGCCCTGAAAGTGGGTGAGGTTAGCTCAAAGCACACCTCAGGAAGTAGGTGAAGTAAGGTCATGGGTTATACCTCTGGAAATGGCAAGATAAGGTTAGTATACATCCAAGCCTGAAAGGGTTGGAACACTGAGTCAGATACAAGACTTAAGACCAAAATTTTGTTCAGATGCATTTACTGAAACAACAAGCGTTGCTGAAGATGAGCCGCCTGAAAGTAGGTAAGTGTAATGAAAAAATATCATTGATGAAGATGTCACAATAAATAGCTACTTGGATGGATGATGAGGCAAGAAAAAGCTCAACTTAGCAAGTTTTAGAGGCTGTGTACAGTATATTGTTGTCAAAATGTAATCGAAAATTCTTCACAGATAACAGAAACAATACATATAGTGTCAGGTTAGGTAACAATAATGACAGATAGCATGAACTCAGTTTGAAAATACAGTACAACCTCTCCAGAATGGCCCTCTCTTGAGCAACAACCTCCCTTGAACACTCACATGATTTTTTCCAACTGCTTAATTTAAGTACAAATTTAATCTCTCTAGAGCAACAACCTCTCAACAACATAATTTTGATGCCCCCAACGGGTGTTGCTTGGGAGAGGTTGCACTGTATATGAATTTTTCTGGAAAACACAATGTCGATAATGATCATTACTAGAAATTGGATTCCAGTAAAAATCAACCAAAGAGCAGATTATTTTAAGTAAACGTTCAGATTGCAACGACTGGTAAATTTCAGAACAATACTGGGGTCTGCACAGTGTAGATAGATTTGCCATTTTAAAGCTAAATGATGAGATTCAATTGTAGTTCAAGGTGGGTTGAAGGGACTGAATTAATGTGGTGTGTGTAACTCAGGTTGGTTCCACTGCCAAGACTTGCAGAAAATGTATCGCTAAAATGATACATGATAAAAGCCCAGGTACATTCAAACCGGTGTTAGCAGCCACCTCCGAATAAAGGCTGCCCAGTGAATAAAGGCCATTCTCTTAAAAAAATGTCATTGATTATCTAGAAGAAAATCACCTTCTAATAAAGGCCACCTGTCAATAAAAGCCACATTATGTCTTTCTCTAGGTGGCCTTTGTACACAGGTTTGACTATAAACTGATTATCCCACAATGGATTTCAACTCCATACTGACGAAAGTTAGTGAAAGATATTGGCGCATTCAAATACTTCATAAGTGATTATAGATTATTACCTTTATCAGGGGCGGTAAATCCAGGTAAAGACAATAATGGCATCTTTGGTGAATGACCATTCACTTTTCAAACGTTATAGCCATGAACTAAGACACACAATGCTATCAATAGCATTAAAATAAAACAATGAGTTCCAAAATTTCACAAAATACGCCCGTCAAAAGGTTTGAGTGGCAAATTACATAATTTTTTAAAAACATAAACAACATTTGTCGTAAAAAGTTTTCAAAGTATCAAGGGGCATAACTCAGAAGGGCCTGGGCCATTTGGCTGGTTATCAAACTTGACTGAGATCTCATGCCCATGAGTTCCACTAAGTTTGGTGAAGATCAATGATAACTGGTCGACTAGGTGTAATCAACAGTTCATTTTTAGTCAGTTTTTAATGTATCAAGGGATATAACTCCGAAGGGCCTGGGCCATTTGGCTGGTTATCATACTTGACTGAGATCTCATGCCCATGAGATCCACCAAGTTTGGTGAAGAACACTGATAACTGGTCCACTTATGACGCAGAATACAGCTCTGGAATAGACAGTCACAGTGAAGAAGTTGTATAGATAAGCCAGTTTGTTAACTGTTTAGTCACCAGGTACAAAGCCAGATTTAAATCAGGGTAAGAAGATCATTGTCACTATTATATGATTAACATATGTCTGTGGACTACCCGCTCCAAGGACTTTCCCTATGGTACAGAGTAAAGATATAGGTTGACAATTGCCAACATGAAAATTGCTTCAAGGAGTGACAAAAGTGTCTTTCCATGAGCTAGGGAAAACAGAAGAGGACAGAGACTGACCAAAAAAGTCACACAGAAGAGTGGACAGTTCAAATTTTATAATATCCTCTATCTTAGAGGTTGTAATTGTAATGTGATTCAAGACAGGGTTGATATCATTCACATCATTTTGCAGAGTTTGAGCACCTAATTATTCATCAAGAAGGGTTTGATCCTGACAAATGTTATTCAGAAGGTTTGCTTTGGTGATTTCATCTTCCACAGTGTTATCACCAAAAGTGCTGTAAAGCAAGGATGAACTCGATTTGGTGGAGATGAAATTTTTGAGACAAGTTCACCAAGATTTCCATGATGATGGAGAGGAAAGGAGTTTTTGTGCTAACATATTATTGTGATTTACTTTGGCCTTTCTTATTTCATTACAGTTTGATTTCGAAGGCCTAAAAATTAGTTAGTCAATCTTTCCTTAGCTTTATTTTTTTATTAACTTATGGAAAATCAACTACTTAAGTTTTTTAAGTCATTTAATATATCTTAGATAAATAAGGGAACTAAAACGCTCACTTAATGAGGTGTTTGTGAAACACCTATGCCCTTTAAAGAGCAATGGATAGTTGACCTTTGACCTATTGATAGACCTTATCAACAGGGGTCATCTATCTGTATTTGACCAACCTTCAAACCAAGTGAAGACCTAAGAGGCCAAAACAGTCGAATTGGCCAGACAAGGTTTGATTACCAACGAGCAAAAAAGACGGACATGAGCAAACCAGCAATATATACCCCCATTTCTTTGAAAAAGAGGCATAACAAGAACATTATTAAATTACCCTACATTTACAAAAATATGACAAAAATATAAATACAATTCATGTCAATTCAAGACATTTTACCTAATAGAAATAACTGCTATGATAAGAATAAAGTTTTGTAATAATTCTAGTAGAGTATAAAGCTCAGAAAACTTAACTACCTAAAAAATTTTAAGTTATTTGATATATCTAAAGTTAAAATGAGGGTACTAAAACGCTCACATAATGAGGTGTTTGTGAAACACCTATGCCCTTTAAAGAGCAATGGATAGTTGACCTTTGACCTATTGATAGACCTTATCAACAGGGGTCATCTATCTGTATTTGACCAACCTTCAAACCAAGTGAAGACCTAAGAGGCCAAAACAGTCGAATTGGCCAGACAAGGTTTGATTACCAACGAGCAAAAAAGACGGACATGAGCAAACCAGCAATATATACCCCCATTTCTTTGAAAAAGAGGCATAACAAGAACATTATTAAATTACCCTACATTTACAAAAATATGACAAAAATATAAATACAATTCATGTCAATTCAAGACATTTTACCTAATAGAAATAACTACTGGAATAATAATAATGTTTTGTAGAAATATTTAGGCAATTCGATTTTTCCTGAGCTTTATAAAATCTACAATCTAAGGTAAAATAAAGGTACTAAAACAACATCTTAATGAGGTGTTTGTAATTAAGAAACAACAAGTTGTGTTTCAAAAACACAATGCACCTGCCTGCCGGGTGCCTTTTAACTTAAAAATGCACAAAGGAGTGACAAACAAAAGTGTATTTCCATGAGCTAGGAAAAACAGAAGAGGACAGAGACTGGCCAAAAACTCACACAGAAGAGTGGACAGTTCAAATTTTATAATATCCTCTATCTTAGAGGTTGTAATTGTAATGTGGTTCAAGACAGGACTGATATCATTCACATCATTTTGCACAGTTTGAGCACCTAATTATTCATCAAGAAGGGTTTGATCCTGACAAATGTTATTCAGAAGGTTTGCTTTGGTGATTTCATCTTCCACAGTGTTATTACCAAAAGTGCTGTAAAGCAAGGATGAACTCAATTTGGAGGAGATGAAAGATTTGAGACAAGTTCACCAAGATTTCCATGATGATGGAGAGGAAAGGAGTTTTTGTGCTAACATATTATTGTCATTTACTTTGGCCTTTCTTATTTCATTACAGTTTGATTTCGAAGGCCTAAAAATTAGTTAGTCAATCTTTCCTTAGCTTTGTTTTTTGATTAACTTAAGGAAAATCAACTACTTAAGTTTTTTAAGTCATTTAATATATCTTAGATAAAATAAGGGAACTAAAACGCTCACTTAATGAGGTGTTTGTGAAACACCTATGCCCTTTAAAGAGCAATGGATAGTTGACCTTTGACCTATTGATAGACCTTATCAACAGGGGTCATCTATCTGTATTTGACCAACCTTCAAACCAAGTGAAGACCTAAGAGGCCAAAACAGTCGAATTGGCCAGACAAGGTTTGATTACCAACGAGCAAAAAAGACGGACATGAGCAAACCAGCAATATATACCCCCATTTCTTTGAAATAGAGGCATAACAAGAACAATATTGAATTACCCTACATTAACAAAAATATGACAAAAATATAAATACAATTCATGTCAATTCAAGACATTTTACCTAATAGAAATAACTACTGGAATAATAATAATGTTTTGTAGAAATATTTAGGCAATTCGATTTTTCCTGAGCTTTATAAAATCTACAATCTAAGGTAAAATAAAGGTACTAAAACAACATCTTAATGAGGTGTTTGTAATTAAGAAACAACAAGTTGTGTTTCAAAAACACAATGCACCTGCCGGGTGCCTTTTAACTTAAAAATGCACAAAGGAGTGACAAACAAAAGTGTATTTCCATGAGCTAGGAAAAACAGAAGAGGACAGAGACTGGCCAAAAACTCACACAGAAGAGTGGACAGTTCAAATTTTATAATATCCTCTATCTTAGAGGTTGTAATTGTAATGTGGTTCAAGACAGGACTGATATCATTCACATCATTTTGCACAGTTTGAGCACCTAATTATTCGTCAAGAAGGGTTTGATCCTGATAAATGTTATTCAGAAGGTTTGCTTTGGTGATTTCATCTTCCACAGTGTTATCACCAAAAGTGCTGTAAAGCAAGGATGAACTCGATTTGGAGGAGATGAAAGATTTGAGACAAGTTCACCAAGATTTCCATTATGATGGAGAGGAAATAAGTTTTTGTGCTAACATATTATTGTGATTTACTTTGGCCTTTCTTATTTCATTACAGTTTGATTTCGAAGGCCTAAAAATTAGTTAGTCAATCTTTCCTAACTTTATTTTTTGATTAACTTAAGGAAAATCAACTACTTAAGTTTTTTAAGTCATTTAATATATCTTAGATAAATAAGGGAACTAAAACGCTCACTTAATGAGGTGTTTGTGAAACACCTATGCCCTTTAAAGAGCAATGGATAGTTGACCTTTGACCTATTGATAGACCTTATCAACAGGGGTCATCTATCTGTATTTGACCAACCTTCAAACCAAGTGAAGACCTAAGAGGCCAAAACAGTCGAATTGGCCAGACAAGGTTTGATTACCAACGAGCAAAAAAGACGGACATGAGCAAACCAGCAATATATACCCCCATTTCTTTGAAATAGAGGCATAACAAGAACATTATTAAATTACCCTACATTTACAAAAATATGACAAAAATATAAATACAATTCATGTCAATTCAAGACATTTTACCTAATAGAAATAACTGCTATGATAAGAATAAAGTTTTGTAAAAATACTAGTAGAGTATAAAGCTCAGAAAACTTAACTACATAAAAATATTTAAGTTATTTGATATATCTAAAGTTAAAATGAAGGTACTAAAACGCTCACATAATGAGGTGTTTGTGAAACACCTATGCCCTCTAAAGAGCAATGGATAGTTGACCTTTGACCTATTGATAGACCTTATCAACAGGGGTCATCTATCTGTATTTGACCAACCTTCAAACCAAGTGAAGACCTAAGAGGCCAAAACAGTCGATTTGGCCAGACAAGGTTTGATTACCAACGAGCAAAAAAGACGGACATATTCAAACCAGCAATATATACCCCCATTTCTTTGAAATAGAGGCATAACAAGAACATTATTAAATTACCCTACATTTACGAAAATATGACAAAAATATAAATTCAATTCATGTTAATTCAAGACATTTTACCTAATAGAAATAACTGCTATGATAAGAATAAAGTTTTGTAAAAATACTAGTAGAGTATAAAGCTCAGAAAACTCAACTACCTAAAAAATTTTAAGTTATTTGATATATCTAAAGTTAAATTGAGGGTACTAAAACGCTCACATAATGAGGTGTTTGTGAAACACCTATGCCCTTTAAAGAGCAATGGATAGTTGACCTTTGACCTATTGATAGACCTTATCAACAGGGGTCATCTATCTGTATTTGACCAACCTTCAAACCAAGTGAAGACCTAAGAGGCCAAAACAGTCGAATTGGCCAGACAAGGTTTGATTACCAACGAGCAAAAAAGACGGACATGAGCAAACCAGCAATATATACCCCCATTTCTTTGAAATAGAGGCATAACAAGAACAATATTGAATTACCCTACATTAACAAAAATATGAAAAAAATATAAATACAATTCATGTCAATTCAAGACATTTTACCTAATAGAAATAACTACTGGAATAATAATAATGTTTTGTAGAAATATTTAGGCAATTCGATTTTTCCTGAGCTTTATAAAATCTACAATCTAAGGTAAAATAAAGGTACTAAAACAACATCTTAATGAGGTGTTTGTAATTAAGAAACAACAAGTTGTGTTTCAAAAACACAATGCACCTGCCGGCCGGGTGCCTTTTAACTTAAAAATGCACAAAGGAGTGACAAACAAAAGTGTATTTTCATGAGCTAGGAAAAACAGAAGAGGACAGAGACTGGCCAAAAACTCACACAGAAGAGTGGACAGTTCAAATTTTATAATATCCTCTATCTCAGAGGTTGTAATTGTAATGTGGTTCAAGACAGGACTGATATCATTCACATCATTTTGCACAGTTTGAGCACCTAATTATTCATCAAGAAGGGTTTGATCCTGACAAATGTTATTCAGAAGGTTTGCTTTGGTGATTTCATCTTCCACAGTGTTATCACCAAAAGTGCTGTAAAGCAAGGGTGAACTCGATTTGGAGGAGATGAAAGATTTGAGACAAGTTCACCAAGATTTCCATTATGATGGAGAGGAAAGAAGTTTTTGTGCTAACATATTATTGTGATTTACTTTGGCCTTTCTTATTTCATTACAGTTTGATTTCGAAGGCTTAAAAATTAGTTATTCAATCTTTCCTTAGCTTTATTTTTTGATTAACTTAAGGAAAATAAAAATAAACTACTTAAGTTTTTTAAGTCATTTAATATATCTTAGATAAAATAAGGGAACTAAAACGCTCACTTAATGAGGTGTTTGTGAAACACCTATGCCCTTTAAAGAGCAATGGATAGTTGACCTTTGACCCATTGATAGACCTTATCAACAGGGGTCATCTATCTGTATTTGACCAACCTTCAAACCAAGTGAAGACCTAAGAGGCCAAAACAGTCGAATTGGCCAGACAAGGTTTGATTACCAACGAGCAAAAAAGACGGACATATTCAAACCAGCAATATATACCCCCATTTCTTTGAAATAGAGGCATAACAAGAACATTATTAAATTACCCTACATTTACGAAAATATGACAAAAATATAAATTCAATTCATGTTAATTCAAGACATTTTACCTAATAGAAATAACTGCTATGATAAGAATAAAGTTTTGTAAAAATACTAGTAGAGTATAAAGCTCAGAGAACTCAACTACCTAAAAAATTTTAAGTTATTTGATATATCTAAAGTTAAATTGAGGGTACTAAAACGCTCACATAATGAGGTGTTTGTGAAACACCTATGCCCTTTAAAGAGCAATGGATAGTTGACCTTTGACCTATTGATAGACCTTATCAACAGGGGTCATCTATCTGTATTTGACCAACCTTCAAACCAAGTGAAGACCTAAGAGGCCAAAAACAGTCGAATTGGCCAGACAAGGTTTGATTACCAACGAGCAAAAAAGACGGACACGAGCAAACCAGCAATATATACCCCCATTTCTTTGAAATAGAGGCATAACAAGAACAATATTGAATTACCCTACATTAACAAAAATATGACAAAAATATAAATACAATTCATGTCAATTCAAGACATTTTACCTAATAGAAATAACTACTGGAATAATAATAATGTTTTGTAGAAATATTTAGGCAATTCGATTTTTCCTGAGCTTTATAAAATCTACAATCTAAGGTAAAATAAAGGTACTAAAACAACATCTTAATGAGGTGTTTGTAATTAAGAAACAACAAGATGTGTTTCAAAAACACAATGCACCTGCCGGCCGGGTGCCTTTTAACTTAAAAATGCACAAAGGAGTGACAAACAAAAGTGTATTTCCATGAGCTAGGAAAAACAGAAGAGGACAGAGACTGGCCAAAAACTCACACAGAAGAGTGGACAGTTCAAATTTTATAATATCCTCTATCTTAGAGGTTGTAATTGTAATGTGGTTCAAGACAGGACTGATATCATTCACATCATTTTGCACAGTTTGAGCACCTAATTATTCATCAAGAAGGGTTTGATCCTGACAAATGTTATTCAGAAGGTTTGCTTTGGTGATTTCATCTTCCACAGTGTTATCACCAAAAGTGCTGTAAAGCAAGGATGAACTCGATTTGGAGGAGATGAAAGATTTGAGACAAGTTCAACATGATTTCCATGACGATGGAGAGGAAATAAGTTTTTGTGCTAACATATTATTGTGATTTACTTTGGCCTTTCTTATTTCATTACAGTTTGATTTCGAAGGCCTAAAAATCAGTTAGGCAGTCAACCTTTCCTTAGCCTTATTTTTTGATAAACTTAAGGAAATCAACTTCTTAAGATTTTTAAGTCATTTGATAATACAGGGAAGCGGGTCCCGGGCTTTGGCCTTGTCCGGCTATAGACAATGCATATGTTAGAAAAGGTTCAATGTGAATTAAAACAATTTCAAATGTATTACCTATCGCCGAAAATCTCATTTCCAAATCATGGAGGCCGCCATTTTGGCCGCCATTTTGTTTGTAACAACTAAATTCTCGTTCTCGTGTTGGTGTATTTTTTTAAATCGTAATATAATTACTCACTTATATTTATGTTTTCCTATCTGTTTACAAGAAATAGAAAGCAAAATATTCGAAGTATTTTAAAAAATACAAACGCTTTTGGTAAACTTTGTGAAAAGCGTCTGCATAAAGTTTTGCGCACAAACGCTTGACAGGAAATAGAATGACGTCACTTTTTGTTTACGCAAGGTGCTCGACCAATCTCTACCTAGAGTTGTCGTTCCTTTCCAATAGACTTGACCTTCGCGTTCCATAGGCTTAGCCTATTTTCATATTATATCTTAGATAAAATAATGGTACTAGAACGCTCACTTAATGAGGTGTGTGTGAAACACCAATGCCCCCTGAAGGGCAAATGGATAGTTGACCTTTGACCTATTGATAGACCTTATCAACAGGGGTCATCTATCTATATTTGACCAACCTTCAAACCAAGTTAAGACCTAAGAGGCCAAAACAGTCGAATTGGCCAGACAAGGTTTGATTACCAACGAGCAAAAAAGACGGACATGAGCAAACCAGCAATATATACCCCCATTTCTTTGAAGTGGGGGCAAAACTAGAACTTTGAAACAGAATCCTACAAGTACAAAAATATGACAAAAATATAAATACAATTAATGTCTTTCAAGACATTTTACCTAATAGAAATAACTGCTAGAATAAGAATAAAGTTTTGTAAAAGTACTAGTAGAATATAAAGCTCAGAAAAATCAACTACCAAAGTTTTTTAAGTTATTTGATGTATCTTAAGTTAAAATAAGGGTACTAAAACGCTCACTTAATCAGGTGTTTGTAAAACACCAATGCCCTCTAAAGAGCAATGGATAGTTGACCTTTGACCTATTGATAGACCTTATCAACAGGGGTCATCTATCTGTATTTGACCAACCTTCAAACCAAGTGAAGACCTAAAAGGCCAAAACAGTTGAATTGGCCAGACATGGTTTGATTACCAACGAGCAAAAAAGACGGACATGAGCAAACCAACAATATATACCCCCATTTCTTTGAAATGGGAGCATAACTCGAACTTCATTAAAGTACCCTACAATTACAAAAGTATGACAAAAATATAAATACAATTCATGTCAATTCAAGACATTTTACCTAATAGACAGAACTACCTGAATAATAATGAAGTTTTGTAATAATATTTGGGCAGTTGATTTTTCGTTAGCTTTATAAAATCTACAATTTAAGCAAAAATAAGGGTACCAAAACAGCATCTTAATGAGGTGTGTGTAATTAAGAAACAAAAATCTATAAAAATCCAAATTCACCTCTTAAAATGAAACAAATTTTATTTAAGAAGTATTGTATGTAGGTCAAAATTCAGTGTTTGTGAAGAGTGAGTTAATGGAACCCTGAGAACTACGTAAAGGCTTGTCTCATCTGCAAATAAATTGACGTTTGCTCTGATGTCAGAAACAATGTCATTGATGTATAAATATCAAGAAAAGGAGAGGCAAAATTGACTACCATGAAATCCCGGCTTTAATATCATTACATTTTGAGCATCAGGCAGAACAACAAGTGGGTTCAATGCAACACTCACTGTCGTAACTCATATTGAAATAAGAACAAGTTACAACAGTGTTGCGCTGAGCTCTCGATTACATTTAGTTGTCTGCCACTTAGATGAGAACCAATTCAAAAGACTGCCAGAAATCCCAAAATGTTTGAGTCTGAAGAGGAAAGCATGATGCAAGACACAGTCAAACGCCATGCTTATATCGCAGAAAACAGCTTTGGAATTGACAGTCACAGTGAAGAAGTTGTATAGATGAGCCACTTGTCTAAGTGTTGAGTCACCAGGTACAAAGCTGATTTAAAGCAGCGTGAGAAGATCATGGTCACTACTATATGATTAACATATGCCTGTGGACTACCCGTTCCAAGGACTTTCCCTATGGTACAGAGATAGATATAGGTTGACAATTGCCAACATGAGAATGGCTTCAAGGAGTGACAAAAGTGTCTTTCCGTGAGCTAGGAAAAACAGAAGAGGACAGAGACTGGCCAAAAAAGTCACACAGAAGAGTGGACAGTTCAAATTTTATAATATCCTCTATCTTAGAGGTTGTAATTGTAATGTGGTTCAAGACAGGACTGATATCATTCACATCATTTTGCACAGTTTGAGCACCTAATTACTCATCAAGAAGGGTTTGATCCCGACAAATGTTATTCAGAAAGTTTTCATTGGTGATTTCATCTGTCACAGTGATATCACCAATATTGCTGTGAAGCAAGGATGAACTCGATTTGGAGGAGATGAAAGATTTGAGATAAGCTCACCATGATTTCCATGATGATAAAGAGGAAAGGAGTTTTTATCAAGATTACAACTCAACAATATCAATGGTGGCTTGTAATTATACTCAATTTTCAAGTTAAACTCTCAAATATCCTACCAACCATCACTTTAATTCAGAGTTAGATATCTTTTATGATTTTCATGATAAGTCTAAAAATGTGACACCTCTACTCCATACATTCGTGTTGAAAATAGTACCACTGGTTGTATAACTCTACCAATTGCTGATACAAGTTAGATATATTGCAGGGTTATGTTCACTTTGAATTATTACATTGTCATGGCATTATTTTCCAAACTGTACAATTATTAAGTTTAATAATTCAGTATTCATCAGCAAAAAAGTTTCATTCATATGAATGATCCCCACAAATGTTTCATTCATAAAGACAATATATAGAGCACATTGCTACTATACACAAGGGGATCCCTAAAGAAACTAACAAATGGAGGACACCAGTTAATCGTAACTCCGTCTACTGGACAGACATAAAGTACAGAATGGACTAGCTTGATCTCACAAAATGAATTTATTTGCGAAATGGGTTTGCATGAAAACAACCTCAACATAAATGAATTGTCATTAATACAGAACTATGATCCGCCTGTTCAACTGAATTTGGGGCGTTTTAAGAATTCTTTCAACACAGGATTCCTAGCATTGCTTAAGAGTAAACACTAATGAAGGAGACACTAAATTTATTATTACATATAATTACAAAGTATTAAGAGTCAGATGTGTTTTGCTGCGAACAGGAATTGTAGGTATGAGTTTCTTTCAACTTTAACAGAATTGGGAGCATAATAAGTGGACCTTTACCAAGACGCAGACTTCACGAAAGACCCAAGATATTTACTGGACAGTTGGTCTGGTAAACTGAAATTCTTTACCGGACAGAACCGATGTTTACAGGACCGGAATTGAAAAACTTAATGCAGGCCCTTTCACTTCATAATAGCAACAAACAACAATACTGTAACTATGATACATAGAAATGATTTCACTCTATTTTTATTTGATCAATCAGAATGAAAAACCAATTCACAGGGCCCTCACACTGGCCTGAAAAAGTAAGGAAACACTTCTAACTTTCCACATTAACAAGCACAAAAAGTCAATCATAATGCATCTTATGTTTTTAATATTATTTCATTCACTAAACCAATTCAAGAACTAGAAACACGACAGCATAAAATCTTTTTGTTTCATTTCTACATTTTCGGTAAGATACGCGTCTCAATATGACTAATACGGGATTCATGATTATGATAGTTAGTTACATTAGGTGATGTTTTGACTTTATCTTTATACATCGATATGTAAAACAAAAGAAGAATTTCGGAAAATAATTCATTGGGTCATCCGGTTGATCACAAACAAACACTAGCGTAAATGACATCATAATATTTACAAGTTAAAAAACACCATGGGAAAATAAAACTTGCACTGGACAAGAAAATAGGTAGTTCATTTATATGCCAGTGACTTATTATTTTAGCGGACACTTGGTCTTGTAAACTTGCTACATCTTGACGGACCGTCCCAAAATTTACCGACATGTCTGACGGCTTTCGCACTGTCTGAAGACGTCTTTATTACACTGAGCCAAATCTGACTCTTTTGAGAAAATTATTAGTCCAAACAATAAATGCATTTGAGGTTGTTACATTGAGGCCTAGAGTTGGTTCAGATTTTTGGTATTATCTAACACAAATCTACCAAATATTATCAACAACATTTTAACTTTCGCTTCTGACAGTACTCCCAGTGCTTTGATTGTATTTGCTGCTGCATAGCAGACGAATAAAGTGTTTACATATTTCAGAAACAGTTCACATCAGAAGTGAAAAACCTGAGAACTTCCTGTTAAACTGCTTCAAAAAATAGTTTTCAGCTCATCCAATAATTTATTGCAAGTCTACAGTTTAAACTCTACAGTCTACAAGAATTAAACCATGAAATTTATTTACAGGTATAATCATAAACATAACTCCATTAGCAAATACTGATTATCAGTAATTGGAACTTTCACATAATAAAACAATGGCATAGACCTAATTAATAGAAATAGAATAGTGTATAGCAAAACTTGTTTATATGTAATATATGTGAAGTATTGATAATCCTACAAACTACTGACCTCAATGGCTTTATTCTACACAATGCCTTAAAATCACAAGCACATAAATATTTCAATCAGTAATAAATATCTCAGTGCTTTCAGCGCTTTGATTATTCACATGTTAATCTTATTGAGCCCTCAGTTTAATTAGCGAAATGTTACAAGAAGCATGAAAGAGATCAGCACTATCCTTGACATAAATATCTTAAACTACATTCTTATTAGAGTCATGTGGACAAATCAATAATAAAGTGTGACACAAACACAGTTGAAAGTATGCATATATAAATCAAAACAAAAAAGTCGGCAACGCAAGGAACAGTTTGTCATAAACAAAATTTTCCTATAAGTGAAGTTGACAGAATGAGAAACAATGTAGAAGGAAGTGTACAAAAAGTGTATTGTAAAGTTCAATTTTCCTTTATCTTATTAATAATAATTTCAAGCAAGACCCTGCTGAATGCATATACCCCCAGTGGCACACTTGAAGCAACCAATTTCGATGGAATTTTGTCAATGCTATAGGGCTGATTTAGAATTTGAGCACTTACCTTTTGTCCTGTGGCTGCCACAGGATGCTTAGTCTTCAACTTTGTTTACTGAAAAATATAAATTACTTACATGAATATTTGTATACCTGTATTATTGAATAATAAAAATAAATTAGACTGCAGCACCATAAAGTGGAGCAATATATGCCCAAAGGTATAATTGACACAGTAAAAACATTATAGAAGGTACTTTTCGTGCATATGACCTTTGACCCCCTAAGTGTGACTGTGAAGTAAGCCTTCCAAAATATGGAAGCTGCACTTCATCTCAATGTGGTGAACATTTGAGTTAAGTTCATATGACCTTCGATCCCTAAGTGTGACCTTGACCTTGAAGTTAGCCTTCCGAAACGTAGGCTGTGCATGTCGTCTTGATCTGGTAATCATTTTAGTAATGTTTCTTATAAAACCTTCAAGGGGCTAAAGAGTAACAGAGCAGACAAAAATTGCTGATGGACGGACAGACAGACACACGCCAGCACCTTAACATCACATCAGACGTATCAAAAAAAAAAAAAATGAGGTATTCCACATTAAAATAAAAATAAAAATGGGAAAACAACAAACATACACATATTGCACAAGAACACACAAAGTAATTAATGTTTAAATTCATAAGCTGAAATCAGGAGAATTACAGACCTTAATTGTGTAGCTACAAATAAATTTGAACAGAAACAGCAGTTTTCTTTATTTTTTTCTTTAGATTAAACACCATTTTCAACAATATTTCAGTTATATCTTGGAAGGCAGTTATCCCAAACCAGCTTCCCTGGACCTCATTTAATTAGGCCTTAATGAATATTAACCTCATTCTATCTGCAAGCTAAGTACTGCCAAGCTATGTACCCCACATAATTTCGAGGTGGAAGACGATCATATTATTCTTTAACTGTCATCATTTGGTAAATCTTTATTGCAAAATATGAGCAGAAGAAAGTTCAAACAGAATCATCAAAAACTACTTACAACAAATCCAATATCCTTAAAACACATTAGAATAAATAAACAAAGTACAACTTTCAATATTTGTTACTAGGGTCACTTCCTGCTAAAAACTGAGTGAATCTGATTGACCAATCAATGACAAGCTTATTAAAAAGAATTTGAATGTTTACAATATTCACCAATAAAGTCTATGTTACAAATGTGATTCAAATGACAAAAATGTGACTTTTCAATACCTGCTAAACACAAGGAGAACTATGAACTTACACCTTCCAGGTTTATACTTTGTCTTTGTAAGCTATCCACACTTATTTTCTCAATCAAAAGAAGTAAAAGATCATTTTTATGAAGAAATCACTTAATTAAATAATACATAACCATATGCATCTTAATCTACAAAAAAATTAAGAACAAATTGATACCAACTATGAATGTATTTCATCTCCCAGAATCCAATTGATAAATGAAAAGTGTTAATTCATTTTAAGTCTGAACAGAAAGTAACAAGTCTGTGTTTCCTGGAGATAGATACAATGCAACCTTTCCAAAACAACACCCTTTGAGAGGAGCTTAATTATGTTGCCAAAGAGAGGTTGTTGCTCTAAAGAGGTTATATAAATTCTAAAATCGTTCAGTGGGTTAAACTCATACTGTTGTAGAAGGGAGCTTGTTGCTCCAAGATACGGTAACTCTGGAGCGGTTGTGCTGTGCAATAAAATAAGTATTTACAAAATCCTATAAACCATGAAGCATTAAAAAAATCATGGAACAGCTGTACAAATAATATATTGCCTAATTAATTATCAATTAACAAAAAACAAAGCAACCACCTTAACCTAAGATAACAACCATTCTTGTCAACATCTACCTGATTCTTGCATTTTATATACAGTACAACCTCTCCAAAGCAACACACTTTGGGAGTAGCAAAATTATGTTGTTGTTAAAAGGTTGCTGCTTTTGAGAGGTTAAATTATTAGTTAAATTGTGCAGTGGGGAAAAATCATTCTGTTGTTCAAGGGAGTTTGTTTAAGAACGAGCTGCTCTAGGGAGGTTGTTTCTAAGAGGGCTGCTCTAGGGAGGTTGTTTAAGAGAGAGCTGCTCTAGGGAGGTCGTTTAAGAGAGAGCTGCTCTAGGGAGGTTGTTTAAGAGAGAGCTGCTCTAAGGAGGTTGTTTATTAGAGGGCTGCTCTAGGGAGGTTGTTTAAGAGAGAGCTGCTCTAGGGAGGTTGTTTAAGAGAGGGCTGCTCTAGGGAGGTTGTTTCTAAGAGGGCTGCTCTAGGGAGGTTGTTTAAGAGAGAGCTGCTCTAGGGAGGTTGTTTATTAGAGGGCTGCTCTAGGGAGGTTGTTTATACGAGGGCTGCTCTAGGGAAGTTGTTAATTAGAGGGCTGCTCTAGGGAGGTTGTTTAAGAGAGAGCTGCTCTTTGGAGGTTGTTTAAGAGAGAGCTGCTCTAGGCAGGTTGTTTAAGAGATAACTGCTCTAGGGAGGTTGTTTATTAGAGGGCTGCTCTAGGGAGGTTGTTTATTAGAGGGCTGCTCTAGGGAGGTTGTTTAAGAACGAGCTGCTCTAGGGAGGTTGTTTATTAGAGGGCTGCTCTAGGGAGGTTGTTTATTAGAGGGCTGCTCTAGGGAGGTTGTTTATTAGAGGGCTGCTCTAGGGAGGTTGTTTAAGAGAGGGCTGCTCTAGGGAGGTTGTTTATTAGAAGGCTGCTCTAGGGAGGTTGTTTAAGAGAGGGCTGCTCTAGGGAGGTTGTTTATTAGAGGGCTGCTCTAGGGAGGTTGTTTAAGAACGAGCTGCTCTAGGGAGGTTGTTTATTAGAGGGCTGCTCTAGGGAGGTTGTTTATTAGAGGGCTGCTCTAGGGAGGTTGTTTATTAGAGGGCTGCTCTAGGGAGGTTGTTTATTAGAGGGCTGCTCTAGGGAGGTTGTTTAAGAACGAGCTGCTCTAGGGAGGTTGTTTAAGAGAGAGCTGCTCTAGGGAGGTTGTTTATTAGAGGGCTGCTCTAGGGAGGTTGTTTCTAAGAGGGCTGCTCTAGGGAGGTTGTTTAAGAGAGAGCTGCTCTAGGGAGGTTGTTTATTAGAGGGCTGCTCTAGGGAGGTTGTATACTAGAGAGCTGCTCTAGGGAGGTTGTTTATTAGAGGGCTGCTCTAGGGAGGTTGTATACTAGAGAGCTGCTCTAGGGAGGTTGTTTATTAGAGGGCTGCTCTAGGGAGGTTGTTTCAAAGAGGGCTGCTCTAGGGAGGTTGTTTAAGAGAGAGCTGCTCTAGGGAGGTTGTTTATTAGAGGGCTGCTCTAGGGAGGTTGTTTATTAGAGGGCTGCTCTAGGGAGGTTGTTTATTAGAGGGCTGCTCTAGGGAGGTTGTTTAAGTGAGGGCTGCTCTAGGGAGGTTGTTTATTAGAGGGCTGCTCTAGGGAGGTTGTTTCTAAGAGGGCTTCTCTAGGGAGGTTGTATATTAGAGGGCTGCTCTAGGGAGGTTGTTTCTAAGAGGGCTGCTCTAGGGAGGTTGTTTAAGAGAGAGCTGCTCTAGGGAGGTTGTTTAAGAGAGAGCTTCTCTAGGGAGGTTTTTTATTAGAGGGCTGCTCTAGGGAGGTTGTTTATTAGAGGGCTGCTCTAGGGAGGTTGTTTAAGAGAGAGCTGCTCTAGGGAGGTTGTTTAAGAGAGAGCTGCTCTAGGGAGGTTGTTTATAAGAGGGCTGCTCTAGGGAGTTTGTTTAAGAGAGAGCTGCTCTAGGGAGGTTGTTTAAGAGAGAGCTGCTCTAGGGAGGTTGTTTATAAGAGGGCTGCTCTAGGGAGGTTGTTTATAAGAGGGCTGCTCTAGGGAGGTTGTTTAAGAGAGAGCTGCTCTAGGGAGGTTGTTTATAAGAGGGCTGCTCTAGGGAGTTTGTTTAAGAGAGAGCTGCTCTAGGGAGATTGTTTATAAGAGGGCTGCTCTAGGGAGGTTGTTTATAAGAGGGCTGCTCTAGGGAGGTTGTTTATAAGAGGGCTGCTCTAGGGAGGTTGTTTATAAGAGGGCTGCTCTAGGGAGGTTGTTTATAAGAGGGCTGCTCTAGGGAGGTTGTTTATAAGAGGGCTGCTCTAGGGAGGTTGTTTATAAGAGGGCTGCTCTAGGGAGTTTGTTTAAGAGAGAGCTGCTCTAGGGAGGTTGTTTAAGAGAGAGCTGCTCTAGGGAGTTTGTTTAAGAGAGAGCTGCTCTAGTGAGGTTGTTTATAAGAGGGCTGCTCTAGGGAGGTTGTTTATAAGAGGGCTGCTCTAGGGAGGTTGTTTAAGAGAGAGCTGCTCTAGGGAGGTTGTTTATAAGAGGGCTGCTCTAGGGAGTTTGTTTAAGAGAGGGCTGCTCTAGGGAGTTTGTTTAAGAGAGAGCTTCTCTAGGGAGGTTGTTTATAAGAGGGCTGCTCTAGGGAGGTTGTTTAAGAGAGGGCTGCTCTAGGGAGGTTGTTTATAAGAGGGCTGCTCTAGGGAGTTTGTTTAAGAGAGGGCTGCTCTAGGGAGTTTGTTTAAGAGAGAGCTGCTCTAGGGAGATTGCGCTGTATGATATGATAAATTATAAACATTGTAAAGTTAAGGTATCTGGCTTAAATGTCAGGTCAATTCAAGTTTCACCAATTTGTAGATTTCACAAAAACGCTGCGTTCAACAAATGAGTATGCCCCCCGTTGGCATGCTTGATAGCAATAGCCCATTTGAACAATGTCAAGGTCAAAGTCGGTGTTTGATAATTATGGGTGTATTGAGAATAGTCATAGCAAACAACTGTAGAAGTATGAAAGTGTTCTAGCAAACAGTATTGGTGCTAGACGAAACGGTAAAATCTACTTAACCTGATACAGAATCAATCTAAGTCCAAATTAAGTCACAGTCAAGGTCAAAGTGGAATTTCTTGAGACAGGTGTATTGGAAATGATCATACGCAACAACTGTAGAAGTATGAACAATTTCTAGCAAGCGGTATTGATGCTAGACGAAACAGTAAATTCAACTTAATCTGGTACAGAATCAATCTAAGTCTAAATTAAGTCAAGGTCAAAGTGAAATTTCTTGATACGGGGGAATTGAGAATGATCATACACAACCACTGTAGAAGTATGAAAGCATTCTAGCAAGCGATATTGGTGCTAGACATATTGGTAAAATCTACTTAACCTGGTACAATCTCATTCTAAGTCCAAATTAAGTCAAGGTCAAAGTGGGATTTCTTGATACGGGGGTATTGAGAATGATCATACACAACAACTGTAGAAGTATGAAAGCATTCTAGCAAGCGATATTGGTGCTAGACATAACGGTAAAATCTACTTAACCTCGGACGGATGGACGTTCTCATGAGACATATGTTGTGGGGTGATCCCTTTGATCATTTCAGTGTTTTTAACCCCACAAGTTGCACCCTACAAGTTGAAATTATCCACACAAGTCCAGTTTGTACGTAACTGAACCTCACAAGACCTAAATGTACCAACCCTAACCCTAACCAACCCTAAACCCACAACCACCCATGGATGCATGCGGAGGGACAGACGGACAGGACGATCACTATATGCCCCGACATCAAAGATGCCAGGGGCATATAAACTAAACCATAATTATATACTAAAATTAAACCCACCGAATAAAGTGCATTGCAAGTAATTTTAAACAAATATTACATTTGATTGGTCTTCTATAAACCGCACATAATTTACTAATTTTTGAACAATGATAACTGCTCTGTATATATAGGAATATATTACAAGAAATAGCCTTAAAATTACTAAAATGTATAATGCAGGGAACCTAAAGCTCATTTTTGGACTTGATTTTTATCAAAATCAAGTCCTTTGTAATCGTAGACTTATATTGGTCGCTGGACTCCATAACAGCTTGGTTAAAAGAATGCCACATAAAGGAAATAGTACGCAACTAAATGGTATGTTTATATAGAAGTATCTGGAATCTTTCCCCAATTAAGTGTGTCAGATCTAAATATATTTCAAATCATTCTATTGTAACTACATGGAAAGAGTCATGTATCTAAATAAGTGCTTGTCGGTAGATACATGAGATATTCAAATGCGTAGGATTAAAACCGCGTATTCACTGTCCAATAAAATATCTTGGCCGTAAAAGTAGTTCTACTTTCGGTTTTCGTTCGATAGAACTTTCAGAAAAATCTCCACGGACGTATTCATGCATTTGCAACAATCTACCATCGATGTGTGTGTTTTGTGCCTTTCTAACACTTCTTAATATTACAAAGCGAATTCTCATTTAATCGTATTCCGGGATATTCACACCAACTAGTGTTATTTTGATGACGGAATCGCTATTTAAAGACTCACTTCCCGCAGTGGCTAGTAGCAAAGCGTAACCGATGTGGGGAGTTCATTTATCGAAGGTTAAATGTTAAAACTGCGGCTTAAGAATAATAATTCGAGTCGCTAAATACGAACGTAAATTACTGGATACGTGCTTTTAAAATTTACTGTTTAAGAGTTCCTTTTACGCCAGATTATTTAGAATTACATAATCACGTCTGAATTTCATGCAACATCGGGTTAACTATAGGTCATATAGGTCTTACTCTACTGTGTCAGGACCTTTTTGATTTGAGTGACCCTGAATGTGTTCACTGCGACGATGTTCTGTTGTGTTAAAACCAGAAGAATCAATGTTTGTATTTACTGTTACTGAAGTGTTGTTTACTAGTTTTGTACAATAAAGAGTTTTTAATGCAATTAAATTGTCCTCAATTAATGTGCTAATCATTAAACGTTCCAATATCAGGCTTTTTTCATTTTAAAATTTTAGCAAAGGGACTATAGTAAAGCCCTAGCTAGCTTATGTCATTTACCTATATCCATATGACCTGCATTACAATATGAATGAAAAATCGGTCCGTAATTTTAAATGTTAAAATATTTGTATGGGCTCGAACGATGTGGGTACACATTTCTCTCTTTTGTCTCGTATGGTAAAAATCAAGTCCGACAGTACTTTCAGTACTTTGATTTTATAAAGTTTTCCGTTCATTAGATACTTGACTTCAAAGAAATTCCATACCCATAACCCTGCTGTTTGTTACATAATACGCCATAGATAAACAATGAAACCAAGTATCAAAATTCTGAGGCAAGGTTCACTAGATTAACATTTCCGCTACGAAATACCGAAAACCACCTTGAAATCCATCGATCATCAAATTAGATGGCAATATCAATTCGTAAATGACACCTACTGTGTTTTTTTAAGCTGAGCGATTAACAATTAAAGTGTCGGATCATTATCGTCTCATGAAATCAACAAATTTGACGCACCCCATTCAATTTTGATAGCCAATCAAAAATTGATAATGTTTACGGTTCAATAATTGAAACCAAGTCCAGGTTTGATGTCTAGTAAAAGATTTTGTTACAATTTTTTGTCATTAGTGAATTAATACTATCATATCGTACCAATACAATGCACATTACAGTAGCCGAAAATTTACTGCTTAAACATTCACATGTAACAAATTTACCAATTGTCATCAAGGTAAATGTGTTCTAACAATTGTGTTCATTAAGTGTACCTGTTTATTTTGTTAATACACAATGGTTAAGACTAAATATCACCTATTTTTTTGTAAATTTAGTAGATGTTGTTGAGTGTGCACATTAATAAATAATAAACAATAAATTTTTTATCACTGAACAAGGCCAATACAGCAGAAATGTTTCATTTGAAATAAAAATTAATAAAATAGACAAGTTAGCATGATATTATTATCATACAATTTAACTTAATAACACAAATATGTCCCTTTCCCATAACTAGGTAGTCTCCCTTGGAAGATTGTTGTTCTTGTCGGCAGTGCGCATGCGCTAAAAATATTTTCTACTTCCGAGGACTATATCTTAATTCGTCAGGCAGAACACATGTATACAAAGAAAATCAATACTGGTTCGTCAACCTGATAGTACTGAGGCAATTATTAAGTTGAATTGAATTGAACTCAAAATTGGTAAAAACACAGAAATCTAGCAATATCTTGGCAATAAATTAATAAAACTTGATGTGTCAGATTATATGTAGACTTTCAAAATACTGTAATTAAATAAACGTTTTTTTTAATTCGTAACATTCAGCATAATTATCATTAATTGTTTCTCTCAGAAGTGTAAAATAAAATTTAAGCAGCAAGTTTATCATTGATGTATACATATACCCGACATTAGATTATGTAAAACAGAAATCCAAGAATATACAGCAAAATATTATTAATTTAACAACCTACAAGAAATTATACATAAAGAAACTACTCACAACAAATCCATAGTCCAATAAATTCACTTTTTAAACAATTATAAAACAGCTAAATCTCAAAATTATTTTAAATGATTCAGAATGCAATATTTCTTTACACAGCCAATAATCTAATCATGTTTACCTCCTAAAATTAACTAGATCTGATTGGACAATTCCCTCTGTGTCTGCCAATGAATGAAATGGTTACAACATCATGGATGACAGTGTGTAAAATATAGCCAATGAAATTCTATGTTGTAAATGTAAATCATGTCTCAATACAAAACACAAATACCTTTAAGGCACAACAAGTACTGTTAGAATCATTGTAAATAAGTGCTGACAATTACACATAAATGTATACCTGTAATACTAAATAGCTTGGGCAGATTAATTTATTGTTGCCTATCCCTGGTCCTAAAACAACATCACTGGTTGGGACAGGGGGGGAATTTGAGGATTGTTAATATTTTAAATATTTTAATTGAAATCATTCCTCTGTGTAGAAATACATTTTACTTGTACAAATTGTAATATATTATTATCCACATATTTTTATATAATATACTTTAAAAAAAAAAAAAATTATGGCCCTATTAAGTAAAGCCCTTAATTGTTTTTCACCTTAAGGTACCAGTATAATTTTTCATGTAGTGATATATTAATTTTAACATTGTTTTAAATACTACACAAAGGGTGATTATATATATAATGTTCTTTTATGACTACCAGTCCTGTATATCTCATATCTTAGAATTAACATAATTTTATATAAAAATAATAAACATTTTAGGTCCTTGAGGTTATTTTTCATCAACAAACCATCATACTCTCCAATATGCTCTAATAAGACTTCATCAAATACATACAAATGCGGCTGGCCGCAAAAAAGTGAGTCTGATCTAATGATGAAGCATATACGCTACATCAGACTCATTCAACAGTTTGCATCCTCTTATATATGTTGTGAAAGAGAATGCAAACCACATACCGGAGAGTACAAATTTACTATGGTTAAATCAAAGTGGGTAAAAAATTCTCAATTCCTTACTATCCATCCAAATAATATGAATATCAGGCTGGTAATTAATGTCATCCCTTCCATCAATTAGCTAGAACTTAATTCATTACAACAAAGGAAAATTCATAAATCTAATCAGAAGTTAGCCATTAAGTCAAAATAGCTATTTCAATTGATCAAAATATATTTATATACAAAATAGCTATATATGTTACAAAATAGCAAAATAATATATTATCTAAGTAAAAGGTCAAAACAGAATAACTATATTGAAATAAAGTATACAATTAGTTGATAATTAAGTTAAATTTGTATACAAGATAGTACCCCCCCCCCCCCCTTTTAAAAAAATAGTTCTTCAAAATATAGTTGTTGAATAAGACACACATACAAACTTTCACTTAAAATAGCCTTAATATGTATGTTAACTTAATGAAATGACTGAGTTTTCAGACCATTGTCCTGTGATTTTTTTATGTCACAATGTAATAATCCAATGGTAGATTGCAATATGAAATGCGAAACTAATAAGATTGTCTCGGATACTACACATATACGAATGAATTTCACGAAAGTTTGGACGATCATAAAATTCAATTTGATTCTATAACTCAGAATTTATGGTCTAAATGATATAAATGTTTGCATAGACATATTTTCCAATATCGTACATGATGTCTCATTTAAAAATTTCGGCAAGACTTTTGCCGGCACAAATCACCATAAACACAAAAAGTCTGACTGGTTTAACGACGAATGTCGCTCTGCAAAATGTGATTTTCTTAGTTTAAAGAGGAAATTGAAATCAGGCCCGTCAGAATTTAATAAAAACTTATTTCTGAAACCGCGTGCTTATTTTTCAAAAGTAAAACGAAAGGCAAAAGCTTTATATTATTGTAAAGAAAAAGATAAACTTACTTCAATGAGTAAACGCTCACCGAGAAAATTCTGGAAATATCTAAACAAATTTAAAAACGGTAAGCCAAATGTTTCGAATGTTGGTGTAGATGATTTCGTTAAGCACTTTGAGCGTATTTTAAACAGTCAAAACATTGACTTCAACCAAAATGATTTTATACACAACCATGATAATGCTTTATACATTGATCTACTTGATTGTCCAATTTCTATAGAAGAAATCTGTAAGACTCTGATGCAGTTAAAATGCCATAAAAGCTCTGACTTGAATGGTAATGTAGCTGATTTTTTCATCGATTCGAGAGATTTCATTTCACCTTACCTATGTCAAATTTTTAACTACATTTTTGATTACGGTAATTATCCTAGTTCCTGGTCAAAAGTTGTCATAATTCCTATATTTAAAAAAGGTGAAAGATTAGCCCCAGCGAACTACAGAGGTATTACTATTGTTGATGTTGTAGCGAAAATTTTCTTGCTCTTACTTAGAAATAGAATCAACTCTTGGTGTGAATTGAATATTTTCAACGATACACAATTTGGGTTTCGTGACAAAAGATCAACTTCGGATGCGATATTCATTTTACATTGTTATATCCAGAAAATGCTAGCTAACAATAAGAAACTTTGGTGCGCATTTATTGACTATGAACGAGCCTTTGACTCAGTAATATGTGATGCACTTTGGTTAAAACTAGTAGAAATGGGCATGAGTTGTAAAATGCTAACAATGATAAAATCTATCTACAACGACATTCAGTCTGACATGTGTAAAATTATCTCACCAAATGAGTCAATCTGAATTTTTTAACGTATCCCTGGGTGCTAAACAAGGTGAGCCACTCTCGCCTCTTTTATTTATTATTTTTATTAATGATATTTCCAACATCATAGATATAAACAAAATGTCAGATAACGACGTTGATCTTTTATCAAATTACATTCTATTATTTGCTGACGATATTGTTCTGTTCACTATACTTGCAAAAATAGCTTACAAGCACAACTAAACAATGTATATGACTATTCAAATAAACGGGGTCTCAAAATAAATGTATGTAAAACTAAAATTTGCATTTTTGAAAAACGAAAGCAAATCCATAACGATATATTTACAATTAATATTGAAAATGTAGAAATAGTAGATAGTTTTGTATACCTCGGTATTCTGCTCACTATTAACGGGAACTTGAGAATTGCTGTTAAATCTTTATCCGATCAAGCTTTAATTGCATATTATAATCTCTTAAAACTATTTGATTGTGTCAAAATAAGCATCAAAACAAAACTTGCTCTTTTGTTCATAATACTACTTTATGGATCAGAGATTTGGGGAGTGTATAATTATCACGAAGTTGATAATCTACACATTAAATTTTGTAAAAGGATCTTAGGTGTAAGAAAAAATGCTCCAAATTATGCTGTTTTAGGAGAATTAGGTAGAGTACCTCTGTTTATACTAGCAAAGAGCAGTGCATTTTTGGATCAAAATTATGAAAACAACCCATTCACCTATGCATGAGGTTTATATTTCACAATTGTCAAACAATGTTACGAACAGTTGGGCTAAAGCTATCAACAGAATTATAGACAATTTAGGATTCTCTTCTATCAGAACTAATTTCCACCAATCTAAGAATTTTTTTCCCTTACTTAAATCACAAATACGTGACCAATTTATTCAAGAATGGCATACAACTGTAACTAGCATGTCATGATTAACATACTTCTGTTATTATAAAACTGAATTTGTTTGTTCCAGCTACATTAATGCTTTAGATAACAAAAACCTCATCAGCATACTAGCCAATTTTTGACTTATTTCTCACTATCTTGAAATTGAAACTGGTAGAAATAGAAATATTCCAAAAGAAAATAGAATCTGTAAAATGTGCTCTCTTAATCAAATTGAATCTGAATATCACTTTTTGATGTGCTGTACTAAATATAATAGTCTGAGAAGTTGTTCCTTTTATAAAATACATTGTGGCCTACTACTATTAGCAACTTAATTAACTAAGGTAGCTTAATCTGTTCTTTTATATTTGTGAAATTTGTAGTGAACATTTTGTTAAAGTATTTATCTTCACTGTTTCAATGTTTGTATGCTTTGTTTACTGTGTGATTTGACTGTGTATCCTATAATGTGCTATATATATTTTAAGTTATGTGTTGTATGTTTAATTTATATATTTAAGCTGTAATAATACAATTTAGGTTGATTGCTTATTTTTGTCGCCCATGTTTGAATATATTGATCGCGGAGTCGCTGTTTTAACGTATTTACCCAATTTGTGTTAACATTTTCTGCATCCCATAAGAAATTGAATCCTAGATTATTGATAACAGATCTAGTATTATAACACCAAAGTTTTTTAATAACGTCATTATTATTGCAATTATGAATAATGTTTAATTGTAACAGTTCAAGATAAATTCTTTGCATAGGAAATTGATTAGACGATTTTAGTTTCAGCCAGAATTTAACAGAACGTTGTTTAGCTATAACTGATAGTGGTAATCTTCCCAGTTAGTTTGTTTTCGGACTCCTAGTACATATTTGCAAAATCTTAAATGTATTTTATAAACTTCTTTATAATCGTATATTCCCCATACTTCTGAGCCATAGAGAATGATAGGGACAACTAGGCTATCAAATAATCTGAGTTTCATATTGACGCCAAGCCTTATTCTACTAAATACGGATATTAAATTATTATATGCTCGAAATGCCTAATCGTTTAGCGAATTTACGGCATATTTCATGCTTCCAGTATAGTGAAATGTGATTCCTAGATAGCAAAACTTATCAACAACTTTCACAGGTTCATCGTTAATATACCAGTTATTGTTACAGTTAGTTTTACGTGGTTCAAAGATGCATATTTTAGTCTTATTGACATTAATTTTCAAGCCCCATGTATTTGAATAATTGTAAATAGCGTCTAATTGATGTTGTAAGCTTATCGGTGATGTTGTGAAAAGAGCTATATTATAAGCAAATAATAATAAATTTATTGACAGCATGCGTAAGTCTTTTCCGTTAAGTTCTCCACACTTAAATAAGTATTAATATCGTTTACGAATAAGATGAATAGTAGAGGGGATAAAGGTTCACCTTGTTTAAGACCAAGTGTGACTTTAAAAACCTCCGAAAATGACATGTGCTGCATATCTTTTACACATGATTGAACATTGTGATAAATAGCTTTAATAATATTGATCATTTTGCAACTCAGTCCGGATTGCACAAGTTTATTCTACAGGGCATCGTGTATAATTGTATCGAACGCGCGTTCATAATCTATAAAAGAGCAGTACAGTTTGGATTTGCAAGCAATAACATTTTGGATAATTGAATGTAATAGAAATATACAATCAACTGTGCTATGGTCATTCCTAAAGCCAAATTGTGCCTCATTAAAGACTTCGTTATTTTCGCACCAGCTGTTTATTCTGTTATGCAAAGCTAGTGAAAATATTTTTGCCATTATATTTATAAGAGTAATACCCCTATAATTAGCAGGATTAGGCCGATCACCCTTTTTAAAAATTGGGAGTATTGCTCCTTTGCACCAAGCATCAGGATATATGCCTGAGTCGAATACATGATTAAAGACTTTTACTGAGTTAAGGGACCAATGAAGGCACTCGAATCTATAAAAAAATCTGCAATGTTTCCCGTCAATTCGCTACTTTTATTGCGTTTCATTGATGCTATTGTTTTATGATTTCATCAACCGAAAATGGGCAGTCTAGTTCTTCAATCGATACATTATCAATTCTGTTTGCATGATTTTCAGCACTAAAATCATTTGCATGTTGCATATTTGATGTCTAACAAATTCCTCGAGGCTTACGACATTTTTTGATGTATTTTGCTTTGATTTATATTTCTTAATATAATTCCAGAATTGCTTGGAGTTAGGATTTAATTTACATTTTTCAGCATTATATATATAGTAAATATATTTGGCTTTTGATTTCGCTTTACAGTATTCCGATCTAGCATCTAAAAATGATACTCCATTTACAACAGAAGGGTTATGTTTGTACCTATATTTACTATGACAAAAATGATCTTTGAAATATTTACATTCATCATTAAACCATAAGGATTGTTCAACAGTTGGTTTTCTCGGCGGAGTTTTAATAAACGTTTTTCCGTGAGTCTCAAATGAAATATGATAGATCAATTCTGACAGATTGTTAACACAAGTATTAATACCACTATGACCACTAGTTAAATCCCCAACAATTTGATCAAACAAATGACCTTTACTATTCAAAAGATTCATTAAATTGTTGTTCTTATCGGAATCCCAGACAATTGGGTCGTAAGAATAATCAGAATTACTTACTGTAAATCACTTTATATTTGCGTGACCTTTATTTCGCGTTTTTGCCTACTCTGAATATATTCACGTATTTATGAATTCGCGTCTGAACGCTCTTAATTTAAATTTCGCGAAGGCTTTGAATTATAAAATAAATAAATAAAACGGGTGAAACTTATATCATGCATTACCTCAAAAAATTGAATCACCAAAACCTGTTACAATCAATACAGTATTGAATATAGAAAAGTGACGAACTGTTAATCCCTATTGTTATCTTAAGAAATGTGTTTAAATGGATCATCATACCTAACATTGTCCCTCAGGCAACACACACAATGTCTGTTTGTTTGATGTGTTTTAGGCACACCAATTAGCACAACTCCATAATATGTTTACAAAACATAATATACATGTATAGTGTACATACAGACAAGTAGTCTGTTTATTTATCAGTATGTCTACACATTTACTAATGAAAGTTTCGGACAATGATCTTCGGATAGTAATTACGTTATATTAATAAATTTACGCGGATTTATGAATTCGCGGAACCTTCTATTCGCGAATATTAGCGAAAATAAAAACATGGCGAATAATACCGGATTTACAGTATAGTGTTGGTCAAACTTAGTGCAAAAACAATAGGACAATGATCAGAGAACTCATTTAGGTCTAGGACCTTAAACTTATCAAATATATCGAAGAGTGAATAATCAACAATTACATAGTCCACTACACTTGCTACATTAACACTATTTCTATGCAATTTATGACAAGTAAAACTACCTGGCTCTAATCTGCCATTCACAATGTATAAACCATTTTCCTTGCACAAAAATAACAACTTGTTACCGAAAGCATTGCATGTTGTATCAAAGGAATTACGTAATAGTAATGACTCAACAGGATAATCATCATCAGGAATACCAATAAAGCATTGGAGATCTACATTATGTATAAAATCATCACGCAGACCAACTCTCGAATTCAAATCGCCAGTTATCATCACATGACCTAACTGGTTATAATAACATACATCATCATAAATTATTTCAAAGAAATCACAGTTATACAAAGGTGAGCTGGACGCTCTATAGACAGACAAATCCACAGGAGGAATGTAACAACAACAAACAAATATCGTCGACTACCATCTGTTCCAGGATATCATTGATTCGCGGCCATTTTTGTTTACATGCTTGCTGTGACGTCATTTACCGCAACGCAAGGTGTTTTTGTCACATGCTAGCTCTGTCGAGAAATAGTTCTCGCATTCACCAAAACTAAATTTAAACAGCTACATACATATATTTTAATGTTTGTATGAAATTTTGTCATTTTTCACTATTCCCAAAATTTGCAACTAAAAAATTTACTCGTTTTGAGCCAAAATAACGTTTATGTTGAAATTTTCTTTTAAGTCTACTTTGTTTAAATTCCAATAAATGGCTACGCAAACTGCATGTCCCTAATCATTAGGCAAAGTATATTTTTTCATAGGGTTTACATCCCACTGTTGTTAGCTGCTGATTTTAATTTTCTTTTTTATGGTAAAGACTTTTTCAAAGCCATACAATTATCTGACATAATGCATGCATACATAAATGTGTACATATCAGAAAGATAATAAATTGTCAGTGCTCACTTGACCTATAAACTGTATATGAGTTCCTAAAATACTCTTAGAAATAGAATTCTGAGTAAAGCTGACCCTGAAAGTTTCGTAATGGGTTCAGCACCTTTGTTCATCAACTTGAAGATTCTATCATTATCATACATGTTCAAATAATGCAAGACATTTTCATATTTAGACATTTCTTTAACAGAAACCTAACAAATAACGTTAGTATGACTTAATTGGACTGCTAGCGCTTTGCATCATGGGATAAAATGGCATCCGCGAATCTATGATCATAGTAGAAGCAAAATGGCAGCCTCCATACAGTATAATGATAAAGGGGCTGAATGTAGTATTTCCAGGAAGTGATTTAAACTATACGTTGTCAATATTTGAAGTAAATAGATTTGTTTTGCCAGGTAATTAAAACATTTCGTTCAAATATCAGATTTTATGAGGTAACAGTTCGATCATTTCTTATATCCGCGAATCATCAGTAGATGAGGATATATCATCGTCAGCATTAAAATACGATCTTTTTAGCTTAAACCAAATCACACCCTTTTCATCAGTCTTAATCAAATCTATTCCATGAGCTAGGTGAAGGTTTATAATATACGATCACGCTTTCACTATCACGTTTTGCTTTTCTATTGCATTTAGGTCGAGGACAAGAAAAACATTCAAAATTGTTTATAGAGACATTAGACGAAGGTGCATTCCATGTTTCCGTTAAGATAACAATATCATATTCATTCAGAAAGTTTATAAAGTCACTATCATTTAGCACAGAAAGTAATCCATGAACATTCCAGGTTAGAAAAGTTAGCTGCTTCTGATTGTTTTCCTAGCTTATAAAGCCTGTCACCAAAATAAATCCATGTCCAGCGACCTAAAATTAAAAGATGTTTCCACCAATTTTCAAGGGAAGTAACTCTTAACATAATTATCCTATAAACTGGTGCCCGTTCCATGTTGCAGTGCACCAAAGGTACAGGTACGGTCTAAAATATCCAGCGATCTGATTGGTCAACCCGTTATAGCCATTTCATTGGTTGCTGTTCGTTTGAGAAACATCGGGGATATCCGTACATCTAATAAATGTATGCAGAGATGTTAGTGCTTATGTTTGAATACCTCATTATTTCTACAGAGGAAAGTTACATTTTCGAACAGAAGAAAATAAACCGAACTCTAATGGACGTTTGGTGATAAAAGCAGCTAGGAAGTTGAATTCGGATTCACATACCAAAAACACACCAAATCTGACTCATGATCCATATACTGACAGGCTAACAACCAGTGACACCCAGGATCATATTGTTGTTGATCCCAGCAACATAGACTAGGGATGTGGTCAAGGCCCAGATGACACATTGTGTAAATATGTAAATATAATGTTTTGGCTGCAGAATTTAAAATATGTGAAATGACAGAGTCAAGTCACTTTCCAATAGCTATAACATTTGGAACTCAATTAATTGATACCTCTGCTGATAGTGCCAATATAAATGAAATTCCTAAAATATGTACATCCACAAAGTTTAGCCTTAACAATGACAACAAGAATGCTATATTTCTTGATGTTCAGTTAACAATGACTGATGCATTTGTAGCTGAAATATTGGACTATATAAGTGATGCTACTAATAGTGTTGACAATGTTGTGAAAACAATATGTGATATTTTCACTAAACCTCTAAATTGCTATGGAAAGAGAATAACTAAGAGTCGCAAAGTAAGGTCGCAATGGTTTGATGATGATTGTTTTGTACTAAAGAAGGACAAGTTAAAGAGGCTACGTAAATTTAGAGAGGAGAGAACACAAGAAAACTTAGAACAGTACATTGATGCAAAAAAAAATATAAATCTACATGTTCAGCTAAACATAAGGCTTTCTGCAACAATGAACTTGTTGATCTTGTGTCTAGGTCAAATAATCCAAAATCCTTCTGGAAAAATTTGAAATACATGACAAAACAACCAGAAACTACATCAACAATATCAACTGAAGACATGAAATAACATTTTGAAAAATTATTTCAAATTGATTGTGATGGAAATGATGACGATGATGATGATATACAAATAAGTGACAACTTGAATGACATTGAAGATACTATTTTCAATGGTGAAATAACGGAAGAAGAAATTATAGTTATAGCTGTAACCGTTATGCCCATGAAGTTCCCTCGGCTGTGTTTTTTATGAAAATATCCATTATTTTAGTGGATGGGGTAGTAAAAGTCGTTGCACTCTTTGTGTTTTAAATTTATATACGATCAACTAATCTGACCATGTAGCATGTTGTAAACCCACACAAAACTACTTCAGTAACATCCCAATTATGAACCTGACAGTCGATTCGAACCTGATCATTGATAGAAATATCGTTCTACGTTATGATGTGTTTATCTTTTTGACAGCGCGTAGTGATAGTGATTCGGCTCATTTGTTATAGTTATTTCACTAGTGTATTATTGACCCATTTAATACGCAAAATAATCAATGAGTGTACTACACTCCTGCACCGTGGGTCATGTTATAAATATATATTCATCGTTCGGTCCAGGTAGGTGTATTTATTAATACAACTACCTGTTCGGTCCAATATGTATACTTTTACTTATTTTTCTTTATTTACAATTAAAATATATATCTTTTATACGAAATGTATATCAGTATAATGTCAAGTAACGTTTTAAGTTATTTTTTTCTTTTGTTACTTGAATTTCTTTTCATTAACACCTATACAGAACTAAATTAAATTAGGAGTATATATGCTGTATATAATCTATATTGTAAATTTAATATGGTATCAGGCACGAGTGCTCAAGAATATATTGACCCCCTTCGGTGAATTAACTGATCCATAAAATATTTCTCCCTTATAAGGGTACAGGAAGTGATCGAGACGGCTGTGTTACATAATATTGCATAACAACTTCTTAATTGGCTACTTATCTTGATTTATCAATGCCTGTATTGAAATTGAGACCATGATATATACTGGTCAATTGATTATCAACTATATTGTTTGCATTAATTAATTTTAAAACATGTAGTCCACATTCAGATTGGGCAAGACTTTAATTTAAATTTATTATTAACATCGCACATTTATATAAATTTCATAAGAATATAAAATCAGGATGTAACACTCAAAAAGTTGCAATTGTGTACGGTGATTAATGTTATTTGAAAGTTCAACGAATAATAATAAAATTATAAAAATCTACATTAGTGAAAAAAATTCTCCCACACCAACCGTGATTGAGTACTGGATTTTAAAAATATTTCTTAAAGGGAAACGCAATGTTGGCCTTTCGAGCACTTAATCATGTAGAACTATTAGATTGATGATGATTCCTGTATTATTTTTTTTTGAATCATCTTATAACAAAAATATTAGTTATTTAATATTGGCATTTAGCGATTTAGCGATTCTCCATGGGCGCCGCCATTTTGAAAGATTAGTCACGTGTTGCGACGTCATATTGCACAAACTGCTAAACGACAGTATACCCGTACTGAGACGAATGCATATTCTTACGGTGTTCGGACGATAAAATTGTACGATACTATTATTTGTATTGATTGTCGACACTTAATAAAAAATTAATGATACTTTAATATGATTATACCATCTGAAGTATAATAAATGCTGAAACTAAGAAGTAGTATCGGTCTTAAACTTAGCTACACCAAGTAATTATATAAATAACGTATATACTGGTATATATAAGTCTTTGGCTTCACAATGGAGGGACACTGGTGACAGTTCATACTATATATTATGATATCAAAATCTTTCGCTCATATTACTTTTGATGTACAAAACAAATAAAACATACCCGGTTCGCCTTTTCGTAATCCATTCACTGAAATACTATATCACAATTCACACCACTACGACACACGAAGTAAACTCAGCACGTAATGTATTTTTGCACCAACTGGTGTGAAGTATTATTGTTAGGATCCGATTTGTAACCATTATTGATTTTCCATTTTAAGCCCAGTTAATTGCAACATTACTGAATTCATAGTGATATAGTGTATGTCATAATTGTGATCACATATGTCAATATAAAGAACGCTTTTCTTGGTCACGTGTTACAAAAGAGATACGCCATAAATTGAACAAGAACTTCACATTTTATATACCAAACACACGTTACCCTACAAAACATACATATTTCACGTCTGACTTTAACGTATGGACAGTTTTATTTGATTACTATGTCGTATCTTCGCTTTTTCGCATTTTCGCTTTGTTGTGGTGAAAAAGCGAAAATACGACATGGCATAAATCAGCCACCATAGATTACAGAACAATTCAAGTGTAGTGATCATGATTATCTTCCTGATTTATCTTTATGTGTCAATTGCGTTTTTACAGTCAAAATAATAGTCTGGGTGACATGATTGTCGCTGATTGCTACGGATAAAACAATTCAGCCAGAAAATGACAGCAAGGGGTCTTGTATATTTATATCACCCGTTGTTTTATGGATCTACATTGTTTTTACAGCTGTCTCGGTAGTCAAGCACATTGCTAGATTTTATCTTTAGTAGGCGTGACAAACTGTTTGAAATCGATAAGGATCCACCAATTGACTTGACTTGACCAATCATTGCATTAATTAGTCACATGAATTAATTACGTTTTGTCATGTTGACAAAATCGAAATAAGTGGTAATAAAAAGCAACATTTTCAACCGACCAGCATATACTCAGCTAGAATAGTCGAGTACGTGTGATATTTACCAGTAACATTCCCATTCCTATCCCCTAAATAGTTCTTCCATATAAAAGGTCAAATTGTTTATTACATCGTAAAAACAAAATCTATGTATATATATATATATTTATGTATGGAGTTTTTTTGTTCTGGAGTTATAATCATCAGAAAATAAGAAAATACTTTATATTTCATAGAAAGTCCGTTCAGAGACAGAATGAAAAAAAAAGGATCGTCAACTGTATTATCCAGGTTGTCTGAATGAATATAGAGAATACCACTTAAAATATCAGAGAATCCAATTACTTCTTTTGAAATTGAATACCAAAGACCAATTTTTTAATCTAAATGTAACTATAGGCGTTCTTTTTTTCAAAAGAAGCGCAAACCTTCATGACTTACGTCTACTTATTGTTTTCTTTGTGTATATTTTGTAATTATAATTGCAACCTGGCCTTAATCGTCCTATATTGTTTCTTGTAATCATATTTAAGCATACAAATTGATTTTAAATTAATAAATTATGTGCAGTTGACTTTTAATCGCATACGTTCATGGATAGAAAGTTCAGCTTAGTTTTAGAATTGGGTTGAAATTTTCGTACACATCCAGCAATAGTAATGTTTGACACCTTATCAAAATTACTGTTGTTGTTATCACAATTATTCATTGGTTAATCCATTAATGAACTTTAATTGAAGAAGTCAATTATCTACATATCAGTAATTGAAAAGACTAAGCAATTAAACCGATTATGTTTGTCGCACTTTGTAGCGTAATTGTTTGTTGTTATATACATGCGATATTACGTACTCCACTTGAAAGTGCACAATGTTTTCTCGCCATTAATTATGCAATTTACTTTTTCACAATTTATAAATATCAAAACTGAAAGATGTTGCTAGTAATAGTTCATGTCACTCTAAAAAATGGATCTACAAGGTTTGCAAGGGACAGTTTTGAGCCAAAGTATATGACCGAAGAATTAAACCAAATGGCTATTGATAAATCTAATGATGAATTCAGTTATAATTCTGTTGAAGAATTCTGTACTTGTGATAATTGTGTTTTGATGGATAACGTGGAAGAAACTTTTGCTGTAGAACCGTCGACTTAGTTGCAGCAAGTTTAGATGACTACAACTGCATTTGTGAACACAAAGACTTTGAAACAATAGTTCTAAATGAAGCTGTGCTAGAAGTTGCCTTTATTCAGATACTGGCTTATAAAGGAAACAGAGGTGACAACAATGAAGGTATAATACTGTTAAACAAGCTAAAATATAGCAAATTTTCTAATCCAAGGATCCATAACTCTTGAAGTTGTGGTCTGATTCCACAGCACCCATAACTTAACATGTCCAAAACCATAAGGTAATACACATTCATTGTAAATATGATTAGGATCGGTGAATAAATGAAGGCACTAGAGTGTAAACAAGCTAAAATATAGCAAATTTGCTAAGTCAAGGGCCCATAACTCTTGAAGTTGTGGTCCGATTCCACCCATAACTTACCTTGTCCAAAACCATAAGGTCATACACATTCATTGTAAATATGATTAGGATCGGTGAATAAATGAAGGCACTAGAGTGTAAACAAGCTAAAATATAGCAAATTTGCTAAGTCAAGGGCCCATAACTCTTGAAGTTGTGGTCCGATTCCACCCATAACTTACCTTGTCCAAAACCATAAGGTCATACACATTCATTGTAAATATGATTAGGATCGGTGAATAAATGAAGGCACTAGAGTGTAAACAAGCTAAAATATAGCAAATTTGCTAAGTCAAGGGCCCATAACTCTTGAAGATGTGGTCCGATTCCGCCCATAATCGAACTTGTTTGAGATCTTTTGGTTGTACTCATTTACTGAAAATATTATTAGGATCGGTGTATAAATGAAGGCGCTAGTGTGTAAACAAGCTAAAATATAGCAAATTTTCAAAATCAAGGGCCCATAACTCTTGAAGTTTGGGTCCGATTCCGTCCATAATCAACCTTGTCCAAGATCCTTTGGTTATACACATTTACTGAAAATATTATTAGGATCGGTGAATAAATGTAGGTGCTAGACTGTAAACAAGCTAAAATATAGCAAATTTTCAAAGTCAAGGGCCCATAACTCTTGAAGTTCTGGTCCGATTCCGCCCATAATCTAACTTGTCTAAGATCTCTTGGTTATACACATTTACTGAAAATATGATTAGGATTGGTGAATAAGTGAATGCGCTAGAGTGTAAACAAACTCAAATATAGTAAATTTTCTAAGTCAAGGGCCCATAACTCTTGAAGTTCTGGTCCGATATTGCCCATAATCAAACTTGTCCAAGATCTTTTGGTTATACACATTTACTGAAAATATGATCAGGATTAAATATGATCAGGATTGGTGAATAAATGAAGGCGCTAGAGTGTAAACAAGCTAAATATAGCAAATTTTGTAATTCAAGGACCCATAACTCTAGAAGTTATTATCAGATTTTGCCCATAATCGAACTTAGCCGAGACATTGTGGCCATATACATTGTGAGTAAGTTTAATCAAGATTCGTAAAGAGTTGCGGTTGCTAGAGTGTAAACAAACTAATTGTGGACTAACGCCGGACGACATACGCCGGACATTCACCAATCCAAAAAGCTCACGTGAGCTAAAAATTGCAGAATGCTATGATATAAATCATAAGGCAATTAGTATACATAAATCTCACCATAAAGGTTGTACTGGTCAACAAGATGAATTTATCTTACACATGTGAATATGTAAAAAGATATTATGAATTGTAGTAAAAGTTCATTAGGTGCTTATAAAAGCTTACGCTCACATTGAACATATCACAAGTATATACAGCTTTATTTATTTACATACAGGTTATATTATAATATTTGTTTCAGATAGTCATGTCTAACAGCATACAGGCATTTTGTTTGTTGGATGATGCGAGGTGAAAGAATGGGTAAACAACAACGAGTGACTCTACCATCATGTGTTGTGAGCAAAATTTGAACCATATTCCCCTCTACCAAATATACTGGATTCAAGACTGCTCTTGAATCGATTAGTGATGTATTTTGAGAAGTCTTCGTATGCTGACAAATTGACATGACTGACTTCAGTCATTGAATGAACTACTATTATTCCATAATTTCCAAAAATTACAGAACTTATTTTATATTCATACTGTATTAGAAATCAAATAAAATCAAATTAATTGTGCTGTAATTACATTATTGATTTACAGTATTTCAGCTGATGATATTGTGTATAACTTTTGTAACATGAAAATAATTGATTGGCAGGGAATAAAGTTACATATCTATGGCTGACTTTCTGATATAGTAGCAAGCAATGTCACTACTATTTGAACAAGAGGGCCAAGATGGCCCTATATCGCTCACATGACAATCACTGTTCACTCATTAAAACATTGTTTTGAACCGGTGACCTAGTTTTTGACCCCAGACGACCTATGTTCGAATTTGTCTTACATATCATTAAGACAAACAGTCTCACTAAGTTTGGTGAAGATACGATCAAAATTTGACATCTACAGTGTTAATAAGGTTTTCCTAAGATTTGACCTTGTGACCTGGTTTTTGACCCTAGGTGACCCATATTTGAACTTTTCCTTAATATCATTAAGACAAACAATCTGACAAGGTTTGGCCAAGATCCAATCAAAACCATGACATTTAGAGCTTTTACAAGATTTTTACCTAAGATTTGACCTTGTGACCCAGTTTTTGAACCCGGCTGACCCATGTTCATCCTTGACCCACACTTCTCTGGATTTTATTAAATGTGGTGGCGCTGAAAAACTGCAGACCAAAGAATCTAGCAAGTTGTTCCATCCGACAGAATGACATACCACTAAACAGAATAACAGCGCTGAATAGTAAATTACCAGCAGGCATTCGGCCTATAATTGGCTGTGATGACCATTTTAAAACATGGTGGCCGTTAACACAGTACAAATCTATTTTGAGAATACTTCCTTCCTTCTTTTCTTTTTTCACATCGTCAACACACACTGGGGATCTACAGTTCACAATTGGGCATGAAATAAGGGAAACTAACTTGTCTAAACAAGTGTCAAAGACCAAATACTTCTTCTCTCCTACTATATTTGAATTGTTTTTGAAAAGTTCATCTTCACTTTCACTGTCAATTAAATCTGAGGTGATGGTAATGTCCCTTGAGTCATCTATTTCAGTCATTGAAGCGAAAGAGTTAAAACTCGCCTCTGAACTCTTCATAAGTTTTCTACAAGGGGTAGATGCTTGAAATGTATAATTATATTCTCAATTGATTCAGTCTCATGAGTGTCAGTTTGTGTCTCTGCATCTCTGTAGGTCACTGGTATTGTGTAACTGTGGTCATGCATTAATCTGACAATGACAGAGAAGACATGGATGTGCACAGGAACTCAAAGGTGGGGCGCAGTCATACCTCATGTCTTGTACATCCATTGGTACCTGTAAAAAAACATACAATGAGTTACTGTGTTAAAATGAAGACATAAAAACGAAATATTACATACATTCAAAACTACATGCCCCCTCCAGGTGCCATTGACCTGAAAATGCACAGATCCCTGTAGGGGTGACATGATGAACTATTATTGTATAGCTTGACCATGGTTTTTTTTTAGCCTTGATGACATTGTTCAGAATACTTCACTAAGTCAAAAAGAGTACGCTGGAACCCCACGCAGCCGGTGTACTTAACAAAACATCACGATTTTAATAAAAACAAGTTCTTACCTTAACTAAATTTGTTCTTGTGTTCTTTATTGACATCTTTTCCTTATAATTACGCATCTTTCAAGACAATAAGAGCCGCCGATGAGGCGTACAAAGTGTCAACACAAGATGACCTAATTTCCATAGGAACGGGAGGCAACTCCATGCAGCCGGTGTAATAGTAAAATGTTCAAATATGGCACGCCACATGTGTCAAAAAGTTCCATTAAAAGTGAAAAATCGTAACAGTCATATAAATAACTTTTTTGCAGTTTAGTGGGATTTTTCACACAGAAAACAGGAATTTCAACAACAAAAAAGAAACTTAAAGTCCCATAAGCATATAAATGTGTCGGTTGTAATAGTTTCTGTTAGTTCCGTGACAGAGGAATCCAGTGTGTTTTCCTCTCGTGCATACTTTATAGCAAGGAAAAATGTTTCCAAAACCACTATCGTATTTTTTTCAATATCATTGAAAAAAAACTATTTATAGAACAGCTGTGTTTTCCCACAGACATATTATGCACACGGCATAAAGTGACATCACGCGCTCTATATATTTCAAGTTTGCAGAAGCAGAATTCACAGCCTAGTGAGTGTTTTTAGAAGAAAAAAGGCTCGTTTTGTCGGTAATTATTATCTTGGGATAATATCAGCAATTGTTTGTTTTTGCATGTATAATTTTATAGCAAAAAGCTAATGGGACTTTAACTGAAAATTGTTTTTTTATGACATTTTACTGTTTTTGCTCACAGTGAGGACACTTAAACACATCATTTCTGCGGAGGACTCTCACAGCTGAGCATGTTTTTAAGTGTGTCCAGTGACCACAATCATCACATTGGCCCCAGTTCACGAAACAAATTTGTTTGAAACACAACAATAATTTAAGGGATAAATTTAACATGCTGAAGTACTATATGTACTAAGTTTATTTAGTGCATTCTTCCGACACAACTCAACAATTATGGTCAAGCAATATTTTTAATTTAGGCCTTATTATGATCAGTTCAACAGTTACAGACATTGGGTTTGTGGTAAGTTTTTTAGCATATTAAAACAATTTTTTTTATAATATGCTATGAAGCCTATTCATATACACCAGAATTGCCATCATTTCACAGCTTGACTTTTATTTGTAAAATAAAAGTGAATAACTTCCAGGTAAATTAAATGAAAGAGCACCACATGACTGTATCATGGTGCTACATTACTGTATGCATTTTGACATAATAACAATCCAGTTTCATGTTGATATTGCTTATACTTCCATGTCATGAGCCACACTCAAGTTTTTGCAGAATGCTGCTCAAGACACATGCAAAGAACACTGACATGATCATAGCAGAGTTCAATATATTTCTTTGAAAACATAAAAATGCTCGATTCAACTCCATAAAACTAATGTGCATATGAACTTTACCTCATCTTCTTGGACTAGCTTTGTTGCAGTCAAAATCTCCTCAGCATCTGCACATATTGATGTACTGGGCACTTCAACCGTCTGCTGAAAAAATACATGTACAAATTTTGAAACACTAAGTTATCAATATCATCAGGAATTGCCAACGAACAATTTAATTGGTAACTGTACAAATTCAGTTACAGTACTTAGATAAATTTATCAGTACATGCAGTGAAAGGCATTTTTTACCATTACTACTAGGCATGTAACAGTATGGCATAACACGATTACAATACATTGCAAAACTGAAGTAATGAAAAATGCAATAAAACGAAAGCCACTGTCAACTAAGTGTTAAACCATTACCACATAGAGATGTAACTGTAGAGAGTGGTTCATTCATATAGCGCAACCAGTAGATGGCTTATCAGTACCAAATAGATTTATAAACAATCAGTTTACACTACAACAAATTATGTTCATTCTGCTCATCGAGACAGCCAGGTTCATTTTCCATGCATATCTGAAACGAACATTAATATTGCATTTTTGGTATCATCTATTGAATCACATTTGAGTTTGACATAAAAAAGCATATATAACAATAATATTTCAGGCTTAAATTAAAATAAGTTTGTTTGCCCTTTACCGACCGACCCGAAAAAATCATGCCAACTCAAACAAATTTATTTCAAAATCTGGGACAACTTTATTTTTATACTTGGGACAAAAACCCACTCATGATTTTTTTAAGGAGGACAAAAACCCCTCTATGTTTTTTTTGTAAGTGGACAAAAACCCCCCGGACAAAAACCCTCCCAGTCCGCCTTGTTAAAAATCAATAGGGGGGGTTTTGTCCGGGGTTTTTTTTGTCCTACATACATGTACTCAGTGCTTTCGATAGACATTTAAAGTAGGTATCATTTGAAAATTGAAGTAATGACGGGAAACAATAATGTGTGTTAAGGCACTGAGTACATGTTATGGTTGATTAAAGCACACGATAAATGGTTGTATGGTAGCAGAATACATAAAATGAACATAGAATGCACCAAGATAGAAGTGTAATTTCAGAAATAAAATATTTTTCCTACCTACCGACCCTCTTCTAAAATTCAGGATCAGTAAAGGGCAAACAAACATATTTTTAATTTAGGCCTCATACTTTAATTAATGACGAGAGTACTTTCAGGAACAGCTACAGAAACTGTTTTTCTCCTAGTCTGTGCTTCCAAAAGATTTGCATAATCATTCCTACCAAAGGAGCATACTCCTTAAAAGTGAAGCAGAATTGAAAATAGTTATGACCAGTGCAATTTAACTGGCTATGATCAGTGTTCTCAATAACCAGACATGGGGTCAATTACTTGAAAAAGTAATCGATTAAATTAATGATTATTACTCCCTTTTCAGTAATCGATTAAATTAATGATTAATGGTTTCTGATCAGTAATCGATTAATAATTGGTAATCACAACTAAAGTAATTGATTATTAATCGATTATTTGAAACATTTACATATAGTTTGGCTATAAGACTTTTCAGTGGTATTAACCGCTAAAACACTACAATTTAGGTACCGTCTTGGATGCCATTCTTATCGATTTTATGTGACTTTTGTATAATTACAATAAAACATAGAATACTTGGCGATAAGATGAGAATATTAAGACACAGTTAAACAGAACTTCCAGTAATGAATGAATAACAGTGTTTGCACTGGACTTTCACTGGTCCTGGTTCAAATTTATCCGGGAAAATAAAATGTTCTCTAACTCTGTTTGTTTAATAGCCTTTTTTATAAAAATAAATTTGTTAAAATCTAACATAATATATAAGCTATTTTTTAGAGAAGTTTGTATGTGTGTCTATTTCTTAACAATTTTTAACGACAATAGATATCAAATATAATTATAGTGATCTAATTCAAAAGAAAGAAGAGTATGCTAATTTTTCTATATTTCTATTTCTCTTTTAATAGCATACATTTTCAGATGGTACCATTTTAAGTTTAGATATATCTGACAACTATTTTAAAGTCTCCATAGTTATATTTAATTATATCTCCTTTTTTTCTTTAAATGTACTCATTTTATCTTTTTATTCTATTTTGATATATATATTTTGACACTGACAACTTCACTGTTTTTATACCCACCTTCAAATATGTTGGAGTAAAAATACTTTTTGCATTCATGCAAATCATCAATACAATAGCTCTTTTGTATGGACTTAATCCTTAAGCTTCTAATACCCCTCAGGCAGACACCTATTGCACCAGGTTAGCAATTAGCAGGTGTGAGGTTGACAATTGTCTGGGGTAATAAATTTGTCAACTATCATCATGGAATTTGTTCTAAAGCCAATAACAGTTTCACTTTGTTCATGATATAAATGATCACCTGTCAAATTTGACAAATTCAACTCTGCACATGGTTAAAGAATGTACCCCAGCCCCTGCACCTCATAAAAAATCAAAATTTCAAGTCCAGTGGTGGAGTGATGACTGTCATGAAGCGGTACAGGGTAGGAAAAAAGCTCTGAACAAGGCAAAAAGAAATCCTTGTCCAGCTAACATTTTAGAACTTAAAAACGCTGAACAAAATGCCAAAAATATCATCTTAGGAGCAAAACAAAAGAATGAATGTAGGACAAAAGCTCTCCCGGACAAAAGCTCCCCCGTTCATTTTGATAGGGGAGGACAAAAGCTCTCCCATTGATTCACTACCTCGGACAATCGCTCTCCCATTATTTTTATTAATAAAAATGAAAACAGTTTTAAAATAATTAGTTCGAACACTAATTTTCAAATATTAATGTTTGTTCTTCGCAACAGCCTGGAGTGATCACTAAGTTTGATAATCCAATTTGTGATTCAATCATTGTTTTGTGATTTACTCTCATTATCACATTTTTACGTAGTCTATTTTGATAAATATATGGGTATGGCTTCCACAGATCAGACAGTCAATAACAGAAACTTCATCAAATACTTACATAAATAAGTTTTAAAAAATCTCAGATCGTTCAAATCATATTTTATTCAGGTCCCAGTCCGAAATAATCGTATTCGTTGCTGACACATGGATACATTTATTTGCAAAAATAACGGGAGAGCGATTGTCCGGGGTGGTAAAACAATGGAGAGCTTTTGTCCGCCCCTATCAAAATGAACGGGGGAGCTTTTGTCCGGATACCCAAAAGAATTGGCAAAATTTTTGTGCATCTTTAACTTTTCCTAGGGCCAATTCTAAACTCTTTTGGAATAAAATTAAAAAATTATCTGGCAAAAGAATAAACCCTGTACCGTTATTGAAATATAAAGATGGAATTGCTAAAACACCCTTTGAAAAGGCTCAGTTTTTAATAACTCATTACAAACAAGTATCAAGTGACTCAAATTTATCGCGTGAAACTTTAGAATACCAAAAACAATTTGAGTCACAGCATCGCGAGGAAATATATGAGCCGGGGTTAAATGACACGCCACTAAATACTCCATTCTCATTAAATGAACTGAAAAAATGCATTCATGACAGGAAAAACTCCGCCCCTGGACTTGACCAAATTCACTACTCCATGTTTAAGAACATGTCAGATGAATTCCTTTCTATATGGCTAAATCTGTACAATAGGGTGTGGAGTGAAGGAGTCTATCCATCTATTTGGAAGGAAGCTTGCATTATACCTATTAAAAAACCAAATAAGGACAGCGAAGAGCCAAAATCTTATAGACCTATTAGCCTTACATCTCACTCTGGGAAATTGCTAGAGGCGATGGTTAAGGCCCGTTTAGACCACCATATTGAATTTAATAATTACTTAGATCCCTCTCAGTCTGGCTTTAGAAAGGGAAGGAGCACTTTAGATCAATTAGCTCGATTACAACATGATATAATTACGGCCAAAAACAGAGGCCGATCAGTGCTAGCCATTTTTCTAGATCTACAGGCAGCATTTGATTTAACATGGCACTTCGGTGTCCTTTATAGGTTAAAAGAATATGGTATAACGGGAGCTTGTTTCCAATACCTCAGGTCTTTCCTAGAAGGGCGTAAAATCCAAGTAAGGGTAAGCGGTACCCTCTCAGACCAAGAAAGCGTCTCGAGAGGTACCCCACAGGGCGCGATACTCTCCCCTCTTCTTTTTAATTTATAGATTAATAACCTTCCTGTATCCATCTCAAAATCCGACATGTCTCTAAGTCAATTCGCAGATGATTCAGGCACATGGATAACTGGCAAAAATCTTAAAACTATGGCCACTAAGGCACAAAAAGGGCTAGATATGATTTGGGAATGGGCTCAAAACTGGGGATTCAAAATATCTAAAGAAAAAACTGTCGGTGTACTGTTTGGGAACCAGCTGCAGCATAAATTAAACATACACTTAGGTGGTACACAAGTCAATTTTGAAAACAAAGCAACATTCCTTGGTATGATTTTGGACAAAAAATTATCCTTTAAACTACATATTGAACATTTAATTAAAAAGTGTACCACTGACCTAAAAATGATGACCATGCTTAAGCATACAGATTTTGGAGCAAACAAAAAAAGCCTATTACTTCTTTACATTTCCCTTATTAGATCTAAGATTGATTATGGTGCTGAAATTTATGCTGCAGCCTCCCCAACTTTACTTAGTAAACTAGATTCTATTCAGTATAAAGCCCTTAGGATAGCCCTGGGGGCCCTAAATTCCACACCCTCCCATAAACTGGAGGCAGAGGCTGGTGTGCTTCCCTTGGCTATCAGGCGCAAGGCCCAAACTGTCAACTACTGGGCCAGAGCACAATCAAGGGGAAATAACCCCGTGAACTCCATCTTTGGGACTCCAGGACACTACACCAAGAGTAAATTTGAAGAAAAATGCCCCCCCCATTTGGGGCTCATACCCAGACCTTGGTGGAGGAGTTCGGTCTCAAAGACATACAGGTAGCAGACTTCAGGCCAGGTGTAGATCATCCCTGGTTGATACCACAGCCACGGGTTGATCTCACCCTATCCCATTACAACTTAAAAAATCAACTCCCACACCTAAGTAATATTCAAGTTAACTTATATTCTGAACAAACATATGATAATCACTTTAGTATATATACGGATGGTTCTAAGTGCCCACAGTCGGGCAAGGTGGCAGCAGCTTTTTACATTCCCTCTAAAAATCTCACTTCTGTTGATAGGCTTTCGGACAATTTGTCAATCTATTCAGCAGAAATGATAGCATTAATTAATTCAATGAGCTGGGTAATTCTACATAAACCAAAAAACACGGTTATTTATTCGGATTCTCTTTCGGCGCTGCAGTCAATTCAAAATTTTCATTGTAAATCCAGACCGGACCTTTTAGAAAAAATCATCACTCTAAATCAAACCATCCAACAATCCGGTCTGGAAATTACCCTTGTCTGGTGCCCAGCTCATATAGGTGTGGGAGGAAATGAGGCCGCTGATAGGGCGGCAAAATCTGGCCTGGATCATGTGACTGTGGATAAACAAATCAATCTCTCACCCACTGAGATAAGTTCATTGGTCAGGTCACAGTCCATCAAGCGCTGGAGAGACTATTGCTCCGGCGTGAGGGTGGATAGCTGTGATTCTGTCCAATACTCAGTGGGGCTCAGATGGCCTGAAAACTATTCCTTAAATCAAAGGATAGATAAATGTATCACCCGTCTGAGACTGGGGGCAAATCTGTTGTCTGGATCCCGGGGCAAGTACATCCTGGGACTGGACCCTATTTGCACCCAGTGTAGAGAATTGAACTCAACCAGTCACTTTCTGCTACACTGTGGGGTTCACTTCACTCCCAGACTTGAGTTAAAGGCTGCCCTTATAAATTCAGGTTTAACTTTCAACCTTGAAAACATCTTATTTCCTAAAAGGGCAGTCCAAAACGCAGTCTTTAATGCCTTGGAAACGTTTATTAAATCTTGTCACATGACAGATAAAATCTAAGGCCCCAGGTCCAGACTTGTGTGCTAATGTAGCCAGGCTGCTGAGATGTCTGAAAAGTTATATTAACAGTTATCTAATTTATCCAACATAAACACATATAGTATTATGTTGTACTGTTATTTAAACTCCGTCCTAAAGAATATTTATCTTTATGCTAAAATCATGTTTTAACTTAAATTTTATATAAAATGTTTTATCAAATGTTAAGTATATTGTTATACTTTAATCAATTATTTTTAAACAAAAAATCTTCCAACTTGGTATAATATCTTATACTCTTATATAAAATCTTAACATTGTTTGAGAAGAAACAATAAAATAAATCATATCATCATATGATTATTAATATCATAATAATCAGAAATATTTTTTTCAACAAGTCAACTCACAGTAATCTATCAGCAGACCTGGCTACATAATACTTTCATAAAATTCTAGTCAAAATGTGATTATAAATTCTGTTACATTTGTATCACATTGAACTCAGTAATGAAATTCAATATATTTTAATTAATTAACTAGCTATAATGTATGATAATTACATTTTACTATTATTTATTTATTTTAAAATTCTAAGTTAAGCTCCTTATTAGAACAAGGATGATTTTCACATTTTGTAATTTAATTTAGTAGTATACAGTCAAACTGCATAGTTGATGCACTATTTCAGTCTTTACTGAAACATTCCATTTATAAAGGAATTTATCTAGCCTATTCCTATCACATAATTATTTAATTAAAATACTTAATATTTCTTTTCTTTATATGTTAACATATGAAGAATTAACTATATTTTTAATGACATAAGCCAACATAGGACTTGTAATTAAGTCACAAATTTAATCACAATGCAAAATGTATAATTTTTGTAAACTTGTAATAGCACACTATAGTCTGGACTGGGAAAGGGAGTGAACTCTGGCCCACCCATTTCAGGAGTACTGAATTAAATGTGAATGCCCCAGCTATAACAACCCATATAAATACAACTTGTTATTAGGGTCTGGATGTGACCGGATGGCTCAATTAGCAGACAATATATAGTTCTGAGTCCAAATTGAGCCCCGTGCCACACCCTGGACCCTTTTATTCAATTACAGTCCTTATTATATATCTTGTTAAACTGATGTGATGTGAGTCAAAGTGGTTATTCTCTCACTCCATCAGTATATTTTAATCTCCCTTAAACAACCTCAAACTTGTAAACCCCAATAAAAATTCATATAAAAACAATGCGGGCCATAAGTGTGATTGATCCATGTTCTATACATGTAGATCCACTGTGACAGGGCCTGCATTGTACATAAATTCAGACTATTACATGCAAATGTATACCCGTATAAATAAATAGCTGGGGCGGATTAATTTATTGTTGCCTTTCCCTGAATCCAAAATACATCGCTGATCCGAATCGACAAATTTATATTATTATTGTTTTAAGAAAACATATTCTTATCCAATCACTCCTCTGTGTAGTCAACTATTTTATCTGTATATAAATGTAAGATATTACTGTGTAAATTTTTATGAAATAATATTGTTCATTTTAATAAGTTATTTTTAAGGCCCTAAAAAGTAAGCCGTTTACACCGGAAGTATATTATTGTTTTATATTGTTTTTAATCTTGTCTTAATCTACTACACAGAGGGTGATTATTTCCTTTTTATAACTACCAGTCCTGTATATTTCATACTTCTTATTCTAACAACATTTTCAACAATACATTATTTAGGTCCTGCGGGTTATTTTTTACAATAAGCCATCATACTCTCCGGTATGTCTTAAAGACTTCATCAAACACATACAAATGCAGCTGGCCGCAACAAGTGAATCTGAATAAAAGATGAAGCAATAACGCTATATCAGATTCACACAAGAGTTTGCATCCTCTTATATATGTTGTAAAAGAGAATGCAAACCACATATCGGAAAGTACCTATTTATTATGGCATCCAAGTGGGTAAAATTCTATAGCTAAATGATATCCTTACAATTAAATGAATATCAGGCTGGCAGTTAAACTTTCATTATAATCAGTTATATATAACTTAGCATTTTATAATTAGTTTTGTAATCTATAGTTCAAACATTCTTTAAATAGTTCCCTTTAATCATTTAACAACATAGCTATAAAGATCATAAAATAGCTACTCTTAAAAATTGAAAATAATTGTATTCTACTAGAAAGTAAATTAGTTACAACATAGTCCTCTCCCTTTAATATAGTCCAACACATGAAAATAGAATACAATTTAGTATATCTATCTCCCTTTAAATTAGTAAAATGTTAAAAGTTATATCGTTATTGTTAAAAATTGTTTGAAAATAGACACACATACAAACTTTCTCTAAAAAATAGCCTATATACTATGTCAGATTTTTAACAAAATAGATTTTTACAAAGAAAGGCTATATAGTAAAGAAAGAAATATTGTTAAAGATAGAGAAAGCTCGCCCATATGGGATTTCCCAGTGGCGAGGGTAAATAAACTCAATGTAGTAGTACTTTATTCACAAATAACACATTGGATCCTAGATTTGCTTTTTGGTCAAAGCTAATCATAAAGTAATCATAAAATAATCATGATTATTGGCCTTTTTTAGCAGTAATCGATTAAATTATGATTAAAGTAATCAAAAACAGCAGTGATTAATGATTAATGCATGATTAATGAATAAAAGTAATCGATTAATAATCATGATGATTAACGATTATGATTACCCCATGTCTGTCAATAACAGCAGGCTGCAGGCCAATTTAGCCGCTTAGAAATGTGTTTGGGCATGTTAGGAATCTCAAAAGTTTATAAATATTGCTAGAAAATGCCCAGAACCCCCCTAGCAGGCCTGTTAGTCTAGCTTTTGGGCCATTTGGTCACAAACTTATTGAGAACCCTGTATGATCATAACCAGACTGATCAGCTCAGTTCATAGAGCACTGAAATATCAAACAGGTTGTGGGTTCGAGTGTCGCATAAGGTAAATTACTTTTCCTCCTATTATACATAAAATAAAATCAGGGAATGAATTGTATGTCTGTATGCAACGACAAAACTTTTTGCTTACCAGTTCATGGTCCAAACATCGATGGCTGTTAAGTCTTACATGTCTTAATTCATCAAGCTCTTTTTTCAGCTGGCAATAAAAATAATCAATGATTATGCACATCTACACTCGATGGTGATAACATATTTCAAGTTTCATTGCAATAGCTTCAAAAATGTGGAAGTAGTTAGCACCACAAACTCCAATATACCCCCTCTCAAACTTTATTTGCAGGGGTATAATAATATGATATATAGATATATATGGACCTGAAATAATTTTCATTTTAGATTCTTTATTTTTTTTTGTACAAATAAAACTAAAAGGGCTATCAAGAGAACGATTACCGGCAGACATTGCTGCACGACTTATATCAAGAGTAAGTTTCAGTACATATCCACAGATAAATGTAATGTAATTTACCTCTGACTTATACCGATTCTCTGAAATAGTCTCAGCAGACAACCTGCCACTGTTCGTTCTATTGTTCTTTAGCATTTGGACTGCTCCTTTATCGTTTGCGTTGAACATTCAAAGAGTGAGGATCATGACCAGAAAATATCCCACATAAATCATCACCCTCAAAATGGTCTTCACAAACTGACAGAGACGGATGAGCACAGAACGTGTTGAATGTCAGTGATGGATTTTTTATGTTCTTTAACCACTGTTTACAAAGTCTTTCACTATCCAATGATTTAGTAGGGTTTGGTATAGAGAAAAAACTCTTGTCACACCTTCCAGACGCATTTTTTCAACCAAGAGCTTTACACATAGGCATTTTGACGCAATTTTCCCAACCCACTGAACTAGTGAATTACCACTGCAAAGCGATCCTTTACCTTGCTGTTCACAATTAAAATAGATGTATTTTATAATATATCAATACACAAGTGTTTTGTTCATACCAATACGTAATATCCTTAGTTTATTCCTCACAATTAAGTCAAAATCGCTAATAAAAACACCTCATCTTTTCACTTCCGGGTAATAACCGCCATTTTACAATCTGTGCAATACGACGTCACGCGCACCGGCTAATGGATGGTTAATGGCGGTGCCCAGTACTCTTTCAGATATCCTATTTTCTACGATTTTCCGCAAAATACCTTCAATCTGAGTTTCTTAACACTTAAATGAGTTATTTTGCTCGGAACAGTAAGAAATAATTGTTTTGATGGGATTTATTCATTTTTAGGGTTGCGTTGCCCTTTAAATATATATATTTTTTAAGGATCAGTATTCTATTTCAAAATACATTTAAGTATGCTGTGTGTATTTAAATGCTACTTAATTAAGTGTTTCAACGACCAAGATCAGAAAATAACTATCCAGTTCTCTTATCTGTCTCTATTATTTAAATTACGCGAGCAATGTGCATCGATAACGCAAGGTCTCGTGAGATCCCCCTGGCAGAATTCTGCCCGGATTCCGATCGAAATTGACCAATCAGCGTCCTGGAAATTTTAGGCAGTACCTGTTGGCTTTGTACACTAAAGTCAACGGGAACCAGTTTAATTATCCTCGAGACCAAAAAAATTTGTGTAGGACTGTAGGTAGCATAACTACAAACAAAATATATTGTAAGGATGGCCTAATTGGTTCACTCTAATTTATAATATGGCGCCGGATTTTTGAATTTCCATAAAATCTTCGTTATCCACATTCACGCGAATTGAAAAGAAAGAAAGAAAAAATGTTTATGCATGAATTTGCACAGTTTTGTAATCTTTAGTCAAGTGCCGAATGAAATCAATAAATTTTTAGCCACATTGATGACACATATAGAACAAGCTTATAGTCAGTATTGCATGCAATACAAGTCCCCCGCCAGCACATATCATTGGAATGTTAGCTGCTGTTTATACAGCACCATCTGTCTAGATTTTTTAATGATGACAATTTTGTCTAAATGAGCGAGCCAGCTTAAGTTATCATCCGGAAACCAAATTTCTATTTTTAGTAACAGTGACCTAGATATTTGACCTATTGACCCCAAATGTGATCCTACTCTAGGTTATCCCCTAAGCTATCCATACACCAACTTTCGTTCAAATTCATCACCCCTAACTGAAGTTATCATACGGAAACCAAATTTCTATTTTTAGTAACAGTGACCTAGATGTTTGACCTATTGACCCCCAATGCAATCCCACTCTAGGTTATACCCTAAGCTATCCATATACCGACTTTCATTGAAATCCATCACCCCTAACTGAAGTTATCATCCGGAAACCAAATTTCTATTTTTAGTAGCAGTGACCTAGATATTTGACCTATTGACCCCAAATGCAATCCCACTCTAGGTAATTCCATAAGCTATCCATACACAAACTTTCATTGAAATCTGTCATCCTTAACTGAAGTTATCATCCTGAAACCAAATTTCTATTTTTAGCAACACTGACCTAGATATTTGACCTATTGACCTCAAATGCAATCCTACTCTAGGTTATCTCCTAAGCTATCTATACACAAACTTTCATTGAAATCCGTCATCCCTAACTGAAGTTATCATACGGAAACCAAATTTCTATTTTTAGTAACAGTGACCTAGATGTTTGACCTATTGACCTCAAATGCAATCCCACTCTAGGTTATTCCGTAAGCTATCCATACACTAACTTTCATTGAAATCCATCACCCCTAACTGAAGTTATCATCCTGAAACCAAATTTCTATTTTTAGCATCACTGACCTAGATATTTGACCTATTGACCTCAAATGCTATCCTACTCTAGGTTATCCCCTAAGCTATCTATACACCAACTTTCATTGAAATCCGTCATCCCTAACTGAAGTTATCATACGGAAACCAAATTTCTATTTTTAGTAACAGTGACCTAGATGTTTGACCTATTGACCTCAAATGCAATCCCACTCCAGGTTATTCCGTAAGCTATCCATACACTAACTTTCATTGAAATCCATCACCCCTAACTGAAGTTATCATCCAGAAACCAAATTTCTATTTTTAGCAACAGTGACCTAGATATTTGACCTATTGACCTCAAATGCAATCCCACTCTAGGTTATCCCGTAAGCTATCCATATACTAACTTTCATTGAAATCCGTCATCCCTAACTGAAGTTATCATACGGAAACCAAATTTCTATTTTTAGCAACAGTGACCTAGATATTTGACCTATTGACCTTAAATGCAATCCCACTCTGAGTTATCCCGTAAGCTATCCATATACCAACTTTCATTGAAATCCGTCATCCGTAACTGAAGTTATCATACGGAAACCAAATTTCTATTTTTAGCAACACTGACCTAGATATTTGACCTATTGACCCCAAATGCAATTCTACTTTAGGTTATATCCTAAGTTATCCATATACCAAATTTCATTGAAATCCATCATCCCTATCTGAAGTTATCATCCAGAAACCAAATTTCTATTTTTAGTAACACTGACCTTGATATTTGACCTATTGACCTCAAATGCAATCCTACTCTAGGTTATCCCCTAAGCTATCTATACACCAACTTTCATTGAAATCCGTCATCCCTAACTGAAGTTATCATACGGAAATCAAATTTCTATTTTTAGTAACAGTGACCTAGATGTTTGACCTATTGACTCAAATGCAATCCCACTCTAAGTTATTCCGTAAGCTATCCATACACTAACTTTCATTGAAATCCATCACCCCTAACTGAAGTTATCATCCAAAAACCAAATTTCTATTTTTAGTAACACTGACCTTGATATTTGACCTATTGACCTCAAATGCAATCCTACTCTAGGTTATCCCCTAAGCTATCTATACACCAACTTTCATTGAAATCCGTCATCCCTAACTGAAGTTATCATACGGAAACCAAATTTCTATTTTTAGTAACAGTGACCTAGATGTTTGACCTATTGACCTCAAATGCAATCCCACTCTAGGTTATTCCGTAAGCTATCCATACACTAACTTTCATTGAAATCCATCACCCCTAACTGAAGTTATCATCCAGAAACCAAATTTCTATTTTTAGCAACAGTGACCTAGATATTTGACCTATTGACCTTAAATGCAATCCCACTCTAGGTTATCCCGTAAGCTATCCATATACCAACTTTCATTGAAATCCGTCATCCCTAACTGAAGTTAGCATGCGGAAACCAAATTTCTATTTTTAGTATCAGTGACCTAGATATTTGACCTATTGACCTCAAATGCAATCCCACTCTAGGTTATCCCCTAAGCTATCCATACACTAACTTTCATTGAAATCCGTCATCCCAAACTGATTTTATCATCCGGAAACCAAATTTCCATTTTTAGTAACAGTGACCTAGATGTTTGACCTATTAACTTCAAATGCAACCCACTCTAGGTTATTCCGTAAGCTATCCATATACCAACTTTCATTGAAATCCATCATCCCTAACTGAAGTTATCATCCGGAAACCAAATTTCTATTTTTAGTAACAGTGACCTAGATATTTGACCTATTGACCCCAAATGCAATCCCACTCTAGGTAATGCCCTAAGCCATCCATATACCAACTTTCATTGAAATCCGTCAATATTCTAACTGAAGTTATCATCCGGAAACCACTTCGGACAGACAGATGGAGGGAGGGACGGAGGATGGACGGACGGACTGACGACAACAAACACTATAGTCCCCTCCGGTACGGCAGGGGACTAATAATAGCATCATAAATCATTAACCAATGCAAAAAGTAAATAACAAAATCTTCGTTACTATGGGATATAAAATAATGGCATGCATTTCACATAGCTTTTCATTCTAGGATAATAGCTAGATTACGTCACTAGTAGTAGGACAGTTCAGTACGAGAGATCTTGATAAACAATTGCAACTATAATAAATTGGGTACATTAAAATCTTTGTATCAAATCTTTGTTATCAAATCTTTGTTATCGGTATGATTTACTAAACTAAGCAATCACACTTAGCTAACTAACTTACCAAATTTGGTGTTATGGTACAGCTTTGAGTAACAACGATATTTGAAGCTGTTTTAAAAGTGTATCAAACTCAAGGTTTCCGGTTTCTACTGGCTTTAATGTATCAATCAATTGTGACATATATATATGATGTGCTGTTTTTATTCTTATATTTTGTTATTGATTACTGTTTATACTCGCCTATAAGGCGATCTGCATATAAGACGACCCCCCGACTTTGACCTAAAAAATTGGCCTTTTTGCTGAGACCCATGTATAAGACGGGTATAAAAATTAACAGACAATAAACTAAAAATCGTGAGTGACCATCCGAAAATAGTTCTATTGTGAATTCCGTCATATTTAACTCGTATATCAAATTATATATCTATCTGTGAAATTGCAAGTTGTAAGTGTCAATTTTATGCAATTAACAAAGTGTCAGTTGAACCTTAATTGTCCACCAGTAATCCTATATATCTTAGCAACAAACACGTGACACGCAAATTCAGTACTAAGGTTGCATACATAAACTTTCGTTATCATGATATTCAAAGTTAGAAGTTTTTCTTGTTCGAGTTGTATTGAGTAGTTTTCTCAATAAGTGGGTTGATTGCTTAATTGCTTATAATTGCCTTCATATACAGGTGACTCAGGTAAAACATCATATTAAAAAATAACATATTAAATTCAGATTTAGTGAAGATAATTGAACGTAACTACAGACATACATATTAAAAAAAGGACCGTCCACGGACAACCATGGATATTCTCTATTTTGACTTATTCACGATTTTTGTACTTCTTTCCGCTAGTTATATTCATTTAATCTTTAAATGTTTTAGGGTCAAATATCTTTTTAAAAAAATATGAACATGTTTAATATAGTTTTTAAGAGAATAGAATTGAACGAAACTGCTTACATATTTATAAGTCCACCAGTTCTCTATTTTAACTTTATATAATACATGGTATTTTTGTTTCATTAAACGAGAGGGCCAAGATGGCCCTTAGTAATATCGTTCACATAACAATCACTGTTCACTCATTAAAACACTGTTTTGAACCGGTGACCTAGTCTTTTACCCCAGATGACCCATGTTTAAACTTGTCCTACATATAAATAAGACAAACATTCTGACAAGCTTTGGTGAAGATACAATCAAAATTTGACATCTACAGTGTTAATATGGTTTTCCTAAGATTTGACCTCGTGACATAGTTTTTTACCCTAGGTGACCCATTTTTTTATCTTGTCATTTATATCATTAAGATGAACAATCTGACAAGGTTTGGCCAAGATCCAATTAAAACCATGATATTTAGAGCTTTTACCAGGTTTTTTACCTGAGATTTGACCTGGTGACCTAGTTTTTGACCCCAGCTGACCCATGTTCTGTAACCTTGGCCAACATATCATTGAGGCAAACATTCTGACAATGTTTGGTGAAGATCCAATCATAACTGTGACATCGACAGTGTTAACAAAGTTTACCTAAGATTTGACCCAGTTATTGACCTCAGATGACCCATATTTGTACTTGGCTATTAAATCATTAAAACAAACAATTTGACAAAGTTTGTTGAAGATCCAATTATAACTGTGAAATCTACAGTGTTAACATGGTTTTTCATAAGATTTGACCTAGCAACCTAGTTTTTTACCCCCAGATGACCCATGTTCGAACTCGTCCATATGAAAATTCTGCGTCCCAACAGGATTTGACTTGGGACAATTTTATGCATATTTGAAGCAGAAAATCCCGTCCTGTAAACCCCTGCTTTTTTCTGTTTTAAAATGATAAGATTAGTGTAAGTTATTAAATAACTGATGTTTCTACTAGCTTACCTTTTAGCAGGCATGTGATTATCTGATTTGGTATGATGTAGTTTGATTTTATCAGCTTGTGAATCTCGGACAGAAGTACTGATGTATGATCCTGAATGAACTTTAGCCATATGAAACGCTAATGGAGGAGAGGCATCTGCATCAGTCGTATCTGTAGTATAAATAATCAAGTTACGAAATTCATAAAACTGTTCTTTAGATCTAATAAAGTTATGCATAATATCTATTTGGTATTAAACTGTTATTCAAGAGGCAAATAGTTTGGCATCTAATTGAATGAAAAAAATCAGTTTTTAATCAAGAAATAAAAATACATGAACTAAGTGTGTTTGTTTGAATTTTATGCCCATTTGAGGCAGACATTTCACCTAATCATTGTTCCTGGGAAGAACCAGTACTAGACTCACATCATCTATAAGCAACTGCCTACTTTCTTACACAAAGAGACATGGTTGGTAGCTAGACTTGAACCAATGACTTTCTATCAGTGAGAGGTTACAGTGATTTGAAGTATGCAACTTTAACCACTCAACCACGGAGGCAGGTACATGAATTATCAACAAAGACTTATAATTTATTAAAAGTTATAAAAATAGACAAGTACAAATGTTTTGTTTAATATACTAAGTCATGCTAATAAACCAATGTTGTTGGCATCTTACCTATTTCTTTAAAAAATCTGACAATATCTTGTGCTAACTCCCAATGCTTATTTTCATGGCCGAATCCAGCAATAGTGTATGTCTACGTCAAAATAAAATCTTGACGACTAAAATAAGTACATGCATACAAAATGAAACAAGGCAGTCAGACATTAAACTTTTCATGCAACATATTCCAAATACAATACAATTTGAATAAATCTAAATATTCATTAAATAAATTAATAATTTTCAGTAATTTTCACTACAGTGAGATTACATTTCAATAGATCTGACAGAATTCAATGAGATTGAAATTTACATTAAATACAATCTCACACCATGCAGTGTGTGTTGAATTAAAAAATACTTCAAATGAAACTAGAGTTGTCACAGAGGTGACTAATACCCTCACCGCAGCTTTGACACTAATTCTGCAATAGTACACTATACGGCTAAGTTCAGGGGGACATAACTCTGCAATGAGTGCATCACTGGGCATGAAAATTGTGTCTCGCACATTTATACACTTGATGGGGATAACATATATACCAAGTTTCATTGCAATAGCTTAAAAAATGTGGAAGTAGTTCGCTCCACAAACTTTATGCGGACGGACAGACGGACCAACACTCTCAAACTTTGTTTGCGGGGGTATAATGAAATTCAAAAAGAATTAAATAAAAAGTACAGTCAGACTCTTGAAAAAAGGCCACCCTTAGAGAAGACCTTTATTGACTAGTGGCCTTTATTTGGAGGTGGCTGAAACCACAAGTTTGGCTGTATTAGAAATAAAGAATGAGTACAATATATAAAGAGTACCTGTCTACTAGCAATGGGTTTTTCCAAGTTTTGTAAAATGATAAGATATGATACTGCAGTCTCTTGTCTTCCACTAATTAGGCACTCCTGAAATTAATTACAAAACTTATTATCCATTGTAATTTATTTCACTTTAAACCTTTGTAATGTTGTAATTAAGCATTTTGTCAAGTCCCTATCTATTATTTACCTTAAATCATCTGTACAGCTAAGCTAAACTTCAAATTTATGGCAACAACAAGAGTGTCCCAAGCGGTGCCAATTAACACTCGTCTGTTCACTGCATCAGTGAGATCTATCCACCTATGTAGTTTCATGTTGCTCACCTCTTATAGTTTTCAGAATTATGAAATACATTAAAGTTTCACAGAGGCAGACGCTGATGCAGACAATGCAGTGATCACAACAGCTCGACTTTTTCTTCGAAAACAGACAAGCTATAGATATATTCTATTTACACAGAGATACATGCTGTAGTTGAAATATCTAGGTCAGTCACTGGACAATATACACAATCTACTACAAGCAAGTTAATACAATAATGAATTAAATTCAATAAAGCCTCATGATTTTGTCAAGTAATGGACTAAACGATAGCGGTTATGTCCACATGAGGCATGGATGGTTATCAGTATCAAGCTTTTTATTAAAACAGTACAAACCTTACCATTCTCATTATGGATAAAAAAGAACTTACTATTTAATCAGCAATTTTTATCATACATTTAAGGACCCATTCCCAATCCAAAGTAGTGACCATTTTTCCAAAATTTCAAAAAATTATCCCAAACAAAGGAAATTTTCTTTGAATGAAATATTCTTGGTGTCACATGACCTTTTCATGACCCTTCATGATGTGGTACTTTGAGCATTGTAAATGACTGACTTTCATTCCTTCATAGCATCTTTATATATTAATGTAATGACAGATGATACAATATTGCTGACAGCCTAACAGTGTCAAACATTCCCGGTTTTCTGACAATACAAGGGGTGTTAAAAAAATATGCGGAAAAGTGCTGTAACCCAAACAACTATTATCTACGCTCAACAAAATTATCATAAAACAATGTTGTATTTTCCAAATATAATCTAAACTACCACGGCGGTCACTATGACAATGTCATGCTGAAACCCGGCCCAAAATGTAATAAAAAGAAAGCAAGACTTAGTGTTGTTCATGAAACGAGATCTCTCTGTTGCGTTTGATCAGGTATCATCATCAAAATTTGTCACAATATGGCGCCAACTCTTGGCACGACGTCCAAGACTTCGTGTTAACATCTAACGTCATTTGAGCGTTAGCAGACATATTTTTATGCAAGGTGCGTAAAAATGAGTACCGAACAGAGAATGGCAATGAAATTTTGTGTTTTAAATGGAAAATCAAGAAAAGAAACAATGGACATGTTGATTAAAGCATACCGCAATTCTGCAATGAAGAAAACGGCTTTGTACAAATGGTATGCGCATTACGAAGACAGTAAAGAAAGTTTGTTAGACAACCAGAGAATTTTAAGCCTGCGGCCGTCGTCGATAATGTTGCGTAAGAAGTTGGAAACAAAGGAACTTCTGGACAAACGGATTACTATAAGAGAAATCGGTGAGCGGTGCAGTATTGGAACAGTGCATCACATAATTCATGATACTTTACATATGCGAATGTTACAGGGGTTTAGATATAACACACAAACAGATTGTTTGATTCCGATAATATGTATTCAGATGATGGTGATGAAGAAATAGTAATAGAGAGCCTGTATAAAATAAGAAAAGTACAGGTTAGAGATAGCGAAGCATACAAAACAACAAGAAAATAAATAATAAGTTCCACGCGTACAAAAAATGAAGTATGAGTTAATTCAATAATGTTCAATAAAACTATTTAAATAAACTTACCAGGATCAGTGTAGAAATATAACAATGTAAATTGTTATATTTCAATAATGCGATGAAGATAATATATAGACGAGTTGTGAAACGGTCTAGACTCAAAAAGAACGAACTAAAGAGTGTTTTCCTGGCAAGGGTTCATTTTGGCGGGAAGAGGTTTATAGTGCATGATGGGACTAAGTGCACGAGAATATAAGTGAACATCTCTCATACCAATTCACAACTTTCAATCAACCATACTCGCATTCATCCGCTGATCCGTACAATAAACAACTAATCAGTATCCCCCTTACTGGTATACAGTTAGGCAGATACAATACACACTATATAACAGATACAATACATAATACAGCTAGACATGGACATAAAGGACATATGAAGTAAAATAAAAAGGGTTAATTGAGACAAGGGTAACACGAAGATCATGAGAAAATTTATAGATAAGCATTTATAGTATAAGAATAAACTATTACCAGCTTCATAGAATCGGTGCATATCATTAATAATTCTTATCAACAGGTACTAAACAGGGACCTCCTTTGAGCTATGAGGAAGAAACTTGCATCAGAGCTGCTGACAATGATTTTGCATCACGACAATGTGCCTGCTAATCGTGCTACAACCACGCAGCAAACGATCATGATGCGATCTATTGAACTCTTGGAGCACCCACCATATAGTCCCAACCTGGCCCCTAGTGATTTCTTTTTGTTCCCCACACTGAAGCGGTATCTACGAGGAAGACAGTTCGATGGGATAGAAGACCTACAGACTGCAGTACAGTCCGCGATCGCTTCCCTTGAATCTGGTGCATACAAGAAAAGCTGCTACTCACGGGTAAAATGCTGTAAAAAGTGCATTGCATTTCAAGGAGAATATTTGGAAAAAGATGAGAGTCTTTAGACGGTTATCTCACCAAGGTATAAAAAAAAAATCAGTAAGCACCATAAATAGCGCGACATAAAATTGACGCTGGGTGACGTTGGGCCGGGTTTTGCATGATGACGTTACCTTAACTACCGTATTTTCTTAATGCTGAAAGATATTGACACAAAATATACACAATAAATACAAAATTGTTAAGTCTACAGTATGTGCAAATTTTACTGTGTTATTTTAATAATTGAGAAAATGGCAACACTTTTCCTCCTATTCTTTGAACACCCCTCGTATAAGGCAATTTTTCCAAAAGGTCAGTACTAGTAATTATCAAAAAAATGTGGGAAAAAATCCATGTAAGCGTTTAGATAAATATTCAACACTCAATTATCCAATACCTCAAATAAATCCTTAGGATTTCCTACTGTTGTAAAGAGATGTGGCCACAAAGCAACTTCTGTTTTTCTAGCACACTGGACAAAAGTCTGCAGATACTCTGGGAACTCTTGAATACCAGTAAATGCTACAACTTGAGGCAACAGAGGGTCTGAAAAATAAACAACAACAATACTTACATCGTACACCTAGATAAACAGAGTCAAATGTCTAAATATCCACCTTATAACACTTGATTCTATGAAGGAACCATAGAAACACAGATGCCCCTGAAGGCCACATGGATAGTAAGACCTTGACCTTTGACCTCAAAATCAATAGGGGTCATCTACATGTGATTAAATGAAGAATATACAGTGGATAATTAACAACAACAGAGTTTATTTTGTTCCTGGTATAGGTTCTTTAGAAGTTGCCTCTGCTTCTAAGACCTCAGGAAGCAAGAGTTCTAGCATATGTGAAAAGCAGGAGAGCTCTGTACAGCACCTTGCTAATTCTAAAGCTTGAACACCGAGGCTGAAAATAAATCAACAACTGTACTTTATTCTGGTATTGAATTTTTTTACCTTTTACATGTAAATTGCGAATAGTTGTATGAAACAAAGTTTTGCTATTTCTACCACATATAGTGAACAAAGGCCACCTTTAGGAAAGACGTATATACTGTAGAACGCTTAAATTTTGCGAGGTCAAAATTTCGCATTTTTTGTTAAAAGCAGCTTTTTTCTTTATTTGTGTATTTATGAATTTGTGACGTCGTCAGGCAGGATTAAAGTGCGATCAAAGACATGCTGTCGTTGCTTTGATATTTGTGTGTCACACCTGGTCTGTTAGACATTTAAGTTGTGATTCAGTGTTTTATATCTAATAATGTTTAACGTGGATCACGGGTTTCCTCCAAAAAAATGGTCATCTTTTTAGATGTCAACGTACAGTAACGAAATTTTGCATGAACAACGTTTAAGGTATTGGCTAACGCAGAAATGATATATTCAAATGATATCTCCATGGAAACCGCTCAAAAGCGCACCTTTCGGAGCGATTTGTTTTTCGTTGATTTTCGCGTTATTATCTGTACTGCTCGAATAATCTTATGTATTAAGTTATGCAATTTACATAAATGCAATGCTGGATCATTTACAAATCCGAAAAAAGTCAGTATGTTACATTTTGCTGCCATTAAATACTAAAAGACGTCGAGCAAACTCTCTAGGGGTAGCAATTTACAATGATTATACATTTTTCTCTCAGTCGCGTCAGTAGTGAAAAAATGGCCCGATGAATTTTTTTTAAAACGCAGAAAAGATTCTTTGTACATTTTAGAAAACTTTAAAACAATAAAAAAATATGGTCACTGACTTCGTTTTCGCGCCAATGAAACTTATTTAAACTTGGAAACTTGGACGCGGATCTTTTATTTTATGGCAACGTTTTTAGGTTTTTTCCGTGTTTAAATAAGTTTCAATGGCATGAAAACAAAGTCGGTGACCATATGTTTTTATTTTTTTAAAGTCTTTCAAATTATTTTAAGAATCTCTACTGAGTTTTAAAAAACTAGAAGCCCAAGGGCAACATGTCGAGCCCCTGTTTAGCCAGCTTGTGATCTTGACCTTTGAACTACAAGTATGGGTGATATTCATGACACATCATTTCATTGAAGTAAACTTTTATACCAATTTATTTAAAAATCCTTGAATGCAAACAGAAGTTACAGCCCAGACAAGGAAAATATATTTGACCGAATGTGTACTCTTGACCTTTGACCTATAAAAATCTGGGTGTTGCCCAAGACACATGGTCGCATTGTATTATGGCAAGTCATTTTTAAATAATTCAATGCATAAGGGAGACACAGCCTTGACAAGGTGTATAATGGTTATTTTTATGTTTGACCTCTAAGTGTGACCTTGACCTTTGAGCTAGAGACCTGGATTTTGCGCACTGCACACAATCTGATGATGTTTAACAATAATACCAAGTTATCTCAAAAAGTTTCTATGAATAAGGGAGATACAGCCCGGACAAGGTCTATAATGCTAATTTTTGATGTTTGACCTCTAAGTGTGACCTTGACCTTTGAGCTAGAGACCTGGATTTTGCGCACTGCACACCGTCTCATGGTGTTTAACAATTATGCCAAGTTATTTTAAAAAGTGTTAATGCATAAGGGAGATACAGCCCGGACAAGGATCCGGACGGACACACTAACTCACTCACTCACTCACTCACGTACAGACACGCAACTGCTATTGTGGCGACTATGTCGAGCTCACCACAGGGGGGCTCGACAAAAAATTCATCAGGCCGTAATTTTACTGTTGTCGCGACCGAGAGAAAAATGTCTCATTTTATGGCATTGTAAATTGTCACCCCTACAGAGTTCGCTCGACGTCTTTCAATATTTAATGACAGCAAAATGTAGCATGATTGACTTTTCCTGATTTGTAAATGATCCAGCATTGCAGTTATGTAAATTGCATAACTTAATACACAATGAAAACTACAGCATAGACAAGGTTTTCCGAAGATTTGACCTTGTGACCTAGTTTTTAACCCCAGATGACCATGTTCTAATTTGTCTTTCATATCATCAGGACAAACATTCTGACAAAGTTTGGTGAAGATACAATCAAACTTTGACATCTACAGTATTATTAAGGTTTTCCTGAGATTTGACCTCCCGACCTAGTTTTTGACCCTAGATGAGCCATATTTGAACTTACCCTTAATATCATTGATACGAACAATCAGACAAGGTTGGCCAAGATCCAATTAAAACCATGCAATTTAGAGCTTTTACAAGATTGTTACCAAAGACTTGACTTGATGACCTAGTTTTTATACCCAGGCTAACCCATATTCAACCTTGACCCACATATCATTGAGGCAAACATTTTGACAAGGTTTGGTAAAGATCCAATCAAAACTGTGACATCTACAGTGTTAACAAAGTTTACCTAAGATTTGACCTGGTGACCTTGTTATTGACCCCAGATGACCCATATTTGTACTCCACGATTATATCATTAAAACAAACAATTTGGTGAAGATCCAACCATAACTATGAAATGTGTTAACATGGTTTTTCATAAGATTAGACCTAGCGACCTAGTTTTTGACCCAAGACAACCCATGTTCGATATCGTCCAAGATATTTTAAAGACAAACATTCTGACAAGGTTTCATGATCATCCAATCAAAACAGTGACTTCTAGAGTGTTCACAAGGTTTTCAAGCAATTTGCCCTTGTGACCTAGTTTTGACCAGAAATGACCCATTATCAAGCTTGGCCTACATATTATTGAAATGAACATTCTGACAAAGTTTCATGAAGATCCAATCAAAACAGTGATTTCTAAAAGGTTCACAAGGTTTTCCCTTTTTTGGCCCTGGTGACCTAGTTTTTCACCCAAAATGGCCCAATATCGAACTCGTCCGAGATTTTGTCGATATTAACGTTCTGACCCAGTTTTGCTAAAATTGAGCTAAAAATGTGGCCCCTAGTGTGTTCACAAGGTAAAGTTTGACGACGCACAATGCACACCGCTGGACATAGACTGATCCTAAAAGCTCACCCTGTCACTTTGTGACAATTGTGAGCTAAAAAAACATGTGATTTACCAGTACAGTATCGAATTGATCATAACATCTTATATATTAAACCGGATACGTAGATAACATATCTATGTCTCTGATTAAACAAACAATGGATGTCTGTGGCTGTGCGCCAACATAAGCGGATATCGGCTACTATGCATAATCAAAGTACAGAACTTGATTTTTTCCATATGAGACAAGTCACTGGTGTTGCTTGCAACACAACAATGGCTGTTAGGAGAAATCCTAAATTAGGAACTGTACAGTCAATGGATATTCATGCTTAGGTATAAACATACATGTATGCTATCTCAATATTGACATCTATTTGTGTACATAATCTGATATTCATATAACAAATTTCATCAACCCAGCATGCATACGTCTGTAGAGAAATTACTGACCTATTGAGCGAAAGCCGAAAGTAGAACTACTTTATGCTAAACTAGTTGGTTTCCATCCCCATTCTTATGGCACACAATAGAGTGAGAGTAGGAACGGGAACCATGGCAGTTATGGAGCCCACGGCCTTTAAGTAAGTCTTTGATAGCTCAGGAACTTGATTTTGATAAAATCAAGTTCCAAAAACCACGTATTTGTACTTCTTTCCTCCAGTTATCCATTAAGAATTCAAATGATTCATGCTGGCCTCTTGAATACCTGTATTTCTTTCAAATATTGATAATATTAATTAACATCGACAATGGCGTAGGATAGCATAATTCCAGTCACGCAAAGAGCTGCTTAACTCTGCAAATATCAACTACGATAACATCCAGCCCCACGCCACAAGGTAGTTCTCTCACCCTGGACTGTTATTTTCCACTTTTTTATATTTCTTAATTGAAAGTTTTCTTTTAAAGTTATTGAGTGTTCATAAATTATTTCAGTTCATAGTTATATACTTTACTATGTTAATCATTACCAATTTACAATTACAAATTTACAGACAAGGGGTAACAGTGAATTCTGACTGAGTTATCCACTTTACACATATCTGGGAATTATAATGTAACCAACCCCTTGTTTGTACCTTGGTGACACATGTTTCAACAACAGAACAAGTATGTCTGAATATTAATAATGCATGCAATTCTAGGCCTGCCTTGACGAAACGAAATTCAAGGAAGAAATAGACTGACCATACATTGTATCTGATCAATAGTATCGACAATCTTATGAATTTATGACAAAATTAGCAAAGTGGTAAATGATGTGGATTTTATCAATATTCCTCTCGCGCAACCTGCTTCATCAACGTCACATCGCAGTCTTCTATCATTAAAATCATAATCCAGCTAAATCTACAAAATGCCGAAGGCATCCAGGAAGAGGAATAATGTGGAAATGGAGGAAGATGTTCCTCAACCAGGTACAAGTACAAATTGTATAGATTATGAACAAATTATTCGTCAAGCGGGTATAATACCGCAGGCTGAATCGAGCGGTGAAGGCGATGTATGCATTAATTTCTCGTCTGAGTGACAACGAGGTAGCCACGCACGTCCCTCAAATGATAAAAGAACAGATAAAAAAGGGTAAATACCTAAATCTGTTGTTAAAGGGGACTGTGTAGCTACATGAGTTTGCGTCCAGATCTCAGCTCATCCTGTCCGCCCACGGCAAATTCGAATCAAAGCCAAAAGAATGCAAAGAGAAAGTTTCCATAATTGAGAAATGGACAGATGCATTCATCACTTTTTGTTCAATTCACCTGTCCAAATATCCAACCAAATTGCAAGAACTTTTACAGTACAATAGTTTAATATTAGGGACAGCGCATTCAAGGGAGGTTTTGCATGGAGGGCCTATGATGAACAATTTTGCCTACGCAATTAAAAGCATCCTACCAGTCAAAATATACATGCAACGAATTTAACAACAGACGTTGTAGGTGGTCAAACTGCCGTTTCAGTCATGTCTGCTCTGGCTGTGGGGGATCCCACCAACTTATTGCATGTACAGCCGGTGATAGTCTTCATTATTCTGGTCAAGGTTCACCACACACAACCTCTGGACGTGGCCGCCCCCCAATAAGTTATTTTTGTGCCCGAGGCCGACAACACCCTAGAGGAAAACCCCAGGGTCAATGGCAAGGTTTCTGAATACAGTGACCTAAAACATTTAGCATCCTCCCCAATAAATATTGAGCAGTTAAAAATCTATTTACAGGGCTATGATATTGATAAAATTGATCAAGTGTTAAACGGATTTGCTAACAGGTTCATAATTCATTACTTGGGCCCTCAAGTTTTTTGAGATGCCCACAACTTACGATCAGCTTTGGCTCACCCAGATATTGTCGCTCACAAAATAAGTACAGAAGTGATGGCAAGGAGGGTAGCAGTGCCATTTGATTCACCTTCTTTTGAAAATGTCATTATTTCCCCAATAGGTTTAGTTCCCAAAAAGTTTGAGGATCCAAAAACACCGGATGTTAAAATATTTTGTAAGACTCATCATCTTTCATACCCAGATGGTAACTCTATAAATGATTTCATAGACCCTCACTTGGCATCGGTCCAGTACACAAGCTTTGCAGAGGTAGTAAGCATGGTTCAAAGACTGGGTAGAAAATGTAGATTGTTTAAAGCTGACAATAAAAATGCGTTTCGACTGATCCCTATACAACAGCAGGATTTTGAACTACAATGTATTGGGTTTTAAACAAGGACCAATACTACATAGATAAATCTTTACCATTTGGTGCAGCAAGCAGCTGTAAGATCTTCGAAATGTGTTCATCACTGTTCGAACATTGTGTCCCAAAAAAATCCCCTTCTGGCAAATTAATGCATTATCTTGACGATTTTCTGGGTGGGGATAGAACTGAGGAAAGCTGTTTAAGGCTAAAGCAAACTTTTAATGATGTAATGACCGCTATCCAGGTGCCAATTGACAATATGCTAGATTTTGATTGGCAGGTCAAATCATCCAATTAGAACGCAGAACTGATAAGCCAAACTGCTGGCCATAATTTTGTCTGTCTAACTTCTGTCGGACCACGGTAAATATGCATGATAGGTTTTATAATCATTATGATTAAATGACCTAAAAACATTAAAACAGTGTTGCCAGGAACTTTTAATTCCAATATGCGGTATCCAGACATAAATAAGGGTGTTATTAAATCATTTCTGAAAATATGTGAATTCAGAATAAGTTGATTGTTCAGATTTAAACATCATGGCCCATTGTAATTATAAAATTGCATACATGAGTATAATTCGCATGTATCTTAGATTTAATGAAAAAAACTTACATTTATTTAAATACAGTTATTACATGCATCATTTCTAATGAAATATATAAATAAATAGATTGTGTCTGTCAAACAGATACGTAATGATGATACTAGTATGACCTTAGTCTATGTTTTAACTTATTTACTTTTATATTTAAAGACATTGAATAGCTACTATATTTAAGTGACCCCCCAAATCCACATGAGGTCTAATCTCTTTGTTTTAATGCTCCTGATCAGATTAATCCTGTCTGGTCATGGTCTGTAGACTTGTCACCTAGTAAAAAAGGAGGGTATCATTTTTTTCATTTATGGTGATGATAAGTATACGACTATTATATTCCTGTTGTTTTTATAAGCATAGAATATAATTATGTAAACAGAAGTTAGTCTATTAATGACCCTGTACGTCTGTTTTATAACCCCCTTCTGTGGAAACAGGGGTCTTGGTGGTCCATAAGTCACATGTCCTGGTTCAATGTCTTTAACGCATCGCTTATCCTCTTCCCTGACATAATGACATCTGAGACCAGCATACTTGTGTATGTGATTTAACAGAAAATGTATACAAACCAATATACACATGGTCTCAGTTGTTGTCATGAATGTTAACAATGTGGGGACTCTCCGGCTTCATCATACATTTCTTTGCACATCTATTTTTTTGTTGGATCTTTACTGTCATTACGCCTTTATTATGTGATATTCATGTAGTATATTCATTTTAGGGTTTGAATTCCACAGCCCAAACCCATTGATTTTTTAGATTTAACATATTAATTATAATGATATCATATTAAAGTAAAATCACAATGAGAATTAGTGTTTTTGACTACGTACTTCAGACGTTCATACAGACTCATAAAAAATATTGCATTCACATGGGGGGAATCACGTGACTTCGGAAAGTAATTAAAATGAGTATTGGCAGCTGCTGAGGCTCGTATGTTCATTATTTTGTTTATTTTAGGTGACAAACGTTTCCAAAAGCCAAACTAGACCTAGCCTATCATATACGCACTAACTTTCAGCGGTCTTGAGAGCATTCTCGTACATTCTCTGGTTTTCATGAACATTATTTGAGTTGTGTCAAAATAGCAAATCCAGCTTCAGTAACCCACACGAATCATAATAAATTGGTACAAAAATTAATGTTAACAGGCTGTTTTCTTCACAAAATACACAAAAATAAACATTATTGTACCAATAATTCTCGCAGGAATCCATTTAAAATCGTTTTGGTAAGTCTATGGCATGGAAATATTCATTGCATGTCTATAGTAAGTAAAACGAGCATTTTATGGATAGTAACTCACACGCGAGCCATATAGTAAGTCTCACGCATGTTCTCATAACAGGTTCAAGGTTGCTTAAATGTGGTGAAACTATCCCCATCTCATGGTTTAAAACCGTTTGCAGGTGGCTACCGTGTACCAGTTGAGTCAGAAAATCAAATTCTAAGAATGAACTAAATAATTATGTATCACTAAATTTCTGATAATACAAATTTAATGTAGATTAAGTAGACAATGAACGTGATCACCTATTAAGCTTATGTTTGTTTCATAGTTGCCCAAATTGGAAGTATCACCATGAATCTCCTGTCTTGTCAGGCCGGGTCTATATAGCTTAGTTGGTAGAGCGTCCGACTGCAATCTAGGGGTCCCTGTTTCAAACCCCAGCCCGGTCACATTACTTATGTCGGAGTTACGACTATGAAATAGATTAGAACTGTGGCAATTCATTCCTACCTCTTCCGTATTGGGGTCTGTGTGGACCTTGGTTAACATTTATTTACATTTTACAGGTCTGTTTCTCAGTAATTCAATGTCAAAGATGATAACTTTCAATAAGTATGCAAATTTATCTGAGTAAGATATTACAAAAATAGTACTTTCATTGCAGTTGGAGGCAGTTCAGACCAGTATCATTGGCCCTGTGGTTTTAGACAAGAAGATTTTTAAAGTTTTTGCCATGGCAACCAGAGTTTTTAACAACTTTGATAGAGCTTCATGCAAGGAACATCCATGTAAAGTTTCGTTGAAATTGGCCAACTGGTTAAGAAGTATATGTTGTTTAAAGCAAGTGATGACACACTATACAGACACACACACGCACACATGGATGACGGATGACGGACATCATGCGATCACAATAGCTCACCATGAGCACTTTGTGCTCTGGTGAGCTAAAAACTGATTTGAACACAATTAAACAAAACTAACTATCATGATTTAGTGAAAAGATGTTCCAAACAGAAAAATTTTACTTCTTCGCAAAAATTCTTTAATTACGATAGTGATTGTTAGTAAGTGAAGTGAGAATGACATATTATTGTGTCGGATTGTGTTCTGCATAATCCATAAATGCGCGGTGATTTATTTAACAAAGATTATTCTTTCATTTTTAACTCATATACATTCATAAAACAAGGATAAATAATAATAGCTTGTTATATATCATCATTCAAGTAACATCATGTTTGCATACGAGAGTTAATCCCTAGCAATATACTTACAACAGTATGGAATTTATCGTTTCAAACCAGTACATCTAAAGTGGTTCCTGTTGACTTGTGTGTACAAAGCCCTTTGGTGCACTGCATCATGGAACCGGAACCAGTTTACCAGAACATCATACTGAAATGGATTAATCAAAACCATGGATTATCCGAATGATTTTTCAGGGCCCAATGACATCCGAATAATCGGAGTTTAACTGTAGAGTAAACCGGAGGGGGGGGGTTGGGGGGGCAATTTTGACCCCAGGGCCATAATTTGAACAAACTAGGTAGAGGTCCACAAGACAATGCTACATACAAAATATCTAAGCTCTAGGCCTTGTGGTTGGTTTTGGAGAAGATTTTTTTAATTTTCCTATATAAGCCTAGATAAACTAGAACTATCACTAAAGGTGATGAATACCCCAGATGCGGCCTTGACACAGTTATTGTTACATTTTACAGAGGGAAATATAATGCACTTTCTTTTTTTGGATACCTGCAAATTGTTGCTTAGAAATATCCTGACCAGTTTCTAAGTATTCATTATATAAAAAATAACAAAGGGCCATAACTCATTAAAATTTACTTGGACAAACCTAGTGTGGACATGCACAACTTGGCAAACTACTTATCACTTCTAAGAAGTTTCACTGAAATCCTGCATGTAGTTGCTGAGAAATGGAACGGAAAAAAATTACCTATTGTATAAAACAAAGGGCCATAACTCAGTGAAAATTAAACTAAACAAAACCTGGTTATTGCATGCACAACTTGGCTTACTTTTTATAACTTCTGTGAAGTTTCATTGACTTCCTAGGAGTAGTTACTGAGATATTGTATATATACTATATAAATCAACAAAGGGCCATAACTCAGTGAAAATTTAACCAACCAAGACAAGCTTAATGCATGCACAACTAGGCTAACAACTTATCACTTCTGTGAGGTTTCATTGAATTCCAGTCAATAGTTCATGACAAATAGTCCAGACAAAATTTGCCCTTGTATATATTGTAGGAAAAAAAAGGGCCATAACTAAGTGAAAATCAATCCAAATGAAAAATGCTTTAAGCATGCACAACTAGGCTTACTACTGATCACGTCTGTGAAGTTTCATTGAAATCCAGTGAGTAGTTGCTGAGAAATTGTCCGGACAAAATTTGCCTATTGTATATACTGTATAAAAAACAAACGATCAAACAATGCATTTCTGGAACTATCGTACTTGGAATGGTTTAACACAAGTTTAGCGCACATATTTTGTATACGTAGAAGTTTTGATAATTCAGATTGAGAGATGCCAAAAAGAATGAGTTTCAGTGGCTTCTTTGGACAAATATTTTCGAATGCTCTTAATCCTAAAATAATTCAGCATGGCAATTTTACATTTTCTTTTGATACAGTCTTTGAAAGTTAGATCTAGACTCATCCAAAAAAGCACCCAGGTACCTTATACAATTTTTTGATATAATGACATGGCCACATATATTGATTTCAGTAGTGTTACACTTATTGAGCTGTGCACAGCTCTGTCTTTGAATCATTCATTTTCAATTTGTTATTGTTCATCCAATCATTGGCACTGGCTTCTTCAGCTGGTGATGGTCTAAAACGTATATTTGCCGTGTGGTCGTCCACAAACCCGTACACAGATATAGATGGAGGCACAATGTCAAATATAGTCCCTGCGTACGTCAAGTAGAGCCAAGGGCCCGAACAGCTTCCCTGGGGGACACTGCAGTCAAGTTCCCGAGCTGAAGACACTCACTCGACAACTACGCGGTCTCAGGTATGAATCCACCCATTCTAGCACAGATCCACATATTACACCATACTGACTTTCGAGAACATTTAACAGAATGTTGTGGTCAACAGTATCAAAAGCAGCACTCAGATCTAATGCTATCAATGCTGTGACCTCTTTATGCTCCATTACATCAAGAATGTCATTTACAAGCCTAAGAAGGGCTGACTCACAGGAGTGAAACTGGCGATATGCCGACTGATTTTTAGGAAGGAGATTGTTTTCATTAACATGTTCATTGAGTCGATGGAGGGCAGCCTTTTCAATTAATTTAGATAAAAATGGCAAATTGCTGGCTGGTCGATAGTTGGCAAATGATAATTCAATACCAGACTTTTTTAGCAGAGGCCTGACAATTGCCTGCTTCCACTTGGCTGGAAAAACTCCAGGTCAGGTCACTTATTTTCTCTTGCAGAGCCATTCCATTGGGTAGGCCATTTTGTAGATGGCTGATTAACTCTATTTTGTGGTTTGAAAAAAACGTATCACCATCTTCGGGTGACATTAGAATTAAAAAAAGATTTAAGCATGTGGTTGAAATTTTTCATGTCCCATATATACATATATAGTGGGCTGTTCGTGTTTCATGATCATTTTTGGGTGTCCAACGACGATATGGAGTTATTTACCGATAGCTCAGGTAGTCATGGGTTTGGCATATATTTTCAAGGGGAATGGTGTAACGGAAAATGGCCAGCAGTTTGGCATCAAAAAAGGCCTGACAAAAGACATTACTTTGTTAGAATTGTTTCCAATTGCGGTATTAATCTTTATTTGGGAAAATAAACTAAAAAACAAAAAAATAAAATTTAATTGCGACAATATGGCAGTTGTCAGCAAAAAATATCGAAGTAATGCATCTGGTCCATGTTTTAACCCTCAAATGTTTAAAATCGAACACAATAGTAAGGGCGACTCATGTGGAATGGAAATCAAATGCAATTTGTGATGCACTGTCTGGCAGAAGTTCAGGACAGCCGCACCTCAAGCTGTTCCTCATCCTCGACAAGTACCAAGCTTTCTTTGGAATGCCTGCAGTGGCAAGCTGGAGAACTTTTACACTCCAGAAAAGCCTGTAATACACAATTGGCTTATACAACAGGTCTAAATGCATTTAGTACATTCAGGGGTGTTTACTTGTTAGTAAAAAAATGGCCGACTTATATACAGCAAGTGGTGCTATTTATTGCGTACTGCTTTGAAACTGATCATGCTTCAAGTACTATATCTACATATTTGGCAGGCATAAATTACATGGTTGGGAAGACTTTCAAAATTCTTTAGTTATCCATAAAATGTTAGAAGGAAGCCGCCATGCCCATTGGGAAAAAGATGCCAGGGCACCAATTTCATTGAATGTACTCGTAGCGATATGCAAGGTATTACCTCAAGTGTGTTACAATGAGTACGAGGCATATTTGTTCCATGCATTATTTTCTTTACCATATTTTAGTTTATTCTGTATCGGTGAGTTAATATCTGGCAATGGTTCAGACAACGTTCCGCTATCAGTCCACAATGCTAAGTTAAGCCAGGACAGTATAAGCATTACAATCAGGAGGCATAAAACAAATCAACGGGGAAAGCCTTTAATTATTAAACTCACTAGGGTACCAAATAGGACAATTTGCCCGGGCAGGGCAGTCAGAAGATATTAAGACATAGGTATTTCTGATGGTCCACTTTTTCGTCATCAAGATAGCTCCTTAGTAACAAGAGAGCAGATTTCTGGGGTACTAGCTAAATGTATTTGTAGAACGAAATTTTCGTCTGTGCATTATAGATCCCATAGTTTTAGAATTATTAAGAGCAAATGACCTGGCGACACAAGGCATTTCCCAGGAACAAATAATTGTACTAGGAAGATGGCGATCAAACTGCTATAAAAGTTATATCAGGCATTAATGGTCTGACTAGCTGCGAACCGCCCTGCTAACTGCTCAAGTAGTTGTATGAGGAAAAGTGTCAGTTCACATACTTTATATTATGATTAGTCATTATAGGTAACCAATTGAGCAGTTCAATATATTCAAAATTGATGGGTATTTAACATATTATATGTATATCTTATCCCATTTCTAGTTGTCTGGGTGATAGGGTACTCCATCCCACACTGGACTGGCCAACAATCCACCTCTACTGGAAAACCTTCCCTGAGGACAAAGACATAATCTTTTGGCATACTATTAGAGGGCTTGGCTGGCATGGCCTTCACCATACAATCGAAACTGAAGTTCTATTAGGTACACCTCCACAGTTAATAATTTTACATTTAAGGGGCAATGACTTAGTTGGGAAAACCATTTTTCAAATAAAAAATATCATAACTAGGGAGGTAGGTTATTTAAGAGCGGCCTTCCCAGAATGTATCATTATTTGGGTGGATATCCTGCTACGGCGGCAGAGGTCTATAGCCTTGAGGTCAAGGCCATTTCTAACAAAAGGAAACGGGTTAACCATTGAGGCTGGATCCTTGTGGCGTCAGGTTATGGTGCTCATGTCACATGCGACATTCAAGTAGAAGACAAATTTTTCAGGGTAGATGGGTTCACTTGATTACTCTCGGGCTTGAGTTCTATCTAGATTGTTTAAGGGAAGCAATAATCAAAAACCTTAGGTTAGGTTAATCTAGCGGGCCTCATGTTTTTCTAAGGACATAACCTCATGCTGATACTTCCAAGTGTGAGATGTTCATAGTGAATAATGTGAGGGGGCAACTCATTTCCATATGCGGAATTAAATAACCTATAATAATAATGAAGTTGAATTTTTTGGGGAAACTGTGGTTTCTGTGGTGGAAAAATTCAACCAGCTGAGAGAAGGCCAATATTTCCTTCATATTCTGATCTAATAGAGCCTTTGTAGTGACTTCAATCATATTTCACAGTATTTTATGTTTGTGGCCGACTTGCAGCTGATGGTGAGGCCAAGCTCCACACCCAACAGTTAATTGGTGGTTACAGACAAGTTAGCTAAATTCTAATATGATAGCTAAATGTAATATTGAAGACAATTCGAGGTTATTGCCCTTGCTCTTTTGATAGCACCTCATGATGCATGTTGCATGTACCTGCAAATAGAGTTATTTTTTATTTATACAGGTCGAGGTTGTCGCCCTTTGTGTTTTGGTGATACCTCATGTTGCCTGTTCCTGCAAGTTTTTTGGTGTGTTACGTTCAGTCATATTGCGTCTCAGGTCCCATGTAGGGATCCATATATGTGACTTATACAGACTGAGGTTGTCGCCCTTTGCGTGCTTGTAACAACTCATGTTGTGTCCAGTCATATTGCGTCACAGTTTGCAGGCGGTGTAAACTATTTCCAGGTCGTTCCGTGGAATATTGCGTAGGGCACCTCTACCTCAAAATTAACTTCAGTAAATCACACCTATCTCTCAGCTGGTTGGATTTAACAGTTAGATTCGGCGCCTTATGTAAAACATCGTCTAATGGAAGTTATTTCAAAATACTAAGATCAATGAAAAAGTTACAGAGCGGACATGCTAAAAAGACCAAAATTATTACTTTTGAACTCTGTGACCTCAACCTTGGAGCTACAGCTAAATAAATTTGTTCATCTCATTACCAGAATGATATATCGTAGAAAATTAATTGAGCCTGTATTCAGCTATTTAAAGCTCTTTTTATACATCTTGTATTGTGCAGCATCTTACATCTAGAACATTACACAATTCTGTTATACTTGTTTGTTCATCACATTCAATTAAAAGATCCTCACAGGAAGATACGATGTGTTCTACATGTATCACTGACATTATGAAGTACATTATCATGATTAAGTCCAAAGTGCTATTGGACCGTGGTATTTGAACCCGAACATAAGCCACTATTTTATTTGGCAGTAAATACCAAACAAAAATATGTATCATGTAATGAAGTCGGAGAATCACCATATCATTAGAATTGATGTCAAAATGTCATAGAAGAGAATTAGTGATGCGTTTTGTAAATACAAACAAATTAAGGAGGAAAATATGCTACCTTTTTATAACAAAAACTGCTAACAATTGTTTCGTGTTTGGGCAAAATAATTTAATGGTTCAGGTAAACGGCAACATTTTTGTGAAAAATAATAAAGAGCAAAATGACAGTTATTCCAACCAATCAAACTTACTTGTATACTACCATCTCAGCTGAAACATCAATACTATGGACATACAGTAGAACCTCTCCAGAGCAGCCCTCTCTTAAGCAACAATCTCCCTTCAACAGCAGCTTGATTTCTTCCAACTGCACAATTTAATTATTGATTCAACCTCTCCAGAATCTAAAGCAACAACCTCTCAACAAATTTAAAACATAATTTTTCTACTCACAAAGGGTGTTGCTTTGGAGAGGTTGCACTGTATTTCATTAAAGACGTTCACAGCAGTTTATTTTCACCAGTCATAATTAATGTAATAAAACCAAAAGTAACCATACCATACCAAATCTGTTCTCATCACAGATTTTCATTGATCCATACTACTTGTATGTAATGGTCCCATGTTTGTACTGTCTACAATTAAAGAGTGAATGAAAGATAAAAAATTGTCATAAAGCGTTTGCGCAAGAAAATTTTCTATCAAACTGTCATTTCTAAAATGTTAATAAACTCCAAAGTAAACTTAGCATGGCCAAGCCTTTTGTTGCACTGATTTCCATTGATGTCCATTACTAGCATTTGCACTTTCAATGCTGCAGACCAAATAATGGTAGAGATATTGAAAATCAAAGACTTTCAGCAACTCTCAGAGACTTTTAACAGTAATGGTTATTTCTATAATTTCAATAAAGTCAAAAGTAAGCAAATTCAACCTTGCCACCAACTTTTGTTCATGCCAACTACTTATAATTAAGGCAAACTGAAATTAATCAATGGTTCAAGATTGATACAAATGACTAAAAATCTGTAAGCTATGGAAAGAATATGTTTTGAACTGTTTTTATTCTATTTTTCATCAGTTGGACACATACAGAGTACACTAACCTTATATCCTACACGTTTGAGCCATTCTTAGGTTCTAGAAATTCTACTGCATTAGTTAATCTACAAGCAAAGTTGATGTAAAAAATTAAAACACACAAGGGAGACAATTTCATGTTCATTCATTGTATGAGATTAGCCTCCCTTCGAACATCAAGTAGTCAATTGGATCTATAAAATTGCAAATGTACCATAATAAGTGAATTTCACTGAGGATATTCCAGTCTCTGGGATAGCAATTTTAGTTGTTTTAGTAGATGTTGAATGCCTGAAACATTATTTTAATAAGGTAATAATTATCATATCATAATACCTATATTAAATAGTTTGTAACCTTTCATGGAAGAGAACTGTACTTGCAAATTAAGTTAATGACAATATCAGCTAAGCTGCATTATTAAGCATGGCTATGATACAGAACTGTACTTCATAAAAAAGCATTAAGAACTGTTTAAAACTTTCTCAAGAGTCTTTCTATTCTTACATATTCATGTAATATAAGATACTGTACCTGTGTGCAATTAAGTATTTATAAATTGTCTGGGATATTCACTAGTCCTATTAGCTCAGTTGGTAGAGCAGCTGACTTGCAAGCAGGAGGTCATTATTTTACAATTATATTACAAATATTATTATTTAGCTTATTATTACCAAATGGCATGTTCCCCTACCTTCCTAATAGTAACTCTGATGAGTATATGACTTCCTAGCTGGTACAAATGTTGTCAATTTGTATACTTAGTACAACGGCATCCACAGGCACTCCCTGATTCATCAGCAATCAAACCTAGGAAGAATGGTTTGTGTATGCTTGAACAGTTTCTACCTTCATTCAGTCTAAGACATCTAAGACTCTGTAATTGAGGAAGTATGGAAGTCCTCATTGTCTGGAACAATATCAAAACAACTTAGCATTTTTTGGAAAAGTTGTAGAAAATATAAAATACAATGTTTTAATATTTAAATAATCGAAACAGTTTAATGAGTCACCTTTCCTTGTACTCGTATACCTACATGTATCTACATTCCTTGGACTTGTTTAAAAGAACAGCTGCACAAGGAGATAGTACTCAATTAATTGTGTGATTATATAGATGAAGCTGGTATATTTCCTTACTTTAATGTGTTGGATCTAAATATAATTCAAAAAATCATTCTATCGACTACAAATGGAAATAGTCATGTATCGAAATAATTTATTTTATGTGCATGTTAGTAAAATACATGACATATTCAAATGCGTAGAATTAAACCCACGTATCGGCCAGCCAATGAAATAGCGTGCCTATGTAGCTTTTTTGCATATCCTGTTTCCGTAAATATAGTTCTACTTTCTGTTTTTGAGTTCATGTTGGGTAACCTGCAGAGGTCGAATGTTTAAACTATGGCTAACAAATAATGATTAGAGTTGCTAAATACAAACGTAAAATACTGGTTAAGTGCTTTTAAAAAATGATACTTGAAGAGTTATTTTTATTCAAGATTATTTAGAACTACATGATCATGTCTTAATCTCGTGCAACATCAATTAAACTATATGCGCTATAGGCCCTACTCTATCGTGTCAGGGTCTTTTTAATGTGAGTGACCATGATTGTGTTCAATGCAACTATGTTCTGTTAAGTTAAAATCAGAAGTATCAATGTTGATATTTACTGTAACTTATGTGTTGTTCACTTTTTTGTGTATAACAAAGAGTTTTTAATGCAATTTCATTATCTGTCTTTAATTAATCTGCTATTAAACTTACCAATGATTATTTTCTTTTTTATGCTAAGAGACTAGTATGTCCTTCACATACATGTATATGACCTGCATTATCTATAAATGAAAAGTCGGTCCATTAGTGTAAATTTTAAAAAATATTTGCATGGGCACTAACGATATGTCTACATATTTCTCTTTATTTTGCTTCGTGTGGAAAAAATCAGGTTCCGACAATACTTTCAGTACTTTGATTATACACTGATTATGATTTTAGCAGAAATTGTTAAATGAGAGATTCTTTGGCGATTGTTCAATTTGCTAAATTTATTTCCAATGCAATGTGCAAGTCTTGAAATTAAAGAACACGGTCATACCTGTAAACAAAGGTCACCCTTGGGAAAGAAACAATGTGGCCTTTACTGACAGGTGGCCTTTATTCAGAGGTCATTTTGTTCTAAATGGTCAGTGATGGTTTTCAAAAGAATGGCCTTTATTCACAGGGTGGCCTTTATTTGGAATAGGCCACTAACACAGGTTTGACTGTATTTAGTTAGAAAACAGGAATGGAATAATATTTCTTAAAACCTAAATTTGAATTACAGACTGATGAAGATCAGATAGGAAAAGTTATAAACGAAAGTGCATGGACAAAATGAAAATGATCAATACTTTCAAAAGATTAAATTCAGTACCAACTATATTATATCAAGGGTTCAATTTGGAATTATATTGATGAATGTATATTAACATCATACTTTGATGATTAAACATGAAACTGTATACATTCATGTATTGGTATTATTCACTCTCCACAACTGTAAATTTGAATTTAACATTTGCATTGCTATGATTCAAAATAAATCTTTTCTAATTAATGTTTGTTCATCATGCATAAGTTCCTTACCTCATGACTCATGAGAATGTTGCATGCATATCTGTCTAAAATTATCAATCATTATACTAGCTAGACAGTGAACATACATACTTTTCTGATAAATCAATGGCTGGCGGGATGATGGTTTCCATTCTCACTGCTAGATTACACACACTTTGTGATGTTGGGAACATTGAAATGTTGATCTAGCAGACTGTTGACTAAAAGGATTATAAATTATCAAATCCAAGTCCATGTACAAATAAAAAACGTTAACACAAGTAGCTTCTTACCAGGGGAGGGGAGGGATGCAGAGCAATTAATTTTCATTCCTGAATTCTGAATTCTAAAAAATTATTCATTCCTGAAAGACAATATCTGAATAAATAATCACTCCTGAACTCCAAATCATTAATCAGCAGCCAATTTCTCCATCTATTTATAACAATATCAACATCAGTAAGTAATAATTCTAATACCCATACATCAATGTATCATTATTCCAAATATTTTACTTTTGATTTGGTTTATTTTTAATTTTCGAGTTATCTCCCTTTCTATAGTAGTTTTTGAAAATGTAAAGGTCGATTCCAATATTTGTTTTCAAAATTTAAGTATTTTGGTATGATTACTATCACATTCAAACAATTAGTCTGAAAATAACAGACTGATCGACAAAGTAACTCCAATAATTGCCACCTTTCAAACATCATTTGTGAGGGTATAAAATTTGAAAAGAATCTTATAACCAGACTCATGCACAACCTGAGATATCTTTTTTTGAGATTTCTTTGCTTTCTTCAACTCTTCGTGCAATTCTAACATCTGATTGGTTACCAACTTGAGCTCTAGCTCTCTCCGTCTCTAAAAGTCTGGTCTTATTTTCCTCCAGTTCAGAAGCTCAAACCTATTATAAATCAAAACAAGTTATTAGAACGTGGCAGCAACAACATAATACCATAACTAGACAGTGAAGCTTGAAAGCAATGTCTGTTGAGTAAGTTCATGAATAAAATGACAATAAAATTGCTTATTCATGCATGCAGGCTTGTATAATTTTAATGTACAAATACTCGTTGTTTGAGATACAAGTATAAAATTTTCATTCCTTGGTTTTTAAATATAAGCGTGCACAAACATACATGCACATATGTTATTAGTCTCTTTAGTCTCTTATACCTCATCAATATATATATATGTATCAGCATCAGAACTGTCTGCAATCTCCAGGAAGTCGTCAAGGATTTTTCTTCTCTTGAAATCTCTTCAGACATTACAGGGATCTGCAAGACAAAATATCAAATCATCATTTTTTCAGAAATGATATGCCACTAAAAATAATTTCTATTCAAAGAAAACAAAGCTTCGACTGTGGTCCAGTGCTCTGGCTGTGGACATACTCTGACACTCTTGGTTCCCAGATGTGGTAGGTCATACCCATTTGACAAAAGGTCAATTATAGTCCATATGTGGAGAAGTTGTCTACTTCTTATACTGGTTAGAATACAGTTGATGTATTAGCCAGTTACAGTATATAACTGAAATATGGTTAAATCAGAAATAAACCCATAGAATCAAATGAAATCAAACATAATAATACACTAATAAGACCATCTGTGGTTCTTAGACAAAGTGGTCTTAATAGCGGGGTGGTCTTAATATAGGGGAAACCTGACCTAAAATGCAATTTCTGTCAAAATATGCAATAGGCCATATACAATGTGATAGTTGACCATGTACTACTCGTACATAATTAAACATGTCTAAAAAAGTATTACTTTTAATTTTAGCAACTAATTAATTTGACACAGGACCTCGTAATATAACCTTTTTTCATTTAACAATTTTTCGTAAGATTAGTCTCTGTACGACTATTTCATACTGGAAAATCGGACCGTACTGCGGGCGTTTATTCATTATTAAGATAATTAGTTAAATTTGGCGATGTTTCGTCTTTATTGGAAGACACCAATAAAAAGAAAGTAGACGGTTTACCAGCAAATAAATTAAGATTCAATCCGATGAATTAAACGTGAGTTTACTAGAGAATTTAAATAGGTGACCATTAAAATTTTGTAAAACGTGCGACATTGATGCATGGTTTATGTGCCAGTGAAAACAATTACTATTAATTAATCAACACAGATCGTTGGGTTCTTAGTCGTCTGGTAGATCTAAAATTAGACTAAAACAACAGCACATACATATTTTCATTTATCCGCCAGTTACATGCTGAACAGATCAGATAAACAGTATACCATATATAACCACTAATTCATAGTCCCATATGCACTAATTGTTGCGAAAAACAAGGTCCTGACCGGAGACAATGTAAGCCTCGCAGCAATCTCATTGTCAGAGGTGCAAAGTCGGAGATGCAAAATGCGAGTGTGCAATCGACCGTGGTCGTAATATGGGGGTCAGAGAACACAGATACACAAAATGGTCAGACATACATGTAAGTGGTTGTATTACGTAATACAGGGGTGGTAGCAATTTCGGATCAAAAGACCATTAAACATAGAAGGAAAAATTCCGTTCTTTTCAAAAATGCCCGTACTAGTGTGGTGGTCGTTATTTCGGGGTTGGTCGTAAGGCGGGGTTTAGGTGCACATGAATAATCTGGTTTTTCACTACTTTGTTTCTACCGGTAAATACAAAAATCCTCAACCACTGTTTTAAATATGTCTGCTGAAGACAGACTGGAATACATTTGCTTTTCTTGTGGTTGTTGTTGACCAACTTGATCAGTATGTACCTGCAGTAGGTGTTGGTAATAAGTCTAGTGTAGGTTGAATTGGGGGAACAGTTCTTGGGGCCTATACAGGTCATCTGGGCGTAATGGGTGGAATGATTTATCAAGTGAATATGGCTGGTAATTTTGGTATTGTAATGAGGTAAAATTGGTGGGACAATATTGATGACTTGACACAGGATGAATTGAAGCATTGTCTTCATGGAATGAACAGGCTAGCCCTTGTTGGTACAAGGAACTAACCTAAAAAAGAAGAAACAAGAGGGCCAAGATGGATCTATATCACTCATATGACAATCATTGTTTACTCATTAAAGCACTGTTTTGAACCTGTGTCATGAGGTCTGCTGATATCAAAGTTTTCCAGTGAATTGATCTGGTGACCCTATATGATCCATGTTTAAACTTGACCAACATATCATTAAAACAAACATTCTGACAAAGTTTATTCTGACATTCTGAAGATCCAATCATGACCCTGACATCTGCAGGATGAACAAGTTTTTCGTAAGATTTGTCCTCATGACCTAGTTTTTGACATCAGATAACCCATGATCAAACTTTTCTTACATATCATTAAGACAAACATTCTGACAAAGTTTGGTAAATATCCAATCAAAACATGAAGTGTTGATCAGGTTTTCCTAAGATTTGCCCTGGTGATCTAGTTTTTGACCCCAAGTGACCCATTATTGAACTCATCCGAGATTTTGTTGATATTAACATTCTTAATCAAACCAGAGCTGTCACAGAGGTGACTAATACCCCCGCCCCCACTTTGACACTAGAATGTGACAGTACATTATACAACTAAGTTCAAGGGACATAACTCTACAATGAGTGGATCACTGGAAATGAAAATTGTGTCTTGCACATCTACATTCAATATACTAGATAATATATTCAAACTTAATTTCAAAGTTACAATTTCATCCCTTGAAAAATGTGGAAGTAGAATGAAAATTGTGTCTTGCACATGTACACTTCATATATTTCAAGTTTCAGTTCAATCCTTTGAAAAATGTGGAAGTAGTTCGCTCCACAAACTTTTGATATTTTATGCGGACTGACCGACCAACAACCGACTGACAGAGTGACTGCAATATACCCCCTCTTAAACTTCGTTTGCGGGGGTATAATAAAAGTGATATCTGTTGTTGAAAGAAAGAGACCATAATAATTATTATGATCACCTATTCTAAAACTGACATGCCTCCGTGGTCAAGTAGTTAAGGTCGATGACTTTAAATTACTGTAACCTCTCACTGACAGTGGGTCATGGTTTTGAGCTCAGCTACCCACCATATCTCTTTATGTCAGAAAGTAGGCAGTTGCTAGTCTAGTACTGGTTTTTCTCAGGAATGATGGTTAGGTGAACTGTCCGCCTCATATGACTCTTGATTGTTGAAAAGGGGCGTGAAACTATATAAAAAATAATCAACTGAAACTATAAGTTTTCTGCAGCAAATTAGAGTATCTTCTAATGAATGAGTACTTCTAATTGCCGGTAAGAAGAGATATAGCATGAATAGCATAATGTACCCGACATTGAAACTAATTATGTGACTCCTTACAGTCAACTTTGGCTTTTTATTGTCTGATGTCACAGGAGTGACGGATATCCCACACACTGTTTTTGATAGGTTGTTGATTTCTTTTGAGAGGCAGTTTTTCATTGGTTTTATGCATGACACACCATCACATGTTGGTGACCATTTCTGCCAGGTATATCTGAAATCCATCTTAATGGACCTACTGTGGGGTAGTTGTAAGACTGTGATGATTGCATGGCAAAGAAATTTACTCATATTTGACAGCATAGGTTTCAAACAAAAACCTTCAAGTATTCTAAAGTTATTGCAAGTTTCACAAAGTGTGACAGACAGACACCTGGACAACGCCAAACCTATATCCCACCGCTTTGGCAGGGGATAATAATCTTGAGATCTTAAAAGAAAATGACTCAACAATCTGCAACAAAGAGTGACTTTCAATGTTTTGTTGTCTAAACACTTTTATGCACAGGCCATTTCATTTGCTTCCTGAATCATTGGGAAGCACTGAAGGGGAATTCCCTTGCTTCCCCAACAGGAGGTATGCCCTCTGACCTTAATTGAAGCAATGTGTAGTTGTTTCTGGAAATACTGTGGTATCGCTAATATTGTGGTATTTACAAATCTCGTAAACAAGGCATAGCTGAAACCACCAAGCATCCATTCCTGCATGAAGTTTTGTAGGACAGACGTAGTAAACTTCAAACAAACTGTATCAATTACAGTGTACAATGATAAGTTAGTTTCATCTTACCCTTTGAAAACTTAACCGTAAGAAGAAATTCACTATACCCAAAATCAAAATAATGATCCTTACTAAATAAAGAAATTGAAATTTGCCAAGAACTATCTTTGTTTGTTTGAAATATTGTAAATAACACATATGGATATGCTTTTATTTTGTTAACCAAAACGCACTAGAATATTTGTAATCCACACATCGAAACTTTTCAAGCATATTTGCGAATGTAAAGATCTTGAGGTCCATGATAGGGTTCTGGGCTAAATCTATTTCCATTGCGTGTCCACATGTTGTCAACCTCAAAATAAGTAGAATGAGAACATTATTTTTATTAAAGCTCTATAAAGATTTATTTCTAAAATGATGTATTTATAGTTAATAACATTTAAATTAAGTATACATTTGCGAAACATTTGCTCACACTGACAGCAATAAACATTATTGCAGCGTTCAATGTAAATACCGCGGTATTACCGAAAGGCAAAAGTTTGAAAGTAGGTTAAACATGCTGCCTTTAACATCTTTGATAAACAAATAGACAAAAATGCTTTTATTTATGTAGACTTATACATAAGATGCAAAATGCACATTATCAGGTGCAGAAAAAATAACAGGTAAGGCTTTCTTTAATTACGACATTAAATTCATCTATCATCTACGCACCTTTTCTCGAACCCCACCTCCTTTCTACCCTTTTTGTTAACACTCGTTTGTATGCATGTGCGAGTCCATGTGATGTCATCACTGCATGCGCACCGACGCTTAGTATATAAACAACGCCCTCACAACTGCCAAGTGAAAATATGCGTCATAAACAGATAGATATAGTTCATTATTCTTCAATAAAGCCAAAAACCAATAAAAACGCTATTACTTTATTGTGGAACAATTTGAGTGAACTATTCTCTATTGTTTCTTGCAAAAGGTTTGAAAGCAGGTGCTCTTTAATGGCCACCATACAAGTGGTGGTGGGGAATAATGGAGTATTAAGATGGTTAATTGATGATGGAATTGCTACGATTATTTTCAAGCAGGTTTGTACATAATAGATTATTTTACCTGTCCATTTGATCAGAGATATATATCAGAGATAAGCAACTTCAGTTATTACCTACATGTATGTTATATTGTGTGTGACTATTATTTTACCCAAAAATGGCTGATTTTGTAGCAAGTATAACTTATTACCTACTAATACCACATGCATAAATTTTACATTTTCAGAAAGTTTATTATTTAAAATATAGCTGCCGAGTTTTTCAAATATATCAATTCTGACAGATAGTTTTATTACACCCATGTTTATACTACCTACTTATGCTATTTTATAAGAAAAATATCAACTAGCTGGTACCAATTTTTTCATATTGATTACATTCTAATGGGTATAGCAAAATTTAACTTAGAAAATACAACAACATATTATTTCCAGCAGTGGTCAAATGTTTAAACTTTCAGAAAATGCATAATTTATATTATGTAAGTTATATGTTTTTTTAGTTTTATCCCCTATATGCTTATTTCCGCGGTGACCCTATTACCGCTGATGCCCGGATAATAACAATAACTCGTACATGCGTGTCGCCTCCATTTCCGTTTCCGTCTGGCATTTGTCAGCAGGGAACCAGACTATGTTGTTTATAAATGCATGCCATGACTTTAAAACATTTTTCATTCATATCATTTCTACAGTCAAGTCAATTTATCGTTCATACTGCCATTTGCATTCAATTCAAATTAACACTGCTATTTAATTGTGTCGCATTTTTATGCATTAGATCTATTAAAACACAGTTTTGATATTTCCGCAGATGCTAGATTGTCCGCACATTGGTTGAAATTTAGTACTGACGCAGGAATTTCACGTTACTATGTATCTCGCATTTGATTGGTCGGTAGGTGGTAATTGGGTCATCAAGCAAAAATCAATATGGACGTCTGTGTGTCAAGAAATGCGATCAGTTGATGTATTATTTTATTGTTATTGATAGTATTTTTATGTTTTTCGACAAGAAGAAGAATTGCTTATGAGGATTAAATGGTTGTATGATTGCAGAATTGTACTGTCATGTATTTCAACAGAGTTAGGTAGGTAGTAATAGGGACAGCCTGTATACTTCAATTACTTGCTACAGAATTTACGAAATGATGTCATGCGTGATATTTTAGGTTGCCAATCTCTGTTATCTATGTCTCTGATTTGATTTGATAGTCTATATTTCTACAGTTGACAGAGAAACGTCGAATTAAAGATTTGGGCTCGAAAACCGGTGCGTCCACGATATTAGTACCGCGGTATTAGAAAACTCCATCCTACTGTACAAGGACACAAATACATCGCGAATTCGCGAAAACGTATGACATGCTCATAACTAGCTGTTACACTGCAAATAAAAACAGTCAACTTTACATTTCATCGTTAAATGCATCGCTTCTCATAAACAAGAATCAACACTTACGTGGTATTTGTTAATAAACAGGAGAAAACTACATCAACATGTGAAGAACTTCCCGTACATAGACGCTTGTGAACTGGTTCCCGTTCTGCGTTGCAATGCACCAAAGCTAATTCAGCGGGAAACAAATTAGGACGTTTGCTTGACCATGATCTTTACAAGGGAGACAAATCTGAATGACTAAAATCAAAGCACTGAAAGCTCCTGACACAATATACTCGCAGTCTAGAATATCGGTTATCTAAGCTAAAAAAATCAGAAAAGTTAAAAAGATAAACCAATCAAAATGCATCTACAGACAAAAATTTATCACAGAAATTTCAATCAATGTTTAATTTAATCAAGGACTTATATAAGTCCTTGGTTTAATAAGGCACTGAAATAAGGCTTTGTAGTAGGATGTTAGTCTTTTGTTCAGTTGACAATGCTGTAGTACTCACTCTGTGGCCATGGCAGTTGAGATCATTCAGCATATTGATGTTACGCTGTGTTTATATCATGAGTGGTTTCTGGTAACAAAGCGGGCTCCCTAACGTTGAACTTTCTCAACAGTTGCGATAATCTTGCTTTAAGTATAAGGGTCCCATACCGAAGAATTTAAATTAAGAGTACTCACTCAAGATGTCGGATCAGAGATGTAAATGCCATCTGGACCAGTCAATTTAGAATGGGGATTTAACCATTTGGAAAATAGGATTTTAATTTTGGAATTTTTTATTATCACTGTTCAAATTCGAAGTAATTATACTACTCACTGTAAGTCCTAAGCAAACTGTACAAACTAAGTTCCCATTTTTTAAAAATGTTTGCAGTTATCAATGAAAGTCAGATCAGGATTCGAACCCAAATCTCCCCATAACCAATTACTGGCCTGAGTTGCTCTGTCCAATTAAGCTATCTGACCTTAAAAATATAGATTAACTGCAATTCTGTAGGCTAGTTAGATTTATTCAAAAGTGAGGAAATCAACAAATATAAAACATTTGTTTTGAAATAACGATGATTATCGAGAATCACTCAGGATAAGCTCACTACTATGAGTAGTATGTATAATACAAAATGTATATATTTTGAAAGAAAACAACTTTATATTGTATATTATTTGACCTCATAAAATACTGTTAAAAACTATTTACAACAGGAAATGTACATACAATTTAACAGACATAAAATTTGCAGAAAAGAGGCAAACTAATATCACTAAAATGCTACTGGGATTTTCCAATTGTGTTTAAAGGGGCATGCCCTGGAACTGAAGGGTCTCGAATAGCTATCAAATTGGTATCATTTTAATGCCCTAATCAATTAATGAAAGCCCTGTAAAATATTTACAAAATATCCCGATAGTTTACTCAAAATACACAATGTCAAAACCGAAAACATCGCGGAAAAATGTCAACAAACTGAAATGGTAAGTATTGCTCGTGTTATGTTCACTTGAAAGGCAGCACACATGCTCAGTTAAACTCTCAGACCAATCGGAAATATCATTGTCGTCAATAAAAGGCTTACAGCCTTTTATTCAAACCGACATATAAATACCGGCGCGTGCGTTATAGGGTCATTTTTCAACGCACATTCTTCTTTGACTTTTTGGTAATAATTGGTTTTACAAGTGACAAACACATTTTTGGTGAATGAAAAAAAAGACACAGCAGTTCCTGGGCATGCCCCTTTAATACATTACTATTAAGTAAAAACTCTAATAATTATTATCTCATAAAGAATTTAGCTGCACAAGTAAAAAGAAATACATGTTTATGAAGATTTACATCAAGTGAGTGAAGCAAACAAGAAACAAGAGCAGTATACAGAGCAGTGCCAACGCTCATCAGTATTTAGCTCACATGAGCACCTTTGTGCTCAGGGTGAGCTTTGTCATCAGTCCTCATCCGGCGTCGTGCGTCTGTGCATCCTCAAACTTTACCTTGTGAACACACTAGGGGCCATATTTTTAGCCCTATTTTTGCATTACTTGGACAGGATGTAAATATCAACAAAATAGTTTGATAAATGGTCCATTTGGGGTAAAAAATTAGGTCACCAGGGCCAAATAAGGGAAAACCTTGTGAACACTCTAGAAATAACTGTTTTGATTGGATTTTAATGTAACCTTATCAAAATGTTTATTTCAATGATATGTACGTCAAGTTTGATGATAGGTCATCTGCGGTCAAAATCTAGGTCACTAAGCCAAATTGCTGGAAAACGTTGTGAACACTCTAGAAGTCACTGTTTTGAATGGATCATCATGAAACTTTGTCAGAATGTTTGTCTTTATGATATCTTGGAAGAGCATGATCACAGGTCATCTGGGGTCAAAAA